>JAJGOT010000040.1:1780000-2285000 GCA_022457155.1 Cladopsammia gracilis
GCCACACCATCCGTCTGCTCGTGCAGTTGACAGAAAGCCAATTAAGAATCTTGAGAAAGTGCTAGGGCAAATTTGATTGTTTAGTTTTTGAGATGCTTTTCATCAAGCAACTGAAGCCCAATTTAAATGTCCATATGGACTCCATACGTGCTAAACTTTTTGTTTAACCTGTAACTTATTCGTTTGTTACAGTTTCTTAATTATCGGTTGTTCGTTTAACTATTTATATACTTTTAACATATCGACATTTTTTGACTTGATAATGACGTTAAGCTAGCGTCGAAACGTCGTCACTTTTTAAATCTTAAAATGTTTTTAAGTAATGTTTTATCGCACTTTTTTATAGTTAAATGTATTTCCAAATCACTCTTCCTTCTTATAATAAATAAAACAGATTCAAATTTCTTTTATCATAAATAATACCTGGATTACTTGGATTTTCTCCAGTAACAGCTATCAACCCCCCCCCCCACACACACACACACACACACACACACACACACACACACACACACACACACACACACACACACACACACACACACACACACACACACACACACACACACACACACACGCACACACACACACACACCCACCCTCCTGTTAGTCACCTTGTCTAATTATATACCCCTTTCAGATGGAGCTGTTCAAAACAATTGCCCCTTAAACTTGTCTTTGTTGGTATAATATTTTGTCCCCCTTAAAGGCAAACAAAAATGATAGTCACCCCTGATTATTAGACAAGGAAATGTGATAACTTAGGGGAACATTCATTTGGAAACTAGTACACTCAGACAGAGCCCACCGTTCCACAAAAAAGGTGACCGTGGTGCCTTTTTGTACCCCCACCCCCCTCCCCCCACCTAAAGATGATGGCTTGGCTGTATAGCCCACACAAAATTAAAGACTTAGAATATTTTCTAGGGCTCGAAATTAACACTCGCAAACTTGCAAAATGCGAGTGGTTATCGGAAGATGCGAGTCAAAAAAATATCCTCTAGCAAACATTTGCGAGTAAGTATTTTTCTTATAAAACTTGGAGTGAACGTTCATGGAAAATTTTGTGGTGTTTTATGTTAGCCACTTGCCAGTGGCTTTACACGGAAGCTGTGCACACTTTATCTGTGCATTCACATTTTGTTGGAAACAGCAACGTGACAAAAGAGAATGAATTTCACGCTTTGCGAGTCACTTTTGTTGTAGATGTTTAAAATAACTACTTTTTTAAAGAGGCCCTCGACCTCTTAAGACTACCGGTAACGTAACCAACGATGACAACATCTTGCCCGACAACCCCGAGCCACCAGAAACAACAGGACAACAACAAAAAAGACAACAAAATTAACAGTACACTATTTAATTAAGTATTTTTATCTGATTTTCAGAGTCATCAAAGGCAAAAATGACTGCAAAAAAAATAGCTAGTGACCTTACTAGTTTTGCTAGTAGAAAAAAACCTTACTAGCAAAACTTTGCTAGTGGACTAAAAAATTAAGTTTGACCCCTGATTTTAGGGTCAAAATGTCTGTATGCAGGATAACTAATTAAGGCCTGGTTTCCATATAATCGCAGCGATCGTTACGATCGACGATCGCTGCGATTCTTGCGACCCTTGCGATCATATGGAAACCAAAACGTTGCGATCCTTGCGATTGCGATAGCAGAGATAGAACGTTTCCATATGATCGCAAGGGTCGCAAGAATCGCAGCGATCGTCGATCGTAACGATCGCTGCGATTATATGGAAACCAGGCTTTAGTGCACCTCTTCATTTAAACCAAAACCAATGTAATCACTCTGACCAATCACAACAGACGCAGACAACCCAATGAACCAATCACAACAGACGCAGACAATCCAATGAACCAATCACAACAGACACAGACAATCCAATGAGCCAATCAGAACTCAGATGAAATATATGTAACCAGTGCTAAGTGCGGGAAAACCAATCAGGAAGACGGTAGTAATGCAAAACCAAAACAATCATGAAATTACTTTCAACACAATTAAAAACCGCTCTATTGTTAACAATAACTGTGATTAATTTATAGAATCTGAAGAAGAGAACAAGCTCTGTGGCATAGTGTTTGTGGAAAAGCGATACACAGCTGTGGTACTCAGTGAACAGATCAACATCGCCGCCAGATTAGATCATGAACTCACCTTCATCAAAAGCAAGTTTGTGATCGGACATGGAACAGGAGCGAAAGCGAACTACTCCACAGTAACAGAAATGAACTTTAAAAAACAGGAGGAAGTGCTGCGACAGTTCAGGAGACATAAATTCAACCTTTTGATTGCAACTTGTGTTGTGGAGGAGGGACTGGATATTCCAAAGTGTAACGTGGTTTGCCGTTTTGATTTTCCAAAGAGTTTCCGCTCTTATGTGCAATCAAAGGGCAGAGCTCGTGCTAAAGATTCCTGCTACTATATCCTTGTAGATCAGGAGGAGTGGAGGGAAAAGGAAGGCGAATTGAAGGTAGCTTATCTGTACTTATAAAATTCATTAATATATATATATATATATATATATATATATATATATATATATATATATATATATATATATATATATATATATATATATATATAGATAGGCAGAGCCTAACAGCGTAGCACTATGAACAAGCACCGACCTTCAGATCTGGTGTCCAACGCGTTTGCCACTACAACGCGTCTCTTCTGTGTAGACAATAGGCAAAATTGCTTACAACAGATACATTTTGAAACAAAAGTGGGTTAGTGTCGATAACTGAAAACAATATACGAATGCTCCGGTGGACAAAAAAAGGAGACTTCAGTATGGCAAGCAAACTACTCTTGAGATAAGAGGATATCGTTTTTGTTCCTCAGATCATGCGTGCAAATGAAGATTATCTGTCAGAGATGTGCCATGACCGCGCTGAACCAACTAAAGAGGAATGCGATGATGCAGCAGATGCAGACACGTACTTATCTCCATACAAGCCAGAGAACGGGCGAGGAGCAAGAGTTACTATGACCAGCAGTGTCGCTTTGTTATCCAGGTATCAATAACATTCTTTTTGCTGCTCAGGCGTACGTTTTGCAAAAATCCTGATAGACTGCAAAACAAAATCAAAGGCTCCGACCTATGAGCCAACTCGTGAATACAAAACGTTCGGACCCTCCCGTCTCCTGGACGTTTTGCTTCACTGACCCCCAACCCCCCACCCCTTGCGTTAACACCCCACCCTCCCTTCTCTCCAACGCCGTCCCCATGGGTAAAGCCGCTGACAATTACATATCGCAGGCTTAATTAACATCCGTTCGACCGATCGAGTGAAATTTTGTCCCATTGATAGAACTCGTTTAACGCTTCACGTATTCACGAGTCGACAATCGGGATTTCCTTTCAAAGCTGGAGGGAGCTAGCGGCGATACTCGCAAGTATTGGCTCTTCTCGCGGGCTCCGTATTTTTGCGTCTCTTCCCAGTCTCATTATCCGTATTCAGACTCGCTCCAGATCTTTTCAACTGCCTCAGCTTTTATCTCTTTTTTCGGTGACTTGCGCAAAAATACTTACTGTTTTGCAGTCTGAACTCATGAAGACATTTCGGACCCCAAAAATATTTTATTTTACATTCAGTTTCGCTCAAAAGGCAGTGTAGAAGTGAAAACTGAGCTGCACAAGTGGACCGACACTTTTTAGCACCTGCGAATACAGCCTCATCGCTCCTGGCCGCATTCGCAGGCTACGACAGGTACGTGTAACAAGAATTTCAAGGTAAAACATTCTATCAACCTCTTTGATGTGTCGCGTTTTTCAGGTACTGTTCCAAGCTGCCGGGAGACAGATTCACTCATCCCAAACCAGTGTACAAGGTCGAGGAAAATGAAAGAGGCTATACATGTAAACTGGAAATGCCCATTAACTGCCAGCTGCGTACAACTATTTCTGTGAGTGTAAATGAAATCTTCGCTCTGACTCTGAAATATTTTCTCTGACGAGAGAAAAGACCTCGGGCTAGACTGTAAAAACAGTTTCAATTTTTGCTCCTTCCACACTTATTCAGTTTTGGTCGGAATTTTTCGAAAACGGAGATGTCTTACTTCAAAAACTTGTGCACGACGCATAGGCGAAACAAACTGTTGCGTTCGAATCGCCATAAAAAAATTGTCAGGTTTATTTTCACTGTTGGACCTTCCGACCTTATGGAAACGTTAAAAATCGGATTAATTTTCAAGAAAGCTTTTCACAAAGTGTGGGCTGCAAAAGTGTCGAAAAATGATGCAACAAAATCGTATCTCAAAAGTGCATGATCACCGCAGCCCTGGTTGAAGAAAGCATAACTTAAAAGTGCAATGTTACCTATTTTTAATATCACTTTGAAAAGCTAAAAAATGTATTTACTTCAATAGAAACCTGAAAATCATGTTAGCAATTACTGTACTAGTGCACAGAAACTAATATTAATTATCTTTGGCTGTGGGTGGCCAGGATGCAGGATGCAAATGGATTGCAACTAACAAAAATAGGCCCATTTTTTCAAGTTCTTCCAATGTGTGTTGAAAAAATCGCTAAAAACTGACCGTTGTTTTCTATTCCTTCAAGAAATCACTCGATAGTTTCTTCTCGGTGTTCTAAAGGCAATTTCTTGTTTGTTCAAAGGTTCTTTATGAAAATTGAAGTGCATTTATGACCAAACACAGATTGCGATAGAAAATGACCCCTTTAAATTTGACGAAAATTTCCCCCGTTTGGATTTCAACAGAGTCAGGATCCGATGCCACGAAAAAAACTCGCCAAGATGGCTGCTGCGTTATATGCCTGTATTAAGCTACACAAGATTGGTGAGCTTGATGATGATCTGTTACCTGTGCGCAGTTTATCAGACGAGGAAAGTGAATCTGAGGAAGAGGAAGATGAATCCGATGGAAAGAAAAGGAAGAAAGCGGGAACAAAGAAACGAAAGCGAGTTTATGAGAGAAGGGTAAGCCGAGATGTCATCTAGGAGCTTGACACTCTTGCCACCTAAATAAGGTCATTCATATCACGCCTTTGTCAGTTGTCAAAAGTAAAACCAACCGTTGTCCCGCGCTAAGCACTGATTGCATGTTTTCTTGCGCTTAGTACCGATTGCATGTTTTCCCGCACTTAGCACCGGTTGCACGTTTGTCCGCTTGAGCACCGGTTGCGTGTTTTCCCGCGTTTAGCACCGGTAGCACGTTTTCCCGCGCTTGATACTGGGTGAGGTTTTGCTCCGACCTCTGAATGGTTCAAGAGACAGGTGTTATTCCTTTTTTTTTTACCATCAATGGAAACTCATTAGAAGAGGACTATCAAGACACGATCAATATCAAGTTTCCTAATGTTTTACTTACCCAGGTCCCCGAGGTATTCATCGGTAGCTTGGTGCAGGAGAGTCAGCCCCAGTATCTCACAGTCATCAGCACACACATCACCAAACTCACCAACTCACAAGACCTTGGTGTCAGCCAGCGATACTTCACAGATGGTGCCTGTCACGTGTTTGGCTTGTTGACAAATGTCCCTCTTCCAGCGGTTAGTACTAGATCATCAGCTTTGCTAAAATCTACCTTACACATGCAAACTCTTTAATTTTCAGCGTAACGCTTTCATTCTCAGCCTCCAGTTGTGTATTAGTAACGGATCCCAGAAGGTCATGGGTACAAATGTGACATAACAGCAATAGTTGTGTGACCATTTAAATGAAAGCTATTGAGCAGTAGCTTGCTGTGGTGCTGTTTATTATGTTGTACAAGGTTGTCTTGAGTTCCAGTCTGTGGATAAAATCCTAAAGTGTGACCATTCAAATGAAAGCTACTGAGCATTACGTTCCTTTGGTAATGTGTATTACGGCTCAAACGTTTGAGTCCGGATAAAATCCCAAGGTGTTAGCTATTGAGCAGTACTTTGATTTGGTGTTTGTTTCTCAAAATTGTGCAAAATAACTTTTGGAGTGGGCATTACACCGACGGCCAAACCCCATGTACTGGGATTGTTTGTTTGTTTGTTTAATTGATTGATTGATTGATTGATTGATTGATTGACAGTACTTATCTGAATCTGCAGGTGCGATCATTCAAACTCTATCCAGATTATGGAGAAGTCACAGTAACACTACAAAGTCACAAGGCACCGCTTTACACAAGGATTACGAAACAACACTTGGAAATTATCCGGAAATTCCACTGTTTCTTGTTCAGTCAAGTTCTCCAAGCGCCCGTGGAATTCAAACCGAAAGGTTCTGACGGCAGTACGGATGGTTACTTTGTAGTTCTGGTGAAGAACACTGGATGCGATGTTGATTATGATAGCATGAGAGATGCTTTGCACTTAGCGGCGACACTCGCGCCGTTTTCCGATCAATCAGACAAACGCGTCACCATTGAAGAGGACATGGTGGTAACAATAAAATACATGGACGTCCGACGAAGGTTCGCTGTCACGTCCTTCACTAACGTGGATCAGCCCCTTTTAGAAGTGAAAGACATTTCCGGGAGAATAAAGTTTCTGGTGGACAGAAAGATAGCAGCCAAAAGCAAGCGTGATGATGTTGGCGTTTCCCCGGAGTTATGTGACGTGCTGCCTGTTCGTGCCTCTCTTCTCAGTGTGTCTTTGATGCTACCGTCTATTCTATATCGTGTGAACGCTCTTCTACTTGTTGGTGATGTCAAGGGGATGATCGCTGGAGTGCGTGACAACACAGATGAATCCAAACTTCCTTCAGTTGGTGCTGATGATGCTAACGATGAAAGCAGTTTACTCCGCACTAATAAAAGCAGTGTCGCAGGGAAGATGGCCGTGGATCCTGACAACGACGATGATGATGTCGATGATGATGATGATTTTTTTGAGGAATTCCCGGGGCTGTTTTCAGATCTGAAATCACTGTTTCGTGGCAGCCGAACGCCATTTGATCATCCCGACTCTGCTCTTGTGCTTCAAGCTCTGACTACTAAACACAGCGGAGACGCGTTTAACCTGGAAAGGCTCGAGATGCTCGGAGACGCGTTCCTGAAGCTTGCGGTGTCGCTTCATCTCTATTGCACCTACAAAGACAAGGATGAAGGTAAACTGACTCAGCGCAAGAAAAACCAGATCAGCAATCTGGCGCTCTTCCGTGCGGCCGCCAAGAAATCCTTAGTTGGGTTTCAACAGAGCACGCAACTTGAACGTGACGCGTGGTGTCCCACAGGATGCCAGTTAAGCGGAGTGTCGCAGGAAAGTAGCACGGGCTCAGTTGGTACCGGCATGGAAGTCGATGACGCAACTTCCAGTGCTGCAGATGCGGAAATGGAAGTTGATGTTGCAGGAGATCAGGGTTCTGGGGGCAAGAGAGACAAGTCCAACACTCAGGTGATAGCGGATAAGTCGGTCGCTGACAGCATTGAAGCCCTCATTGGAGCGTATTTGATCTCCTGTGGGTATTTTGGTGCGCTGCGCTTCATGAAGTTCTTGGGACTAAAGGTTCTTCCTGAAGGTGATGACAATGACGCGGACATTGGCGTGTTTGCCAAAAAGAACAAAGAAGGTTGTTACGCAAGATTTTGGCCTACAGAAGCAAATATGACAGGATTTCGCGATAGCGATGATATGGTGTCACGCATGGTTTCTGGCTTGGAGAATTTTGAGAAAAACTCCATTCACTACACTTTCAAATCAAAATTGTATCTACTAGAAGCTCTGACACACGCCTCGTATCACGCTAACCGCGTCACGCCGTGTTATCAAAGACTGGAGTTTCTTGGAGACGCTCTGTTGGACTTCCTGGTCACGCAACACTTGTATTTTCGTCACGCCAAATTATCACCTGGTGAACTGACGGATATTCGCCAGGCTTTGGTGAATAACAACATCTTCGCAACTATCTCTGTGGCTCACGAGTTTAACAAGTATCTGAAGCAGATGTCTCCACGGTGGTTTAAAACTATTGAAAACTTTATCACCAGAGTGGAAGATGAGAAAGAGGAGAGGAAGCAAAATCACTCAGCTAACCCAGTTAGTAGAACTTTGTTTTTTTCCTAATAATCACACTGGGGATATTTACCGTTCCAAACTGGGCAATTGAACAGAGGACATGACCTAAATTATTTTGACATCAAAATTGACAGGAGATATCGAAGTATGACGTCACAGTTAATGACATCATACTACATCCTTAATTTAAAGTTTATAATTTCCAACCTTTTTTTCTTGTGTTTTGAAAGAGGACAACAAGAGAAGTTTAAAACTGAAAACTGTCTCTGTTCACATGCCCAGTTTGGGAACGAAATGCTCAATACATTAAAAGTTATGCAAAGCTGAGCGTTTGGAGCGCTTAATATCCCCAGTGTGATCCATTGATATGCAGACCTGACTTTCTTTTGTTCTGTAGGTCACTGCAGACCCGTTTATCATCGTATCAGAAAGAGACGAAGAAGGAATCGAAGCTCCCAAGGTCCTGGGCGACATCTTCGAGTCCGTAGCTGGTGCAGTATTCTTGGACAGCGGTATGGATTTGACCAAGATCTGGGGCGTCTATTACCGCATGATGAAACCTTACATTGGTATGTCGTCATTAATCACAATAGGCATACATACTCATAGAGCGCATCGTAACTAATCAAAGGCTTCTATGACCCACTCGTGAATACGAAACATTCTTCGGACCCTCCCCTCTCCTAGGCATTTTCCTCCACCGACCCCCCACCCCCTGCATCCAACTCCCCACCCTCTCCTCCTTCCAACGTTGTCGCCATGGGTAAAGAAGGTGACCATTACATATCGTGGACTCAACACTTCGTGTATTCATGAGTTTAAAACGTTTCCGATCATGTCTGAAGATTCCTAAAGAATTCACTAACGCGTTTAAAAAATAGATGCGAAGCTGTTATGACATGTCCAGTCAACTTGACGAAGGGGCAAACATGTTAGCATTTAGGGCGTTGTAGAGTTGAAAATAACTGTAGTTTATGTGTGATAAATGAAATGACCAATAGAAATAAAGTGTGTTACTGTGATTTCAGACCACTATTCCAAGCACATACCGATCAATCCAATCAGATGGGTGTACGAGAAGGACAACAACTGCGACTTCAGGTGCGTGAGTAAAAATGTTCATGTAGCCTCCATTATTTTCTTCATTGTAAATTATTTGAACCTCGGAGTATCAGTAGTCAGTCAGTGATTGGTGCGTTTGGATTTGGATTGGATTGTAACATCACCAACTACTTTTTTGGACTTCTGATACTCCTGGGTTCAAACATCAGTATAAGTACTAAAACCGTTTAGCAAACAGACCGTTCTAGACTTATTTGGATTTTTGTTTATTTTCCTAGGAAAGCGGAAGTACTTCCCGATGGGAAGATCGCGTGTACTCTGAGAGTGCACTGGGGCGAGTTTGTTGGTAAGGGCAAAAACTCTAGAATTGCCAAAGCTACCGCTGCTAAGCTGGCAGTGCAGGCGCTGGAAAACAAAGCCTCGCAAGGAGCGGGCGTGGTACATGATTGAACCATGCAAGCGAGTGGGGAATTGACGTGATAAGGACTAGCGACTGTGGCCTTTCAAGACATGGAATTAAAGTAAACACGCGAAAAAGGCAAGTGACACACTCATAGGCTTTCGAGTCCTATTAGGTGCCCGACGGTTATCGGTAGTGTAGCAGCTCTCAGAAACCTCTATTTTTATTGGCCTTGTAAAACACAGCTGTCCTGGCTGCCACTGCCAAGTTGATATGACTGTGCGCATGCGTAAGGTACTGGCCAGACAGCGGGGTTGGTGTTCGAGTGTGTCACTTGCTTTTTTCGTGTGTTTTTTAAATGGAATTAAAGGCTCTTATTCTCAAAGGAGGCGTTTTTAATACAGATTTATTTCA
Organism: Cladopsammia gracilis; assembly: GCA_022457155.1. Lineage (NCBI taxonomy): Eukaryota > Metazoa > Cnidaria > Anthozoa > Scleractinia > Dendrophylliidae > Cladopsammia > Cladopsammia gracilis. Next base: position 1,789,846 of record JAJGOT010000040.1, read on the forward strand.
ATATAAAAGTCAGCAAAGTATTAATATTGAGGCTTCCAAGAAAGTCAAGATTTTACCTAATACATAATATTGTCTGAAAATGTCCGGCAATGTTGGGACGACTTCGGGTGATTTCGGCGATCTTCGGAAGATCTTCGTTAGCCTTAAGGTGATGTCAGGTAATTTCCCTGTTCTTATCGTAACTTGGGGAGCTTCACTGTAATTTGCACTTGTATTACACGTAAATTTATCTCAATCGTATTCCATGAAAGCTGGTCACCTACTTCTCCAATTCAGAATTAACATTTATATTTTAAGAATAATTCAATTTGGTATTAACATTAGTTTAAAGTAAGCTGTCCTTGGTGGAAAGCTGACGTTTCTGACACGGTAATTGAAAGCGGTTTTCCAATCGCTTTGGTTTTGCGTCGAAAACCTTGGCTGTGATAGGCCAAAAAAGAAACGTCCCCGATGTGCTCTAGCCAATCAGAGGAAACCAGCTTTTTCTCGCGTTTGGCGACGGTTGGACGTTCCCGCGCTTGGCACCAGTTGCATGTTTTTGCTTCGAGTTCTGATCGGTTCATTGCAATTTGTCCAGATAAATATACTTTGGTTTTACGCCGGATTTTAATTACCGCTTTTCGTCTCATGTAAGCTGTTGAACTTTCACAGGACGGTATTTTAATTTATAAAGCAGCACAAATCCTTGCTGTGTTGTTACTGAGTGGAAATCAGCTGCACAATAGTGTCTATGACCCTACTTCCTCGCGCGCAACTCGCGAGATCAAAGCTGGGATTCTCTATTTTGTTTTCTAGTAAACGATCCAGTTCTGTCCTTAGATCTCGCACAAGTGTAGCAATCTGCACGAAAAAAAAGCAATAGTAAAAGTTAGCAACGCTTGTGGAATTTCACTTGAAGACCAACTTCAACTTCAACATTGAAAAAAATCTCAAATTTAAATTAAAATCTCATGCAAGTTTTTGAAACATAAAAACAGCACCACAGGAAAGCACGTCTCAGTAGCTTTCATTTGAAAGGATTTCATTAGGATTTCATTCTTATTTAATGGTTAAATAAATAACTATATTTAGAGAGGAAAGCCCCATCAGCCGTAGCTGGTTTTCATGCAGGTCCTCTATCCAGATCGAATTGGAATTCTTAGAAACACCTTGTACAACATAATAAACAGTACCACAGTACTGCTCATTAGCTTTTATTTGAATGATCACACTTTAGGATTTCATCCACAGACTCAAAAGTTAGAATCACCTTGTACAGCAGAATAAACAGTACCATAGGAAAGTACTGCTCAATAGCTTTCATTTGATTGGTCACACTTTAGGATTTCATCCACATTCTCAAAAGTTAGAACCACCTTATACAGCGTAATAAACAGTCTACCACAGTAAAGTACTGCTCAGTAGCTTTCATTTGAATGGTCACACTGTAGGATTTCATCCACAGACTCAAACGTGTGAACCACCTTGTACAGCATAATAAACAGTACCACAAGAAAGTACTGCTCAATAGCTTTCATTTGAATGGACACACTTTAGGATTTCATCCAGACTCAAAAGTTAGAACCATCTTGTACAACATAATAAACAGTACCACAGGAAGGTACTTCTCAGTAGCTTTCATTTGAATGGTCATACGTTAGGGTTTCATCCACAGACTCAAAAGTTAGAACCACCTTGTACAGCATAATAAGCAGTACCACGGGAAAGTACTGCTCAATTGCTTTCAATTGAAAGTACTCCCCTCTTTTCGGACCCAGCTTACACAGGCTAGGAGAGGGTGAAATAAATAGTAAAAGCTATCGAAGATATAGTACTAACGATTTTTTTAGGCTTTTCAAATTCCAGTTTTTATTTTTTTTAAAATAGCTTCTTCATATTTTAGAATTTAAGCTATTTACTTTAATTTTTGTCATTAATGTGTCAAGTATTATTTTTTAAAATAGTTCCTTCATATTCTTTTAGAATTTTAGCTATTTACTTTAATTATTTTTAACTTTAGGGTGTCAATATTTTTGCTTAGCTAATATCTTGTCTGTAAGTACTGTAACGTGTATGCAATATAACACAGTATTTGTGGATTATAAAACTATAATGGTTATAGAAGGAAAATGTAAAGACAAGTTGTTTGTCTATTGTTGTCTGGATTATCGTCCGTAAAATCACTTAATATTGATAGTCTATAATCCTTAGCTTGATATCCTATCGTGCATATTTCGACTTAATATCGAAAGACGACGATCCTTAACTATCAGGAACACATGCTCTCTACGATCACCGAGTTTTGGCCAGCGATTTAATGGCGAATGGATTTCCGTAAAAAAGAAGGAAAATGATTTTCAGTCCATTTGTGTTGCCTTCATCGTCTCTCTACAAAGAGCTTAAAAAACTAACTCTACTGCGCGTGCTCGTGGCACCGAAGCGAGATTCTGTAGAAGTAGCCGGAGTATTAGTCTTTTTAGAGGAGGGGGGAGGAGGGGGGTAGGGGAGGAGGGGGTAGGGGAGGGGGGAGGAGGGGGGTGGGGGGGGGGGGGCAAGAGGAGAGGGAGGGGGAGAGAAGGAAAAGAAGCCACTACACCGGAAATGGAAAACTCTCACAGCGAAAATTCTTTGTTTTGAAGAGAAGATTCGGGTTTATCCTGATTTATCTTACACGTACCATTGAATGAAAAAAATTAAGTCAAGTAAGTATACGAACCTTAAGCGAAGAAGCTGAAAATCGAATCCATCCATCGTCAATGGAAATTACAAATACACCTTTCTCCAAGTTAACGGACAAACAATCTCCACAGAAGAGAAGCAAAGAATACACAGATACCATGCTACAGTCCCGGATGTAAACCTGCCAAAAACATATGTCATGTTAGACGGCATAAAGTGTACCCTCTTGTCTTTGAACATGTTCTGGTTGCCATCGTCACACTGTGTTTTGCTGTCCAAAGGAGCAATTTTCTCGTAATGCAAATGACGTAAAACAAGATTCAAAAGACACTGAACAATACCCACACCACACCACAACACAAAAGCTAACCAATAATGGCTTCCGCAACACCACGAAACACCCCAAAAACTTGACACAACAAGAACACAAATAACTGCAGTACGTAACATAATATACGTCATACGTAATATTTCGTGGGGGGGGGGGGGGCGCTTATTAGAGAGGAGAGGGCTTTTTTGAGAGGGTGGGCTTAATATAAGATTAATTGTCCTTCGTCTTTGCTATGTATTACTAAACACCCCTTCTGCAACTGGGACATTGTACCTTAGAAGTCTTGACCTTCTCATGATAAACAAGGTATGGGCTCTCAAAACTGTTCACTTGAAAATTCACTGACTTGGGATGAATAAACACCTGAAAGGAAACAATTGTTTCATCAGTGAGAGAACAGAAACAAAACAAAAGAAATAACACATGTAATATTTCAAACACCTAAAAGAGTGTTCCATCAGGATACGGTATCCAAACACTGAGAAGTGGGTTGATATAGCTTTTCAAACTGATCATTAAATGCGGAGAAAACGAAGGAATAAAATCGCCAAAATCTATGCAAATTAAGACCGGGTATCCAATCCTTCCTTTGTGTTCTCGTCATGAATTATTAATGTTTTAGAAAAACAGGTCACCAACGAAGAAAACGTTGATTCATGATACAAAGCCCTAGATGCTAACTTTCTGTGTGTGATTCTTGAGATAGTCAAGCAGTGCTATGCATGACGCAAAACGTTCCGTCTCGTGACGTTGCAACTATGGTAACGCACACTGTACACACCCGTCCATCATTCTTGGTCCAAAACTTGAGTTCAGCTGCCTTGGCATCAACAGGAACAGCTCCTAAAAGAGAATATAAAACAACGTTTATATCAAACGAAAATCAAAACCGAACATGATTCGGGGTAAGTAGTAAAGGAGGGCGCTATAGGGCATAGCCAATCAGAGAATAGCATTCGAAACACGTGACCCAAAGGGACCAATCAGAAGGCCAGGCTTACTTCTAGCACTACATCAGAGATTACACATTCCTTCTTAGAGTATCATTTTAAATGCTCAATTTGCAATAATATTTAGGCGGCATTCTTTTTGAAAATTACACTCCTCTCTGGACGCCTGTATTTAGCAACACTCACCAGCAACAGACGCCTTGTACGTGATGTCCGGTTTGACAACTTGAACGACATTTGGAAACAGAGCTGCGCACACAACTCCCAACACAAGCTTTTGGTTCTTCGAATTCGCGTTCATCTAAGAGGAGAGAAGGTGACATTGCATAAACGTTGTTCATATCTGCGATTATCACTTCTTTTAATTTTATAGCCACAGTTCACATGATTTCATTCATATCTCCATTATCACGTTCATCCCAATCACGGGTGCTCTCTCCTCCATAGGCTCTCCACAGCGGGAAACAGTCGGGGCTTTGGAATGAGTGCGAATTCAAAGGGTCGGAACTTGGAAAACAGCGCGAACGGCGGCTTATGGGAAGTCTCCCCTTCCCATCTTTCTCCACGCCCCTTCTTTCCTCACTTTCCTCCAAACAAGCGAGCAACTGGGCAGTTACGTTTTGAAAGCTTCGTAACTTAGTTTCAGGTTTTCCCGCCGCGTTCTATTCACCTTCGCGTACTCCCAACAATTTTGAAAATAATTGCAGGTATTTATGTTTGTGTTTTGGTTTAATTTTTATTTTGGTTTGAAATTTTCAATTTTTATCTTCCTTTGTCTCAGGTGATGATAACGAATCAGAAACAAAAGAAAAGAAAAATTAAACTGGTTTGAAAATTTTAAATCAAAACAAAAATTCAATCACAACATATGACTACCATAAAGTATAGCATATTTTTCGATCAAAGCCCAACCGCGTTACCTTGCGTAGTAACGTTTCGTGTATCTTTTCTCGAAACAAAACTGACACAACGAAACCATTAAACACTTCTGACCCTACTCCGCGTGCATAATACTCCCCACCCTAAAGACTTACCACGTCACCCGTAGCAGCAAAAACTCCGTCTCCAGTTCTCGGTGCCAGTCTCCCCATTTTTCTGGCCGTAAGGTCAGCTTTGATAAAACCGATATCGCACAAAAGTTCGGCGTACTGACACTTCAGGCTCGCGATCATCTGTAAATGGATAAATCAATATAGACTGGTTTCCAATTGTGCGTCGAAAGTAATTTCGTGATTGCCTTAGTTTTGCATTACTACACTTTGTGGTAGGCCAAAACATCCCACACTCTTTCTCAGCCAATCAGCAATCGTGCGAGCAAGCGTGCGAGCAATCGCGACTTTTTTTTTTTATTTATTTATTTCACAATACAAAGTTCACCGACTACTTACAATACGATACTTACACTACTTACAATACGATACTTACGCTACTTACAATACGATACTTTTCTTAATGCAACAATACAATACAAAAACTAATTAACAACAGTAGTAGACACTAGTTACAATTACACTTATTACACTAGTTACGTTACCAAGTAAATGTAAAAAAAAAAGAGAATAACTAAAAACATAAACTAAAATAAACGGAAAGTAAATTATAATATTCTTAATTTACGTAAAATATAATATTCTCAAAGATCATAACTGTTAATTGGTCACAAAAACCATTAGTTTGATTGATTGGAGCAGTACACAATTACAAGAAAGTCGTCTCTAGAGCTGGTAATCGCGACTTGCTCGCACGCGTTTTCCCGCGCTTGGCGCCGGTAACATGTATTTACTCCGAGTTCTGATTGGTTGATTGGATTGTCTGCTTCTCTTGTGATTGGCCAGAGCAATTACTTTGGTTTTGGTTTTACGACACTCAAGTGAAAACGGCTCTAATGAAACTTATGATTTTCACAAGTGATGCATGTAAGCATAACGCCAAGCGAAAAATCTAAACACTTTGATCCATACGCTTGTACTTATCTTTCTAGGTGTAGTATTATTCTTAGAGGAGCTTGGACGTAAGTATATTCTTTACTGATAAACAAAATAATGGCGGAAGATATTCATTATTTACCTGAAGAGTTTTCATGGAGAGGAAATTTGTTCGACAGTAGTGATACCCAGCGGCCATTCCACGCTCCATGACTTCAAGCCAGTTCTGAAAACAAGCAATGGATCGGCAGTTTAATCCTTACAACGATCAAGTTCAAAACCAGAAAGTTAGTTTTCCAACGTGTTGTAAAATGTTCATCTCTAAACTAAACTGTTGATCTCTAAACTAAAATGTTGATCTCTAAACAAAACTGTTGATCTCTAAACTGAACTGTTGATCTCTAAACTAAACTGTTGATCCCTAAACTACACTGTTGATCCCTAAACTACACTGTTGATCTGTAAACTAAACTGTTGCGTTGTGCTGCGCTTCCTCGGTAAGTAGGTGAGAACATCGGCCAAGCCTTTTACCACAGCTTTGAAGGAAGAATTTGTTCAATCAGGGCATAGTTTAATTACTGGTGTCCACAAGCTTGGTTAAAATTTCATCTGGTGAGAAGATGCCCAGTTCCCTATTCACATCAGTGTGGTCAAGAAATTAAACTGGGACTGCTGCGTCACAGATTAGACGAGACCTTCGAGATCCCACAGCCACCCAGCCATCCCCTCCCTCCAGGTTCTCCTGTTCGCCTCTATGTTACCTTGTAGCTATTCAGGAGGGTCAAGTGATCACTATTGGCAATAGCCATTTCTTGTCTTTTCTTGTCCGCTTCCTCTCTTTTGTCAAAAGGCGCTGACTAGATTAGAAAGTAAAGCATTTATATTAATAACATTTACAGGAGTTGTGGTGGTGTCCTAGTTAAACCGTTGGACTATCATCCTAAAGGTCGGTGGTTTAAGTTACGGCTTGCCATCAAGTTGTCTCCTTAGATAAGACGCTCTGTCTCACCACACTCGTGTTGATAGATGATGAGGACCGGCAAGCATAGTGGTAAGTGGGGACGGAGGGGTGTGTATGAGGGGGGGGGGGGGGGCATGGGATGGACCAGAATCCTATCCAAGGATGGGGGTAGTACTACTTCTAATTGTTTCATGCTACGGAAACTGGATGCACTTTGGCCTGATGGATCAAACTGGCTGGTAAAAGACTTATCGAGCATCAGTCTCTAGCGCCTGCATTACTCGGCTCCTCGGAAAAATAATTTTACTTACAAATGGCGATCGATAACTGAGTATCGCTCCAATCGTCAACACGGGATCCAAACATCCAAATATGGCACCAAGCAACATCAGCTTGCCGATCCTGAAAAGACAATAGTGACGGTGAGACATAGAATGGTTTTCAAATGTGTTGAAAGTAATTTCGCTTTGGTTTTGCATTGCTACGCCTTATGATTAGTTAAAAAGTCGCGCGCCACCTTCTCAACCAATCAGAAGTAAAACCAAAACCATTCATTATATGCTTGGACGCGTTTTCCCGCGCTTGGCGCCGGCTACATGTATTTGATTCGAATTCTGATTGGTTCATTGGATTGCCTGCGTCTGTGGTGATTGGTCAGAGTGATTTCATTGGTTTGATTTACGATTGAAAACCGCTCTCAATGTCCAAACTTATAAAATACTCAAGCATGGTTCGTACAATCTTGAAAAGGTCTTGAATTTTAGCAGTCGTCTTGAAAGTCCTTGAATTTGGTTAAGGTCCTTGAAAAGTACTTGATTTTTTTATTAGGTCTTGAAAAGTCCTTGAAATTTTGGACTTTGTGTACGCCCTATCACTTTTCTGATAAATTAAATGATTTTGCTACGAAAAATGTGACCACCAGCGACTTTTAAAATCCGAAAATAACTAGCGAAACTGTCGGCATAATACGTGAATACGTCCATGAAGCAAAATGGTAATCTTTGTCTCAATTTCATTCACCAGGGGACAAAGAGTTTCGATTTCGTAAATAAAACGTAGTCCTTGAAAACTATTTTTTGTCCTTGAAAAGTCCTTGAATTTTATTTGTCTGAAGTTGTACGAACCATGTCAAGACTTCATGACATGCATTCCTAGCGTGTTATGGGATATAGTCTGACTTTATGAACTCTCCAAACTGTTAACTCCTCTTGTGGCAATAAGAAAACCATCAACTAGTCGTCTTGATATAACACAACACTGAATTCTCATAACTAGCACAAGGAAAAATGTACGAGACTCGGTAAGGAGAACGTACCTCACGTCGACAGGCAGAGCTGCCAAATGGTAACCTAACGAAGTGAGATTCTGAAAACAGAAAAGGAAGAGTTATTCGTGATGTTATCCATATTCGTATAAAATAAAGGTGGCTGCCATTTGATTCAAAAGATATAGCTAGGCGCGCTTGAATAACTGACACAATTTTGGTTGAAAACTTTTCCGCCTCCTTCTATTTTTACGTTGTGAAATGAGCCGTTAAGGAAGTCTAATAGGAACTATTATCGTTCGTTATCCCTTACCTAACCTTCCATGTTCCTTAACTTCTTCACTGTTTTTACTGCTTCATGTTATACACGTTTTTAAAAAGCTTATCGTTCGTTATCCCTTACCTAACCTTCCATGTTCCTTTACTGCTTCACTGTTATTCTACCCTAACAAATTTAATCCCCGGCTTAATAGCTGTATATGTATTACATACGTGTAACCACTGCTCGCCTCGACTAGCTAACCTGCTAACTGCGGGCAGTGGATATGTTGCTTTCTGTAAATTCTGTGATAATTAATAAACAGTTGAAACAGCCACACAAACACATGCGACGCTTGTTTGTACAAGTGGCGCGGATTATCACGTGGCCTGCACGTGGTTTCAGATAAATGTGAAATGTTAAGCCCCTGCAGCCGGGCTAAACGTTCTAAGGCCCTGTTTACATGAAGGGAGAGTGACCCTCTTAGAAGTGGGCCTTTCTCTATTGTATTTCCTGGTTTCGTTTACATGAGAGGTCGGGTCACCCTAGGCTAACTTGCCATGTAAAAGCTCGAGCTAGGGTCACCCTCCTAGGCGGATCAAGTTTGGTGGGCTGAGATGGGTCTGATTTCTCTCAGCTCGAATTGGTGCGATAGCCCTAGGGATAACCCTTTGCATGTAGAGGGGAACTATTTTTTGACCCTTCTAGAAGGGTCACCCTCCCTCCATGTAAACAGACCATAACATTGCTGTACAACATTTTGTTGCTTCACTAATGTTACAGCGTTTAGCACCCCATATTGCATGATGTTTGACCAACAATTTTTGTTGAATGAATGTTTTGATTTCGATCAAACACTTTCAACTTTTAACAACAATGTTGAATGGCGTTTAGCCGCCCGTCCAACATTGTTATTGCTAATTTGCATTAGGTTCGGCACATGTGAAGTTCGACGTTTGAACTGGGCCTTACGCGTCTCAACATTCCCTCTATATCAGCGCTCGCTATATTTTTCATTCGTACGCCTCCTGTTCTTAATTCGTTCACCGCATATAGCCATCATAGCACAGGCAAAGCGCTAGCTGAAAATATCACAGAAAAAACGTCGCGAGAAATTTAACGTGATAAATTATTCGGGACAAAGAACGAGCCTGAGCTTGATTTTTACCACGTGCTTCTGACGCATTATGGGTATTGCCTGGGCAACCAAAAAATCACCCGTTTTTTCGCGTTAGACCAGGCGTGCGTTTCTCGAAACTCCCGATGACTTTTCGGCCCCGAAAGCTATTTTTTTAAATGTAGTTTCTAACGAAAGGCGTTGAAGTTTTTAGCTCACAAATCAGCTAAAGTTGTGTAGTAAACGTAAGATTTTATTGCTTAGCTTTCAAAATCAACAAAAACCTAATCTTTATTTGTAAACATTTTGCACGTAACACACAGCTTTTCGGGTCCGAAATGTTTTCGGGATTTTTGGGAAACGCACGCCTGATACCAGGTTCAGCTGTGTTACCTCGTCAGTGTCCAATGCTCCAATGTTATGCAGTCTTTTGATAGAGTCGTTGATGGATTCTTCAGATGGCGGTTGAAGAAGTTTGCCTAGAACGTCCTGTAACAACACAAAGTGAAATCGCACTAAACATTGTCAGGAAACGTTTAGCCAATAAGTGTAAATTTATTTTATTAACCATCACATTCAGTAACCCAAATACCAGTCCACGCACGCCTGGGCAAATAGGCACATTAATAGACAAATTAAAGGAGTAGGAATAATCACGAAGTACTTTAGAAACGTGAATTCACTGTTTTAATGACGTTTGCCTTGGCGTTTCCATCTTGGTTGATAATGGCCCTATTAAACCAGCCAAATGTTGTGAGTGCATGGAATGCACTGACCGGAATTACAAACCTTGATATCTCGACCAAAGAACAGCCCCAATACTTTGATACGAAGACACAACTTCTCTAAAGGAACTCGCTGGATTTCTAAAAGAAGAAAAACAAACGCTACAATCTTCTTTTCTCTAATCTTTAGTTATGGACAATTTTTCAGGACGTTGTATAGATGTTTTCCAAGCTTTTTTCGATACACTCTGACTGCACAAAATCGAAAAAAGCATCTAACAAGCGGTAAAAACTTGTACAATATGCTATAACAAGAGAAAATAGAGCAGTTTTCATTTGAGTGTCGTAAAACCAAAACCAAAGTTATTACTCTGACCAATCACAGCAGTCGTAAACAATCCAATGAACCAATCAGAGCTCGAAGCAATTACATGTCGGCGGCGCCAAGCGCGGGAAAACGCGTGCGAGCAAGTCACGATTGGTTTTGGTTTTACTTCTGATTAGTCGAGAAAGTGGCGCGAGATTTTTTAGCCAATCACAAAGCGTAGCAATGCAAAACCAAAGCAATTGTGTAATTACTTTCGACACTCAATTGAAAACTGCTCTAATTGGTTAGGAAGTTGGCTATAACCAATCAAAGCAAAAAAAATTGTTATTAATCAGAAGCAAATCGTGATTTAGCATGCACTCTTCACACTGTTTTCCCGCGCTTGAAACTGTTGTAGATCTTTCCGCTCTATCATCGGTTGCACGTTTTCCCGCGCTTGGCACTTGTTGTGCATTTTCTCGTAGTGGCACCGGTTGCCTGTTTGCCCGCGCCTGTCACTGTGGCTGTACGTTTCCCGCGCTTGGCACCGGTTGTATGTTTTCGCGCACTCGGCACCAGTTCCATGTTTTCCCGCGCTTGGCACCGGTTGCACGCAATACATACCCGGGATCTGGTGACCCATCATTCTGTGTCCAAACCGATGACTAGTAAACATGTGGAAGCAAACCCCGGATGTAACTCGTCCCGCTCTCCCTCGACGCTGACGTGCGTTGGCTTGCGATACCCAGACCTCCTCGAGACTCTCCATGCCCTTGGTAGAATCATACCTTAAAAAATGAGATTACAAGCTCATTTTTCAGTTTAACAGATCTCCTTAGTAGTCTCCATGGCTTACTACAATTACAATAATAGTTAACAAGACAATGTCCTAAAATTGCTTCAAGTCGCTCGTTTCGCTAATTGGTCCGTTGGTTAGAAGTACCCGCGAGGGTTCTATAAGCAAGATGGCGGCTGTTTCCGAAGATATTCGCGCTTTTCTTTCCTACTCCTCGCACACAATCGCATATCCCGGATGCGCTTCCGACTTGTGTCTTGTGTCTTTTCATTTTAGAGCACCAAAACAACCCCATACCGTAAATTCCGAAAGTAACGACTCCCTGGAAGTAACGTCAAAGCTTTGTGGCTGCCAATACAGTTTATCCCGAAAGCAGCAAGCCCTGCGAAATTAGCGACTTCCTGGAAGACAGAAATATCTGGACCAGCCCAAATCGTACGAGAGCCTGAGCAATTACAAATAACACAACTTTCCTTCTGACCTGTTTTCTTTCATTCGTCCACAATCGATGACAAACACAACATCATCAATAGTCACCGAGGTCTCGGCAATATTTGTAGACAGAACTATCTTCCGCACACCTTCTTTCGGTTTCCTAAAAGGCAAGAACGGGCATCGTGGGATGCAGTAAAACTATTTTACAATGCTTTTAATTCACCCCTTTTTAAACCCGTAACTCCCAAGAGTGCCAAAAACAAAAATTCTGTTTTAGCCAATCAAAATAAAGTATTTTTTATGTATATTATTAATGAGTTTATACCGAGCACTTGGCGTCCGCGCCTCGGATTCTAAAACAACTGCGCTTGGTAATCAAGACTTTACGAATGCTGGCGCTATTTCTGAATCGAATGCAGTGTTTATCAAGCTTTGTCCACGAAATAAATGCAGAGAAATGACCAGAAAAGACAGAGGGCTGCTGAAACGTGAGTAGTTTAAATTTATTTGAGATAAATAGCCCATGGTGCGTGTACACTGTAGAACAATTATATCGTTACCTACTTGAAAACCAAACTCTGCTCTTCGCTAGAAAGCATGGAATGAAGAGGAATGACTCTGAATCTGAAAATAATTATAGCAAAATTGTAATTCAGTTTCAAAGATAACCATTGTGTGTTCACGTTTTCCCAAAAACAAAACCTGTAATTTGATCAAATTAATTTTTTGACGTTGTTTTGCAGGGAACGGCAAAGAAATGTGGCAAAATGAAAAACACACGTGCATATGCATTGTTTTCGTTCATTAAACCTATTGTTTTGTGCCGTTCTCGTTGCCTTCGCCGTTGAAGCTGGTTGCTGAAGCTCCCTAAGTATTTGCTTTTGTACCGTCACCCATCAACGTAGAGTGAAGCATTTAGTACTAAATGGACGAAATCTAACCGTTTATTGACAAATTAGGATAATTTACACGTTACAAATCTGCATTATGGAAAGTAAATAAACCACTGTCGTCAAATGCTACTTGTTCCATCAAACTTTAAATCCTTCCCTCCATTGAGACCCTCTTTTTAACAAGACGCAAGGTACAAGAGAAGATTTTTTGTGTTTTGTTGTTTGAATTACCTGTCAGAACTTTTCGGACTGAATGTTTTGTGATTCTGAAGTTGTTCCAGCAAACTCATAATCTCACCCATGCCAGGAAGGAACACCAAAATGGCACCTGTCTTGGGGTACTGTAAGATAACAAAGCTTTAGAGTCGTACTAAACTACTATCCTGTTCAAAATGTTAAGGGACACTCCTCCATTTTGTAACCAGTTTCAAAACGACTTAAAACTCGCCGATAAGTAAAGTGAAAATTAAACAACTTGCATTCTCATTCCTTCAGCTTATATGGCTAAGATGGGAAACATCTGTTTGAAGCAAAATTTGCCTCTGAGAGGCAAAAATGTTTTTGACGCAGCTGACTCAATAACATTTTCTTGCATTCGGGAAGCAAATTTGTTTCCAAACCATTTGTCTCTTGTACATGTAGTTCAGCCAGGTCATTAGTCTTCAGAGAAAGCAACCTGAAAACCAGCAGCAGGGTTTATGATTTATAATCCATTTTTTCTGATGGTTTCTTTTGAGCTTTTGTTTTTAATTTAAGAAAAATTTGTATCCTCAATTCCCCAAAGGTGGTAATAAATTTAACATATGGTTGAAGACAAAAGAGCATACCTCATGTTTGTCACCTACTATATGCTCCAGGATTGCAACAACCAAATCATAGTTGATTTTCTCATGATCAATAACACCAAGCGACCAAATAGTACTCTTGCTGTAATCTGTTGAAAATACAGTCAATTCACAGTTACTTAGAAGCTTACAGCTGAAGACAGCACCTAATAGCCCATTTCTTAGTTGCTCTTAGCCTCCTTTTCAAACCGAGGCCAAGTGCAAAACCATTCATATGGATATAAGTTTTATTTGCATGTGAAAGAAAAATCATTTTCATATGAATGGTTTTGCACTTGGCCTCAGTTTGAAAACGAGGCTAAGAACAACTTGGAAATGGTCTATTCATAGTGAGAATGACATTCTGTATCACACCGAAAACAAAATGCGTTTAAAAAATTTCACAAAATGGCACTGAAATTTGAGCCGATATTAAATTACTACAGAAAAGTTTTCAATCTAATCAATTACGAATTTTAACATGACTGAATCCTTCCAAACAGATTTTCCACCAAAACAATTTGTTGGGTGCCCCCAAATACTACAAGGAAGGAGAATTTCTTTTTAATAATAATAATAATTATTATCAATGATTATATTAGTGGTTTATCCACTAGGTGGATATTCACCTACTAATTCCTTTTTAGAAATCAATCAAAGGCTCCTATGAGCCAACTTGTGAATATGAAACCTTTGATCCTGCCCTCTCCTGGACATTTTGCTTCACTCACCGACTTCACTCCCCACCCTCCCCTCCCTCAAATGCAATGCCCAGGCAGGTGACCATTACATATTGTGTGCTCAATGTTTACCTACCCTACCCTCTCCTAGGCATTTTGCTCCACCCACCACCACCTCTTGTGTCTAACTCCCCACCCTTCCTTCCCTCCAATATCATCCACATGACTCGTTTAATGCTTCGCATATTCACGAGTATAAGAGGCCAATTTTGGGTCTGAAAAACTTAATTACTATTGCTTACTGGCATATCTCCATGCCATTTGATCTTCTGTCAATTGTTGATCGTCCATCTTGTCATCAGGAGGTCTGAAGTCAGTGCATGATACAGAGTCCTGTATTTGTTGAATGTCCTTGGTTAACTGTTCCTTTTTGCTTCCTGGGTTAAGAGTGCTTGAAGATTTCATTGGCTTTGCATATGGTGAACTCGGATCAACTTGAAACCTGAAACCAGATACATGTAGACGTTAGAAAACAGGCCATTCTACATCAGTTCAGGATTATAAATTAACAAAGTAACTATTTGTATACACTCTTACTTTGTCATTTCCAAGGAATCTTCAAGAAATAGCTCCACAACTGGAAATGTCCTGCCTGGTAACAAATAAGAAAAGATAAGGAAGATAAAGCTGCACACGAGTCACAGGTGGCCCACTCAGCCACAGCTTAACCCAGTTTCTGTAGCATGAAGCAACTAGGAATATTGCTACTCCCCCCTCGATGGGATTCATTTCCAAAGAACTTGAGAAGTTAGATTAAGGTGGCTTACTAGAGTTTATGGGGGTCACCAGATGCTTCCGATAATATCGATCACAGGTGACCATTTGTGGAAACAAGCAACAATTACAAAGTCAAAACCATCGTACAAGACAGTGGATGTTTGTAATTTCACCATCCTCTGGTTAGAAGTGGCTTAAAACAAGCGACCGAGTGGTTGTCAGAAGACTGGGTTCTAATTCTATGGGGACGTTTTACTCAAAAATCACCCGTACGACCCTACCTCAAAATCTTATCATTTAAACTTTGGATAAAAATAAATGTTCTTACAAGTTAAAACAAAAATCTGTAAGAGAGTTTTTCGCATATCAATGAAAATATCAATGTTTAAGGTAAACGTGTTTTGTTGAAACATGTTTACTCCAAACACATTTCGGTACATGAACACAGCATAAGACTGCTGAATGGTTGTTTCTTGTTGTGTTGTCTCTGAAACTATTAATTTAAATAACCAAAGTCTGGAAAAGTATGAATTTTATTTAGTTAGGATATATAGATGTACCTGGTATGTGAATAACAGGGGCATCATAGAAGTATTCTGAAAAAAGCTGAGCATTAAGTGTAGCACTCATCAACACAACCCTCACATCTGGCCTGACACTTAACAGATCTTTTAACACCATCATGAGAAAATCACTGCAAATTTATACACATTAAGGGCTGTTAGGAAACAATCAAATACTATGGTAATTAAGAATAATATTATATAATTAATAAAGTAATTTAACCCATTGACTCTAAGAGTTTTAGCGAAAAATTGCAATTTGAAGCCACGAATAAAGCCACTACTGTCTGGAAAAATTACAACCGAACTAGCCAAAACATTGTTTGCAACATATGAAAACTAAAGTCTTTTCTTTTGTAGGGCTGAGATATCACTTTCATTTCATTTCCAGCATGTGCACAAAGCAAAATTTCAACATAAAACAGCTTGACTTTCCTTTTGTCTTAAATTTTGTTCTTATTTTTCCCATATTTTCCCCTTGTTGCTGGCCATTCACTAGCATTTTGACAGTAAAAAAAAATTGATGTAAATGCTGGAGAAAGTGAAAATATTTAACAAGTCAATTGCCAGTCAAATTTACTGACTTTCTTGGATGTATCACTGGCCCAAATTCAGGGGATCGCTCTCATTTGAGCACACTTAAGTTTAGTCATCAAAAACAACTTCTGACAGAAAAAGTGATGATGTCACAAATCTACAGTGTAATGCGCCCCTCCCCAACATCTGCCACTGTATAAGTACTTTTACTTGCATTTGCCGTGGTGATTCACCAAAATGATTTTCCATTAAAATACTGTATATGGCAAGGGGCCCAAGAAAATAGAAAGTGGTGCAAAAATATTAATGTTTCACCTTTCTTCTGTTCTCTCATGAACTTCATCCACGATAACATGGCTCACACCTGGTAAGCTAGATTCTCCTTCTAAACGACGCAGCAGAATTCCTGTGGTGCAGTACAATAAACTTGTTCTTGAAGACTAAAACATTACAGAAGTACACTGTAAAATGTGGTTTGTGATTTGTGAACTGAGAGCTCCAGTAAACACGGCAGTATAACACTGGTCTGTACCCTAGCTTAACCCTTTAACTCCCAAGAGTTCCATATATCAAAATTCAAGAAAAATTCCAAATTTCATTTTATAAAATATTGAAAAACATGGTACTGTGCAAAAGTACTGCTGAAGAGGTTTCATTTGAATGGTCACACCATAGAATTTCGTCCACAGAATCAAAAGTTAGAACAAATGGTACCATGCAAAAGTACTGCTGAAGAGGTTTCATTTGAATGGTCACACCATAGGATTTCATCAACAGACTCAAAAGTTAGAACAAATGGTACCATACAAAAGTACTGCTGAATAGGTTTCATTTGAATGGTCACACCATAGGATTTCGTCCACAGAATCAAAAGTTAGAACTACACTACATGCCTCCATAACTGAAGATTAAACAGGCCTTCTGACACATGTACAATGCCAAAAAAAATTGAAAATAAAATTATGCAGCATTTTCAGGGCAAATTGTGAGGCAGATTGTGCATTTTTTAATCCTAATTTAAGTCTGTTTTCGACAGTTTTTAGAGAAAATAATAAATTTTTGCTATCCCCAGATGTTTGCCACAGAGACTAGAGCCTCCTTTTCAAACTGAGGCCAAGTGCAAAACCATTCAAATGGATATAAATTTTGATTTTAAAAGATCATTTAATTAATTTGTACTAATTTTAAGCTGATTTTATATATCTGTATATAATTATATAATTTGTTTACTTTTTATTGTTGTATGTAATAACTAAATAGGTAATTAATTAATTAGTGAGGGCCCAACTGAAAACTACCTTGGCGAGTTGGGTTCCCTCATTAAATATTGTTACCATTATTATTATTATTTGCATGTGAAAAAAAAACTCATTTTCATATGAATGGTTTTTTGAGTTGCTCTAAGTCTCCTGTTCAAAACGAGGCCAAGTGCAAAACCATTCATATGGATATGGTTTATTTTGAAAAGATTTTACATTATTAATTTTTACTAATTTAAAGCTGATTTTATATATCATTCTGTATATAATTATATAGTATACCTGCCAACTTTTTCCGAGTGATAGGCGTGAGAATTTTTTCGTAGGAGTGCCAGGATTTCCGAAGGCGACCCGACCAAATCCGAAGATAACCCGATCTATTCCAAAGATGTCCGAAGTTGTCCAAAGATGTTCCGAGGAATTCAGAAGTTTCCATGTACCTCGGACCTCCGTTTTATATCCAGCTGTAATTGTAATGTTCAGAACGTGCCAGGCGTGAGATTGGAGTTTTGGACTCGCAGGGGTCCAAAATTTACTTTATTTATTTTTTATTTATTTACTTTTTATTAATGTTGTATGTAATTAGGTAATTAATTAATTAATTAATTAATTAATTAATTAGCGAGGGCCCAACTGAAAACTGCCTTGGCAAGTTGGGTTCCCTCATTAAATAATGTTATTATTATTATCATGTGTTCTCTATATAATTATGTGTTCTCCATGGGGGCGGGGTCCAAACCATGGACCTAGGGCACCCATGAGGCGCTGTGTGGAGGCCACACTACTTAGCATTGCAGAGAAAGGGTCTTGCGCAGGATGTTGGCTGTCCCAAGTAGTACGGTTTTCTGAATTTCACAGAGGTTGATGTTGCCAGGGATGCTAGTGACTATTTTTTCTATGCCTTTCTTGATCATCCCCAGTGCACCTACTACCACAGGAATGGTTTGAGTTTTCGTCTGCCACATTCTTGCAATCTCAAGTTCTAGGTCTTTGTATTTGGATGTTTTCTCAGAGACTTTGGTGGAGATGTTTTTGTCAGAGGGAATGGCTACATCGATAAGTGTGCATATCTTGTCCTTGTTGTTCTTGATGATTATGTCAGGGCGATTTGCAGGAATTTCTCTGTCTGTATGATTATTATTATTATTATTATTATTATTATTATTATTTGCATGTGATAAAAAAATATATATATTTCATATGAATGGTTTTTCAATTGGCCTTGGTTTGAAAAGGAGGCTAAGAGCAACTCAGAAATGGGCTATTGCAGAGAAAGCAGAGAAATTGGTTCCAAAACAAAAGAGAGCAATTTTAGGTACTGCATAGATCATTTAGTATTACATGAAGTATCAAACTGCTTAAAATAAATAAGCCCCTGAGAGCTCAATAGAGGATACTGCATTTTACCTGTTTATTTTCTAGTCTGACTTGATAACCCACAGTCTCTCCAATCTTGTCGATTCTCTCAGCCGACACCCTTTCTGCCACAGACATGGCAGAGATTCGACGAGGTTGGGTACAAATGATGAAGCAGTCACCTCCACGTCCGTGTTTGAGATGACTATCAAGAATGAACTGTGGAATCTGAGTTGTCTTGCCACATCTGAGCAAAGGAACAATTGAGTTAAAACATCGGTTTTGGTTTTACCTCACTCATTTGAAAACTGCTTTAATAATTATTTTTATAAATAATCAATGAATTTTGTTTACAGTGCGATGCTCCTTACCATGAGCACACAACAAATGTTTTTACAAGTTTCCATGATAATACAAGCTTATTCTTATAATAATTTAATAATAATAATTATAATAATAATTTTTGTAACTGTGGATATATGTGAAGCAGTGAAATGAATAAAATCTTCATATTTTGTAACTAACTTTACAATCCTGTTATAAACGCAACGCAGCAAGATTGCATTGTGTAGTTCCAGAAAAAATCCATACCCACCCCATGGAAGGTCATTGGAAATTCCTAGGGGGAGGGGGATCTTAAAAGCCAACATTTTAGAAGCAATGTATGAAGCTAAACTGGAATTTCCTGGGGGGATGGGGGGTGCTAAACAAAAAACCTTCCGTGGGGGGAGTATGGATATTTTCTGGAACTGCACATTCTATTGGCTCAACTTTACGAAGACGCATGCCCCTGACAATTGAATTCACGCTCTCTGATTGGCAAACTTGTAAAAATGTTTGCTGCATGCTCACAGTAAGGTGCGTTGCACTGTAACAAGGATGACACCTCACAATCATACAGCTCATAAACCTGGGGAACTCCGATTCCAGGTTGAATTGGAATATTTAGAAATGTTGGTTTTTGAGTACTCTAAACAGCACAACATACCCCCCCCCCCCCCTCCCCCCCGATCAGTATTAACTCTTACCCAGTCATTCCACTGATAACAACAACCTGATGGTTTTGAAGTGTTTCAATAATGTTCTGCTGTGATTTCCAGGCAGGAAGCTTTTTCCTCTCCTCAAGCATTGACTTGTAAGCTGGAAGAGACTATAACAAGAAATACAAAAAAAATATGAGTGACAGATAGTATGGTAAGTATCCAGTGAGGGAGGGGGTCCAGATTCTGTTATAAGGGGGGGAGGGATGGGGGAGTGAAAACCATAAACATTAGTACCTGTAATCGTTCAAACTGCTGCTTAAGTTTCCTGTTTCTTTCCTGTGCTGTGAGTTGATCTGAAGACTGCCAAGGTTGGTTCACCTGTGGCTTCTTATTGGTTGCCTCTTTTTTGTCATCATAATTACTTTCATGTACAGTCCCAACACTTTGGATAGTAATACTCTTCTTAGCTGGCAGACTAAACTCTGAAGGAGGCATTTTAAAACACTCCATTATTTCTTCTTCATCCTCTAACAAGCTGGCAAGGCAAAAAATTGCAGGACTCTCGGCATCGCATAAAGCCTTAGTTTCCCTGTTGAGTCTTAATGTGACATTAAGACAACCTGATGATGGAATTGATTCATGTGTGGAGTAAAAAGCCACCATTGGCGGCTCAAATGGATATAGGGATCCTTTAGAAAACCTAATTTCAAGATTAAATGGAAAGGATGGATTTGCAGGTTCATTATTAGCATCTGTCGTTTCTGGAATGTTAGTTTTTGTTTCCGTTGAGCCTGTCTTCTCATCAGATGTTACATGACTTAGTCTGCATCTGTCCCCAAATCTACAGAATCCTTGTGAAAAGAACCTACAAACATTACCAGGGGTCTTGACTGTTTTGCTTTTGCATTCATTTTCCTCATCCCTTTTTGGTTTAAATGTATCAAATAAAAAAGGCAGTGATAATTTAATATTCCATACACTATCTGCAATAACTTCAGTAAATGCTTCATCATAAATTGACTCAAGAGCCATCGCTTCTTCTTGTCTTTGTAAAACTGCCTCTTGAAATTTCTCCTCAGTGTAATGTGGACTTTCCTTGCCAAGTTGATTTAGTTCACAACAACTACAAAGCAATGACTGAAGAGCTGCTCCTAAATCTCCGTCATTCTCTCTTAGGGCATCTGTACACCTCTTTTTTTCAAAGCCACATTGGCGCAACTTCTTCAACGCATAAGAGCTGTAAATTTCATCCTTTGATTCAACATCAGCATCATTCTGATCACCAGCAAAATTAACTCCACCTTCAATCACAAGTTTTTGGTCACCAAACTTTCTCCAATAAGCCTCATTTCTTCTGATCTCTCTAGCATCAAAATTCAGATTACCTTTAAAATCATGACCGCTCCTGGCGATTTGTAGATCCCTAAGAACTTCTTCTATCATTTCTTGATTCTCAGTGCTCATGTTAAGTCTCTGAATTAAAGCTTTATTACTAAACTTCGATCTATTTTTCGCTCCCGTCGTTTTTCTTCCTTCAGGGGAAGGTTCACGAATTTCGGCCACAATGTCATCGAATTCTTCATCGTCTTCGCTATCGTCTAGTTCATCTCGATCTTTCTCTATCGCAGCGCGGTTGGCTGTGCGGGCTGGTTTGTAATTATTGAAACGACCACCACCGCGATTCGGCCTTCGAGAACCGCCACGCGCCCGGCTCATTCTAGAATCCTATAGATGTCCCAAAAATAACTTCATTGATGCAGGTTTCTCTGACCAATTGGCCCACGAGAAATTACCACAGGATCGTCCAAACGCATGTAAAATTTGAACAGCTTACTCCAGTTTTATTATCAAGAAGAAAGGAGATAAGAAATTGACCAGGCATTCCAAACAGTTGTTGCCTCATATTCGTGCAATCGTGATTAGTCCTTCTCGGCCAAGACAGAAAGTTGGGTTTCGGTATGTATGGATGTTTCTTTTATTCTGGGTGCTGCATCTTTTGGGTCAAAGTCCATTCCAGATTGGGTAAAATATTTAAAAATGCCTCAAACAAAAAACTACTTATACATGTAGTCCTTTTTCCTGAATATTTGGTTATGTCCCTCAATGTAGATCGCAGCTTTTTAAGCCGTTTTTTCCATTTTATGTGCATATTAAATCACCCTTAATTATATTATTTAATTTTACAGCCACTTTTGAAATATTCACTATCATTCTCCAAGTAAAGCAGGGATCTGAGGGATGGTGCCATGAGTGGCGATCCGAGCACTCACCACTGACCCACCAGTATCTCGGGCTCGAATCCAGCACCAGTACCGAGGGTTGTGACTTAAATGGATACTCCAAAATCAGGTTTCTGAGCCCGCGAGAATGAGAACCCCCCACCAAACCAATGTTTTCACTGAAACCGCTGGTCCAAACCTGACTTTGGAGTATCCATTCTAGTCACAACCCAGTACCGAGGGTTTTCCTGATCGTTCTTTTGGTTTTGCGCTTCCTCTCCATCCACAAAAACCAACATTTAAAATGAGTAATCGCAAATCGATTGGATGGAGAGTATTTGTGTGAAAACTCTCCGGCCGTGTGTCATGTATCGCCCATCTCTGAACGTATCATGAATTGAAACATTATCAGTTCGTAAAGACTTTTACCGGCGGACAGACTTCTCCTAGAATAATTTTTTAAAAATTTAATTTTGCCAGTTAAAACTGTCCGCCGCTCTAGAAATGCTGCGTTTTAAACTTATAACAAGAGGAAATTATTTCTCTTGCTGATAGCTAAGATCTGAAATACGTCAAGTTATCTGTTTGTTAGCTCAGATTTTAGCACCCCTACGCAGACCCTCACATCTCTATGGTTTTTTTTTTCTCTGCCATATCACACATATCCGTTTTTAGCTTACTGAATTATACGGAAACACTTTTCAAAGATGCACAAGAGTTGATTCAGAAAGGACGAATTTTCATTAAACAAGCCCTGATAACGCCCGGAATTGAACTGATAGTTCATTATTAATATTTGTAAAAGAGCTGCTTAGAAAACATCATAAACCAAAGTGTAAACACGTAGAACACACTATGCTGATTTGTAACATTTTGATTAATATCGGTCTGTCGAAGGGTGACTCGAGGCAATTTTTCCCGCGACTTTCGCAACGCTGACAACAGCTGTTGCGAGACAAGTTGCGGATGAAATTGTGCGTGTAACACCGTCTCTTCGCAACTTGTCGCGCAACGAAAAATTGCGTTGCGAGTTGAAGAAAAAGTTGAACACTTCTCTACTTTTCGCAATGTTGCGAGGTTAGTTGCAAGCGTATCGCATGTAATCTGCAACCAGTCTGGCAATGATTTCGTCAGCGTTGCGCTGCAAATCGCAAGAAAATATTGCCTCGTGTAAAAAAACCTTAACGGCAGTAGTTGGCGAAAAACTACCGAAAGAGCAGGGATGAAAAATGTCAGAAGCATGCGGTTATCAACACGGGCTCAAGCGCACATTTTGTGCAAAATGGCTCCCAAAAGCGAGTGTGCTTCAAATTCAAAAAATAAGGTCGTTGTCGAAGAAATAAGAATTTTGTTATCGTCCTTGAAAAAAAAAAATACTTTTCCAAACTAATTAGAGTGTGTAGAAATTTAAGCAAAATTGTTTTCGCAGTTTAAAAACGACTCGTTCGCAAAGTAAAATACCCAGAACATACAGAAGTCCTTTCTATATCAATAAAGCATTTTCGTCCACGTTTCCGTGCAATACGCTCTAAGTAATCAGAGCAGACACGCTTTTTTCAGCCAGTCAAAACTGCTTCGCACCGGCTGCGTTATTTCTTGCGTCTTCTTTTTTATTTTGTTGTGATTGGCCAAATTAGTTTCTTCCTTTTCTTTTTTTACTAAGAGTTTCGGATTTGACGAAAATCTTAAAGAGAATGAGTTTATACTAACCATACATATTGCTGGTAAACTTAAATTCTTCCAGATAATACTAACTATTTGAGGAAAGTTTCCTTTGTGAGGAATTTCTATAGCCAGCAGAGCTCTCGCTAATGAAGGATATGAGAAAATTTCAACTTGCAACTATATGGAGGTCTAAAAAATGTTAGGAAACAGTTTATTTACTGATATACAATTTTCTTTTTGGAGCCGAGTACGCCGTGAAACACCTAACGCATGACAGGAATCAGATCCACGCTAGTTGTTTGCAGACCGAGCGAAAGCCAGATTTCCTTGATTCAAATAAAGTTTGGTGTCCTTTTTCAAGAGAAAATCTTTGACAGCCCTCTTTTAAATCCGACACGGGTGCAACGAGACGTTTTTGGCTTGTGTGACTAAGTCAACAGCAATAGGGAACTTAATAAATATTCATGCTTGACGACTGAAACCGACTTCGCGACGGCGCGTGAGAACTGAATGTTTAGCAAACAGTCGTTTGCTAACGACACGGGGGGTGACAACTCTAAGAAGGCCTGTTTCGCGAGAAAAACAAAATTCTTCCGGGAATCTGAAGATTTTGCCGGGAATCGGGAGACTCGAAAACTTTTCGGGAAAACGTGAGATAATGTTGTTAAGATTTCGGGAAGTTTGAAATTTTTGCGTGAATGTCTTCGAAAAAATCGGGAAGACATTCCAAATTTTCGGGACAACTTTCAGTTCCACACAGTATTGCTCAAACAGCGTTTGTTAGAGTTGTCATCCCCCGTAACGACGGCGTAAAACGGGGGAGCAAAGCTCGGTGGAGCTGACTAGCTTGCTGCAGGCACTCGTTACAAACTACCAGAGGTAAAGGATCTAGTCATTTTCACGACGTCCCAAGGAACAAGGAGGCGAAACAAGCTTCTGTGGAACACAGCAACTTCTTTCAGTTGAAGAGTAAACCTCGTAAAGTAATACTTCACACTAATCTAGCTAATCGATTTACAACAGTTCTGATGCACTTTTAGGTGTTCACTTAATTCAAAAGAATACAAAGTGTATCCAAAAATAGTTACAATTCGATTGGCTAAATTTTAGTCTTTTATGATAGTAACACAAAGTTCGTCTATTTTGACCATTGAAAACGCACATGTTGTAAACTGGACTGTATTGTTAAAGCATAGCAGCTTTCTTTTGAAATGTAAACTACTTCCTGGTTAGCAAAGAAAACAGAAGTTCTATTGAAAGTTCTTACCTAATGAAAATACATGGGTGATATTGAAATTAGAGTTCATTTTCACATGACTGTTGTGTTAGGAATTGCCTCCAGAGCTGAATGATCTTCTAACACACTCACAGAAATCCCGATTCACTGGTTTTATTTGTTTCTCCCCGTCTCTTCTTAATTCTCACAGTACACTACAATCTGTTCTCAATTTCTCCTTTCTATTGTTCTTTGTACTTTCAGTTCCAAAGTTCAAGGCTATCAGGTTCCAACGTCACTTAACACTTCTTTTAAATCACGTCACTTAATCAAATAAAGCTTAAACTCGTGTTTACAAAGATAATGGTAATAAAACCACCGCACAATTTCCGACAGTTTTGCGGATGTTCCATTGTTCGTGTACAAACTTGTCTGACCTTGCTACTGATATGCAGTGGAAAACAGGGATATGCTGTGATGGTGATTTATCAGTAAATCGTCATTTTAGGAATTATATATATTAAATATATATAGTGCTTGTTATTTTATCTTCAGTTTATTTGCTCGTTATTGACGTTATTCACTCAGATACTTTTGTGTGTATTTTCCTCTCCATCTGTTAAACAATTTCCACTTGAACAACTGTCTATTACACGAGCTCAGAGCAAGCATCTCACGGTTCACAGTAAGTTCTTGTGCAGGTAACGAAGGATAAATAACATTTATGTTGGTAGAACGTCTTTTATATGACTTGAACAAGCGAAATATAGTCTGCGTCATTTCTGAATCACCGCGGAATGCAAACACAAACGGATTCACTGCGCTGTTGGCAAATTGCTTCCACTTCTCAGTCACGAACGCAGCCAAACGCAAAAGACCAGAAGATGTCATGTGGCACCCAGGAGCATCACAGAACGTAAAAACTAAAGCCGTAGAAACATGAGGGAGCCACGCAACAAAAAACAGTGCTGTCGCTATGCCGAGCGTCGCGGCAGTTTTACGTTCTCTTTGGATGCGTCTGCGCATTTCCTGCGTCGATTCCGCATCAGATGGACGTATTGACGAGGGCTGTATTAGCGATTTCGCGATTCGAAAAACTCCACTGTTTAAGACTGTGATGGCGCATAATGATCCCATGATTAAACCGAGTAGCAGGACAAGGCCATAATGACGAAACCATCGCATTATTATAATGGTTGAAAGAGCCATTACTGTAGCTAAGCTCCAAACAACTGCCACGAGTTTTAGGTACCGTCCATGAGAGAAATTAGCAGCGTGATAAAAAGGCCTCGAGACTGCAACATATCGGTCGATGGTTATTGAAGTGAGGTGGAGAGTCGAAGAACTTGCACTTAGAATATCGAAGAATTTAAAGAGAGTGTAGCTCCAACCACTAGGCCAACCACTAAGGCCGTTGTAACACCACGCTGGAATTGAAACTAAACCAACCACGATATCTGAGACGGCTAAACTCAAAATAATCGTGTTGCAGCCTGTACGAAGAGCGTAGTTAGTCTTATAACCGCACACTATAAGTACGTTTCCAAAGAGAATTAGAAATATCAGAAAAATATTCAACAAAAAATTCAAGTAAATTTCCACAGAAGAAAGAGAATCAGAATCTTCGATTTTTTGCAAAGAAAACGTGTCGTTTTCCATTTCGAACTATTGAATACGGAATTCGTTAAATTGTAGTCCTCGAGAACGCAGCGACTTCTTATGCAATAAATTTGAAAAGGTAATCTTCCCGTCGCGAAAACTGAATTTTATGCGTCCACTTTATAATAAGCCTCACAATGTTTATTCAGAAGGCCTACCAACTGGATGGCTCAAGACATAATTGGGTGTAATTTTCTGAAACTTCTACAATCTCCGTTCGTTTAGCCAAACAATTTTGAAAGCTAGAGACTGTTTGCATTCAAAGGTGTTTGATTACAGTATCAATTTTTATTTATTTTTTATTGATACCGAAGAACATTTATTGCAAAATGTCTCGTTTTTTTCAGTCTTTTTGGAAGAACATTTATTGCAAAATGTCTCGTTTTTTTCAGTCTTTTTGGAAAAATCTTACTGGTCCTAACATTAAATTAAACATGCAATGAAAATTCTGCGGAACAGAAAGTGCTGAAAATTATTTTCCAAATTATGGAAATCATTTCAGGATTACTAAGAATTTATAATTTTATAAATGTAATCCTCTTATTTCCTGCCGTCAAAATTATTATTTTTTTGTCTTCCTTCGACAATTAGAACAGTCAGTCAGAACAGCTGGAAATTAAAGGTTACTCCAAATATACTAACACGTAAATAAACTGGGATTGAAAACCCAAGCTAACTGACTGGTTGCAATTAAATTCTAAGATGTTGACCAAAGAGAGAGGCCCTGGGAAGGAGGTTGAGAATGCTGGTTCTCGCGGGGTTTTTCTGATTGGCTACCGAAATGCCTGCGTCATTCACCGGAAATGGTTTTTCACTTCCTTAGCAACGCGCGAGAAATCCGTCCGTGAGCCCTTAACACGCTTGGCTCGCTCCGCTCGCCGAATATAGGAAGCCTGTTCACAGGCTAGTACCGTCAAATAGTCGTATAGGAGAGAGTTTTCCGCAATTCTTTTTTGGAGAAGCTCGCTGCAAGTTCCTTTTGACGAATACAAGAAGCTGCGTCTGCCATCATGAACACAACAATTGCTCCGACAAACAGTTCTGCTAACAGTTCAGACTATGATTTCTACACAATATCAGTGCTTATTATCTTCGGCTGTACTGTTCTATCTGTTGCAACTGTTGTAAGTAACGGCATGTTTTTGTTGACTTTTTACAAAGATCCCCTGAAATGTCTGCGAACGCCATCTGCGATTTTCATCGCTGGTTTGACAAGCGCTAATTTCCTCACTGGCCTGATAGTGGAGCCTGCTTTTGTGGTAATATATGTATTCTTAATCTATGTTGGGGGTCACGATTTCGACAGATTCTATCGCTTTACCGAAGTGTTAAGTTTCATAACGATGAACAGCTCATTTTTGATCATGTTGGCTCTGGGAATAGTGCAGTATTTGTTGATCAAGCACCCAGCAGTTTACCAAACAGCTGTTAGCCCGAAATCGGCGTTGATTGGTGTAGTTTTCATATTCGTTTATTCCATTTTCTTTGCCGTGCTTCCCGAAATGACTGGCATGAACAAATTCGTTTTTGAGTTCGTTGACCTTATAGTCCATAACACACTGTTGACAGTTCTCATTGTAACCCTCTACACAATGATACACTTTGCATTCTGCAAGCTGGCTCAACAGCGCAGCGATGCAGATCTTGAAGACAACACCCAAGGACGGGGATCAGATTCTGATCAAGAGCGTAATCACGCAGAAAAGGACTTTGTTTATGGAACAATCATTTTGACAGCTGTTCTGATCATAAGTGCGTGGCCCCTCACTATCACTGTGTTCATTGCAATATTCCACAAATACTCATTGGAAGTCTGGATAGCTTGGGTTATCACATTCTTCTTGTTGTTGTGCAAATTTGCAATGGATCCATTTATATTTGCATGGCGTATGAGTAAGTATAGAAAGTCACTTATGCTGGTTGTACAAAGAACTTGTGGCTGCGGCAACCCACCTTTACCAGAAGCTAGGTACCAAAGAGAAGTTTCTGGAATGGCCAACCCTCCATCAGAGGTTGAGGACATACAGGTGACTGTCGTCGATGGCGATGGTGGTGGTCCAACACAGCAGCAGGCTGGTGTTGTGTAATCAGGCATCTTGTTCCATGGGTGGGGGGGGGGGGGGGGGAGGCGGGGAGGAGACTCACAGAAAAAATTGATGGGGTGATTGTGAGAAGGTTTGAATGGAAACCCCAAAAGGTACCACAAACACCTTTTTGCGATGTGGCTCACATTAATTTTTTAATACCTAAGAGCTACCTATTCTTTCTGAATTGTCAGCATATTTTTCCTAAAAGTTATCACAATAACTAACTCCGACAGTGGTTGCTTTTGATTCAAACTCGCTAAATGGTACCAAACCACATATTTTAACCCCTAAAAGGATCAACGATGACCCCCTCACAGATCTTGCTGTAGTGAATGGCTAACCAAGGGAACATTATTGTAGAAACACATATCTGGGAAGCAAACTTTGCATGTGAGATGCAAATTCTGCTTTGATCTGAAACATGTTTCTCAAACAGCTAAACAGGCGAGGGGGTGGATATCATTTGTATAGGTAATCATACGGGTTTCGAGTTCAATTTGGGATTAATTTGCACAAGTGAGTTTTACAAAAAGCTGAAAACATTTTTGCCAAAAATTTTTTTCGATTTGTAATTTGCACTGGTATTTTATCCAACTCATGATAAAATCCCATACAAATATTTTTGTTGTTGAGGATTCCTGTTGTGAGCCTGGGATTTTTGTGGTTACTGTCATATGGGATTCCCCATGGCAAAATATTTGCTTCCACGGCAGTGTTTTTACAGTGCTGTTTCATACTAGTTTAGCCAAGCTATTCCTATGTTAGACCAAAATATATCATACACCTTTTAATATCTAACCTTCATACATTCATAAACTTTATTCGCACTCAAATTTTAGAGTAGCTTACAAAGCTAATATTGTCAAGGATAGAAAAGATAAACTAACAAATTAAAAAAATATATATGTAATATAGAAGCTAAATGACATCCTATACAATATAATATACATACAACATGTAATTACTTAGAATGTAACATATAGTTAGGAGTTTTCTTTTAAATTCATTGAAGTACATATCACATGTTCGACAGTTCCAGACTTTACAGCCAAGTTTCTATATGAGTGAGGTTTAGGTAATAGTTTGTGGTGTTTGGGGCGACAGTATTAAATTTCCAAGTTGGTTATAGTCGATAGAACAGTAAACATATGCTTCATATGACGGGATAAATAGCTATATACAAGCTCTGGTACAGTAAAATTAATTAGCATATTCTGGAAACGTCTGTTACAAAGAGACGATAAAGCCCTAAACTTCAAACCCTAAACTCTAATTTCCCCATGTCCAATAAAAATGTATACCCTTTCTTTGTCCATAAGGCAAAACATAGCCTATTTTTTCGGTCAGAATAGTCAAACCTTTACCTTTATCCAGTGGCAGATCTATAGGGGACGGAAAAAGGAGGCCAGGGTCCCCCTCTTATTTTCAATTCTGGATTTGCCACAGCTGTTATTTTAACCCCATAGGTAAATATTCTCTAAATTAGTACCCCACACAAGGGTTCAGATATAAATAATGTTGTTACTAAAAATGTGGTTGTTGTTCATCGTGGTGTGTAAGATAGGTAAACGATTTTTCGTTTGTCTCACGATGGAGTCACTTTAAGATGTTGATCGCAACGTTTCGACTGCTATTACTGCTAGTCTTCATCAGGCGATGAGGTCGATTGGTTACGTGTCGCTTATGTAGCACGTTGGCTTGTTGCTATTGGTGCATTTCGATCCTCATTATTATTCCGAAAAGATGTTGTTCCCTCTCCGGTCCGATTTGATATCGGTCGGCTGTTATGCTTCTTGATTGTAGGCATCCACGCTTCGGGAATTTCAATTCCACTATCTCTGTTGATGTTATTAGGATGAAGTCTTATGTGGATGGCCTCTTTAACTCTACGGGTGTACCAGTGTGGGTCACGGTCAATAAACTTAACCTCGTCCCAAATAGGAAAATGCCCGGACCGGGCATTTTCCTATTTGGGACGAGGTTAAGTTTATTGACCGTGACCCACACTGGTACACCCGTAGAGTTAAAGAGGCCATCCACATAAGACTTCATCCTAATAACATCAACAGAGATAGTGGAATTGAAATTCCCGAAGCGTGGATGCCTACAATCAAGAAGCATAACAGCCGACCGATATCAAATCGGACCGGAGAGGGAACAACATCTTTTCGGAATAATAATGAGGATCGAAATGCACCAATAGCAACAAGCCAACGTGCTACATAAGCGACACGTAACCAATCGACCTCATCGCCTGATGAAGACTAGCAGTAATAGCAGTCGAAACGTCGCGATCAACATCTTAAAGTGACTCCATCGTGAGACAAACGAAAAATCGTTTACCTATAAATAATGTTGTAAACATTTTCGAGTTTAATGGTTTAAGTTTAAGATATTACTTTTAATTAGCAACATTAGTTTCAGATGGCAAGTTTTACCTCTCATGCACATAAATATATATATATATATATACAATTTAGATGGAAAATTTCTTGACAGTTACTCAAGTTTCACGCACTAAGCGATCATCAGACTGATGATCGGCACAGTCTGATGATTGCTTAGTGCCTTAAAGTCGAGTAACTGTCAAGAAATTTTCTATCTAAATTGTATTTTGTTCTCCATGTATTTGCATTGAGCACTCCAACGACTGCATGAAACACTATATTGTTTATAGTTTTCACTCACCAGTCTTTTGGAGAAAAGGCAGAGTGCTTGTAGTGTAGCAAAGTTTCCTTATCATGTTAAGAAGACCTTTTGCAATTTTACATGATAAAATGGGGAAAAAACACCTCATTTTCAATGTTGACATTTTTCACTAACAAAACTGTTTTTGAGCTGATCGAGAAACCATATGCTTGCTAAAGAAATGACTGTTTCATGTTCATATTAAGTAAAAGTATGGAAAGTAGAAAGAAGTGGCAGTTCAGAACCCCTTGTGCCCCCACCTAAGTGGTAAGCACATCACATGTTTAATCTGGAGGTCTCAGCCCTCGTATTGTTTCCTTAGTTGAACAAGAAACTTTGCTCCACATTGTCTCTCGCTACTAGGTGTATAAATGAATATTGACAGCATAATGCTGGGAGTAACCCTGTGATGGACTAGTATCCCATCTATGAGAATTGGTATTAAATACATGTAGTCGCTTTGTGTGCAGAAAGCAGATATGAAGCACCAACCGGTTGGCCTTCTTTATCTATATGCTCTAGCTACTGGTGGTGTAACAGAAGAAGTTTGGTTAGTGGGTGGTTCTGTTTGAAAACATTCTAGACAGTCCACATTCACCTGGGATTATTTTTTACTTCATATATTCATAAATGGTGGTGATTTATTATTTCTATATTCATGCTAATCAGCCCACCTAGCCTCATTTTAGAGCAAAAATTAGTTTGAATTTTGCACATGCTAACGAGGCTAGATAGGCTAATTAGCATGAATATAAAAGAATAATATTAATCGGCCGCCATGTATGAATAAGGTCTATAAGGTGAAGTGTTAAGTTTTTTTTGGACTCCACAAAAAAGTTGGGCTCCTTTGTATGTGTATATAAATTACTGTAAAACAGTATAAATAATTTTAATCATTATAGGTCATTATTCAACTGAGACATTTTAGGTATAAAACATGCACCAAAACTAGAAGAACATGTGATCCATGTAAAAAAGAAATGACTTTTGTTGTGCTGCATTAACTTTGGCTAATTAGCACAATCAGTGCATTAGTTATATTTTTGCATGTATATGTTGTGGTTCAATTTTATCCTTGGTTCAAATTTTATTTTTCTTTGTTTAAAACTCATTATCATACATTACCATAGCCAGAAACAAAGGAAAATAAAATTTGAACCAAGGATAAAATTGAACGTTGTTCGGGCGATCACTGCTTGATAATAATTGTGTCAACGAACGGAAGCCATTCCCAAGAGTATACCTACCAATTGTCAAGGATTTTAAATAACTTGTTTCCCACAAAAAGAACATTCATTCTCTGATGAAGGCCGCAGTGAGCGACCGAAAATTTAGAAAAACTTTTAAATTTTTTATAAAAATTTTTAGCAGGTCAGTTTCAAAACTTTTATTTATTATCATAAAATTGAACCACAACATATATATCATCAGAAGCTCATAACATACGTGATAAGCTTCTGATATAATTTATTACAATATTTAATTACAGTAGCATCTCGATAACTCAAACCTCCAGAGGGAAATTTGGTTCGTGATATTGAAGGTTCGAGTTATCGAGGTTAAATTTGCAAGCAATCTTTAGCCAAGGGGAAAAGGTTTGGTTCGAATTAGTGAGAGGTTCAAGTTATCGAGGGTTTGAGTTATCTGGATTCCACTGTATCAGAATTGGCAGAATTTCCCCCCCCCCCCCTCTCCCCCGCCTTATTCACTCCAGACCTCCTCCCTTACGATGGAATCCAGACCTCCCACTGTAGTAATTATACAATATAGTTAATTCCCCTGCAGGGGAGGGGAGGGGAGAAAGCTTTGTAGTGTCACCTTCTGCTAAATAAACTTGAGCTTACTGAGATTTACATTATCAGTGTTGTACAGATTATTGTTATAATATTTTTATTGACCAATTCTGTCTGTAATTTTACAAATGAGTGACTTGTGGGTTTTTCCCACACTTTATGTTGGGTTGCCTGTTCACCCGAGTCTTAGACACAAGTTGCAGACCTTCCAACATCTAAAACCCTGAAATCGTGAGGCCTCCAAAATTAACCTAAAAAAATCTTGAGATTTGGGTCCCAAATAGTGAGATTTACAAAAATGTTTTAAAAGGAATCTCAACGCTAACAATACCTGGCAGTGTTCAAACTGCCATAATTAGTACTCTTTTAGCATTAATTAACACAAATTAGACAAACAAGTAGCGCCAGAAACCCATAAGTGGGTTGAAACGTGTAACGCGCATTCACAGCTTCCGAATATTCATTTTTTGCCTACTACCATATTTGGAAACCGCTCGGTCCCTCCAGATCGGAAGCAAGTTGTTCTAGCGAATTGATTGGTTAATATTTTTGTCTTGATTTTCCAAATATGGCGGCTGTAAATTGAATAATCGGAAGCTTGTTTTGAAGCGCACAAGAGAGAGTTGCACGTTTCAACCCACTTATGAGTTTCTGGAAGCGCTCATTTGTGTTCATTATCGTAGACCTTGGGAAAGCTATTCTAAAGGCTTCTTATACATTTTGCGACTAGCGAGAGTTCGTGTCTGGCCTGTCACCTTTACCGTATCTGATTGAGGTTGTAATTCATTGTGGAAAACCGTGAGATTTCAAGGTTAAATCGTGAGACCGTGAGATGACTCCTGAAATCGTGAGTCTCGCGACCAAATCGTGAGAGTTGGAAGGTCTGCAAGTTGTATCAAACCCGGTGCTCTTGGTTCGAGTTCTGATTGGTTTATTGGATTATTCGCGGTATAAGATAATTTCGTATCTTGCATCGTATCTTGGACATGATTAAATAAAAACATGCTTTTTTAACTTCTCTTTCATAACATTTCTGTGCACGATCATCTTGTTCGAGTGTTATCTATCAGCTAAAGTTTCCCAACATCCTTTTTGTTTCGCGTTTTCACATTTTTCTACCTCGGCACAGTTAACTATGCATACTTTCAGATGATTTTGAAAACGTTCATTTAACATTCGCGAAACACTACACAATTTCGTATCTTAAACATTTATGAATATTATATATGAATATAATATGTGTTTCTTCTAAAAATTACAGATGAGCTCCAAACCACCACTGAGTGGTAGAATTGCTTCTCCGTGTGCAGCGGAACTTGGGGTTGATAGACCCATAGTGCCCAAAGTTGTCTTCACTAGACACCGAGCCAGAACTTGCATTAAATTGACAGTGGGTGGCTGCACTGTCAATATGCAGCATGAAAGTGTTATCAATCTGCCAAAAAGGTACCGTTAGGTTCGTGCCCCAGTGTCCTCGGATGTTGATGAATTCCACCTTTTTGCACTTGCCCGAATCAAGGTAATCGACGATGTTGAAGTCCTTGAAGTTTCCACGGACGTAGTCCGTGAAATCCACGCCGAGAGTCGGATAGCAGCATGTTGCTCGCCAGTGGGTGGAATGAGCCTGCAAGGATTGCATTCGCTTATGACTCAGGCGGTACTGGTTCCAGTTCTGAGCGTTCTCGTTGACCGGGGAGTTGTAGGTGATTGGTTTGTCACGAAAAGCGGAAAGCATTCGATTTTCTTTACTCCAGGACATGACCAGGGTCCATGCAGTACCGGTCTCAGACTTCAGATCACAGTAAGCTAAGAAACTGTTTCCACTGTTGTCGTAAAGTTTGTAGATGCCACTTGTGGTGTCGCATCCCTGCAGATAATCAAGGCATGAGGTCGGACGGAATTCAGCTTTTTTCCTACTTTTTTTAGGACAGGCGTCTCGGCCCTAGAAGAAAGAAGTGAAGACTTTTTTCATATCTAATCGCAAGAAAAATATCGCGTGAACTTGGCCGTTTTCAGAAAGCACTGAATTGGTCGTTAAGTTTAACATTTCTGCTTTCAATACCGAGCTGAAAATAACTGATAATAGCTGGTAAAATTAAATTCTAAGAAGATTCAATGATTACTGGGTATTGAAAGCGGAAATGCGCGGATCTTTTGCTGTTTCGATCAAAGGCGAATAACTAACTGGTGTGGGTTTGAAAGGAGAAAACAGCTGGTAAATTCGGAGTTAAGATTCATTTCCTTAAAATCTACCGCCGCTGAGATATTCTGCAAGCTTTCATATAGAAAATTATATAGAAAAGGCACAACGCCATTTCAAGCCATTTCCATTTCATTTCCATTCCCATTTCCATTTCCTTTTTAAGCCGTTTCCGTTAAACTTTCCTCGTTGGCCCTGACTGTTGCTTTTATGAAAGAAAAAAAAAAACGTTGGATGTTCCTGGTTCAAAATGTCGTGAAATTTTACCAAAAAAATAAACTGGGCTCAAATTTTTTTATGTTCTGTGGGTTTAGATTACTGCATTTTTTTTAACACTCTACAAATGTAGTCCCACCTTGATGGAAAAGTGATGCGAACTCTTGTTTCCTTTGTAGTCGTCCGGGCTGATGTACTTGTTAGAAGACAGCAACTCGCACCAAAGCTTTCCATCGGCTCCTTTGGAGGCGGCCAGATTCAGAGAAAAACATGAAGGATTGCTAAGGCATTCAAAAGTGCAGTCAAAGATGTCGTACACTGTGAATGTTCCAACTCTGGGCACATTTAAAAAATGGAATTCTTCTTTAATGAAAACATCTTGACGAAGCCCTGGGTGATAAAAATCGGCAAGTTCTGCAGTGAGAACAATTTGTGAGGCTTTTTGCAAACACCACGAGAACAATTTTTCCGTGGTAAGCCATTAAAATGTAACTGGCTAAAAATATAACGGGTAATATTCACGTAAACTGAACTGACTCCAGTTTATGGCAACATGTATTTTCGACGGTTCTCTGTAAATTATTTCTGTCATCAAAGGGTATCAGATTAACGAAAAACTTACCTTGTGCATATGCTGCTTCAGGTATCACTGAAGAAAACACGAAAAACAACAGCCAGCAGATGACTGGAGAAAACATGGCCGATTCAGTAGAATAACGGTTTTCACTGAAGATTTGGGCGAAACGGGTGAATTTAACGAGGTTTATGACGCGCTGATTTGCAAAACTGAAATTACGTATTTATGTCAGTTATGCCGTCAGTTCTAGCCAATGGCATTCTAACTAAACATGAGTGAATATTGGCACGTTACTCTTTGCGCAATATTTTAAGCAAAATTTAATTAAAGAACCTTTGCCAACAATAGCCCTTATTCGAAACCGCAGCGTCATGATTTCAAATATCTGAAAAATATTGAATAAACTGAAAACAGGATCCATAATTGACCATAAATAGATTCCCCAAACTTAATTTAACAAAAATGTGAACTTTCGTAGATATCTGCTTCCATCACATTTTCTTGTAAACTGAAATAGTGAATGTTAATTTTTTGGATATTTCCTTCAATTTTCAGCCGATCTGTTTATAACTTCATATTTTTGCAAAATTCAGTATGAGGAATCCATTCAAGTACCTGTTGTTCACTAATTAATAATTTAAAATGGTCACGCTATTTAGAAAAACGGCTATATTCAGCGGTCTAGTGTCCAAACCGAAAATCCATATTCAAACTAATGTACTAAAACTAGAAATAGCTGAGAGCCAGTGAAGTGCTGCGATGTTACTCATCAAATACAGTGTAGTGTCAATACTTATGATTGTCAATAGGCTATGTTATGATTACTGTTTTTTTTTTTGTATATATTTTCCCAAAAATGTAAGTGAATTGTTTGAATAATAAGCATGAATTTGTGTTAAATATAAATATAGTACTAAATAGTACAGAATTCGTCGTTTTCCATTGCTTAGCTTGTAATGTTTTATGCCCCCGGGTATACGACGAGGAGGGGTTAGCTCCGCATAGTCATAGTCCAATGTAGACATCCTTAGGGCTTGTCACGCAATCTTTCCTCCCTCGTGCTACATAGTGGGAATAAACGAGGCCCGGACGGGGCGATTAACTTCAACAAAAACATTGGCCAGCGGTCGCAAGCTAAAGGATTTCGTAATCCATATTTTCCGGTAGTTTCCATGACTTCTTCAAGCGAATGATAAAATTGTGTTTGCATGATAACTCTGCGTAATAAGTAAACAGCTTACCTCGAGCAAGAACGCAAAACCTCGGCTTTGGTTACCTTTAGGAGTGCCGCGCTATATAGCGAAAAACCAACTGTATTAGCGCGCGCTGAAATAGTGCATTTAATGTCATCAAATTGCGTCAGCAAAGTACTAATTAAAGTTCAAAAATGAAAACAATTCAAATTTGACAAGTTAAAAAAAGCAACAAAATGTCACTCAAAAATTGCTCAAAAAAACAAAGCGTCACACTCCGGACTTGTGTGGTTGCTCTTTATCAGGTTTTTTATCTTTCAACCATGCAATTGCAGACTCGAGAGAAATTACTACTTTTAGAAACTCGATAACATTCATCGTTTTCTCTCAAAATGACTATGATCGCGAGATTAATTCAGTCGCAATTTTAGCGCGCGCTAAAACAGATGTTTTTACAGTTGCTAATACAGTTCAAAACCTATCATCGTTTTCTCTTAAAATGACAATAGGGGACTTTAGATCGGACGACGAGTACGAGATTGAGTACGGGTACGACTTTTGAATTTAAAGCCAGTCACGTCCCCAAAACTATCGGTCCCTCCTGTTGCAAACCAGAAGATAAGAAGACTCTAGGTATAAAATTTGTGTGGTAAATGGTTCTTTAGAGTACGGCGAACTAAGTTTTAAAAGTCGTACTCTTACTCAATCTCGTACTCGTCGTCCGATCTAAAGTCTCCTAATTTTACTCGCCACATGATCACGAGATTAATTCGCAATTTTAGCGCGCGCTTATACAGTTGTTTTTACAGTTGCTAATACAGCCGTTCAAAACCAATCATGTTTTCTCTTAAAATGACAATTTTACTCGCCATATGATCGCGAAATTAATTCGCTATTTTAGCGCGCGCTAATACAGTTGATTTTACAGTTACTAATACAGTTGTACATGTTCAGACCTATCCTGACCACGCAGAATTCTACAACTACTGCCGCTGACGATACATACTGCATCCTCACTCAAAATCATAGTCCACGAAAAAGTCCACGAAATCCTCAAAACGAGCTATTGCGCCGTATATAAAGCGCCCAGGTCTCACTCGGTCAAATGAAACCCAGGAAGCCTGTCACGATTAGTGTGCTGCTCGCCAAAGGGCTCGCAGCAATAATTAGAATGTAGTTCGAGTACTTAAAGTCACTTCAGCTAAATTTATCAGTTCTCGTGATAGTTGCAGCAGTAATTTTAGCTGACAAGTAAACAGCTTTTTTTTTTTTGCCACACACAATGAATTACAAGGAGAATAAAAAACGATAATAAATAGGTTAATTAACATTAAATTTAAAATTTATACATAACTTGGGAGGAGTGACTGTGGCGGGGAAATCTCCAAGAAGCCGAGCTTATCTTAAACGATAATATCAACTTGCTTCGTTTCTGAAAGCATATATTGCAATAAACGTAAACTTAATCCTTCATGAAGCAGGTGGATGTATGTTAACAATATTACCATGGTTGGTGCGCTGCCATATGAATGGCAGTTTAAACAAACACTGCCCATTATGGACTAATGTTAATCATACCTTAAAGTCTAAAAGTCTAAATAATTTTCTTTTTAAAGTTACCGATAATATCAGAATAAGAGTGAATCGACGTTCGATGCATCCAGCATCATTATCAAGAATAAATGCTTGAACAAACAACAGATTATTCTATGTCTAAACGATAATATTAACTTGGTAATAAATGATAACACACAGTTCTACATTATATGTTGCGTTTTCAAGAACACGCTTAAAATATTCCTAAATAATTAAATAAAAGGATCTAAGTGGGCCAGATCATGTGTCACACTTTATCAATATCAAACGACAACAATGAACACTGAGCCCACATGGCTACACGTACCAAGATCGTGTTTCATCTTTAACTACGACTTTTCGGAATAATCCTTTCTTCTAAAATATCCCCCAAAAAAGTTCACAAAATTTTGGAGGAATACAACGATTATGTTCAATAGAAATGGAATCTAACCATGTCACAGATTCCTGGTGTAACCTAACTGAGCGCCCGGCGGAACAAAATCTTGCAACAACAATGAAATATAACGAGAACGGTACGACGTTCTCAATTCAGGGGCAGGTGCATGTTTTATAAATGCAAATAATTGGCTTCCTGCATTAAAGATTGGTAAAGACGAAACTGGAAGGTCGAAAATTATGCATTGCAATTTTGACTGTTGTCGTTGAACTTCGGTATTTGTAACTTGGAAAATGATTTTAAAGAGTTAGGTTACATTTGGTGCGAGAAAAACGGTCATGACTTTATTGATGACTGGGGGATGTCGAAGTGTTCACGGTTAACTGTCTGTTGGTGTTCCATAAAACATAAGTCCCGCCTTAAAGTGCCTATCACCCCTAGAAAGTTATTTTTAGAATCAACTATATGTACATTGAATAGTTGAATGGTAAAATATTTCTGGTTTTCAACGCCGCGTTTGTGAGTTGTAGAGATTTGAATTTTCAAAATGCTAATTAGATGACGTCAACACGGGAATCATTTATTATACAACTACTTGTTTTCGCCTCCAAGTAATATTTTTTACAAATCAATCGACTATCCGCAGTTTATTTTTAGCATTTATCAAATTAATTATCCTCAAGTCATAGTGCCGCCATAGCTCCCCTCTTGTTTTATTTACGCACAGAATTAAAAGCCAACTAAACATACCTCCGTACATGACGCACGTAAAAATTACGCGACAGTGGAAATCCACCTTTTAAGGTTAAAACTTGCGATGGTCTCCCATTTAGGCTTGACACAATATGCTCCTAAAATCGCGCCGAGTATTATGCTTTTCGGCGTTACCGTCCAAAACAGACTATTATGCTCCAAATTATGCTCGACTGTAGCTATTATCTTGATCAGTTCTCGTGAACTCAAAGACCAGTTTGAGTAGTAGTATATCCAAACTGGTCTTTCATTCACGGTTTACTGATTAAGAATGGGGAGAACTGGGAAAGCATTGTTCCTAATGGTTACCCAGTTTATTAGGACACTCATTACAGACCAGGTAACTAACATGGTATACCCGCCCCTACCTATACACCTTACTCCAAAATGGCGGCCAATTTATTATTCTTTTATATGCATTTTAATTAGTCCTCTTGGCCTCGTCAGCATGTTTAAAATACAAAGGAATTTTCTAGTGAAAATGAGGCCAAGAGGGCTAAATAAAATGCATATAAAAGAATAATAAATTGGCCGCCATTTTGGAATAAGGTGTATCCCTCCCCCTGCACCCCTTTATCCAATCAGCATCCCCATACTCAACCGAACAAAAAACCACCCCTCACTAATCTCTGCAGAGTTCCTAAATTTGTCCTTGGGCGTTACATTCTGTCTTCATTGTTTCATAGGGGGGAAGGCTATGGCAAAGTTTTTGAGTTGATTAAGCTCTGTATACCGCTGTGTCAGCTCTTCCGAGGTAATGTTATCATCTAGGGCTTCTGCGAGTTGGGCGCTTGTGCTGTAGTTTCGTAACGCGTTAGCTAGCTGCATGTAATGGCTGGCAGTGTATTCTCTTTCCCAGCCCATGTGCTCCATGATGTCAGCAAGTCGCAAACCGGTAAGAGCCAAGAGATGGCGCAACCAGATCCGAAACTGTGGGCTGTTTAACCTTCCGGGATCCCTAACTCTCCCAGGTATACTTTTAGGCGACGCCCCATAGCCTCCGAAGACACTGGTGCGTCCACCACCATCCCAGTCTATGAAGTAGTGCGGAAGAGATAGCCATTCGTGAGATATATCTGCAGTGATCGACACATGTAACTTTCAACGCCCATTACCTCACAGACGCTTGAATTCTGGCAGCGCTTCACACCGAATAGATTAGATTTTCTCGCTCTTAAGGTCGTCCCGAACGTATGATTGAATAACAAACCATCATCGTTTGGAAAACGGAGAATTTCGCTGGTTTCTACTTGGGCCAAATCACCAGGTCTATCACCCGAAAACACGAGTGTCTTTAAAGTATGCTTGGTCTCTTGTCAGGACATACAGGGAAAGCAGGTCTTGGTATGGAGATGCTAATTTCCTGTCAATATGATCTGCTAATTGTGCTAACTTATCCACCAACATGGGGGTAGCCTGTTTCGGCACGATTCCCGATATAGCTTGTTCTTCTTTTTCCTGCTTGAGATATCGTTTTGCTAGAAACGACCGGCGCCGCCGGTTACCCAAACTTAATCCTTCGTTCCAGTCCCCTGTTCGTCCCTCGTCCCGGAAGATGGCCCGTATCTTTCCAATGAGGGAATCCACCCTTCCTGCCGCTAGACGAGTAGGGCATTCACACAGAGGTTTATCTTTCGAGCTGTGAGACGGGCATCCAGCCACATGGATCGTGGTTTTCTCATGTGCATCCTTCCATACAAGGAAATAGACAATATCAAGTTGGCTAGCAGACTTGATATGCTTTGGCGTCGGGAGGGATTTCAGAAAGAAGTAAACTGCTCCTCGAGGCGCGTCTTCTGTCGATCATACTTGGATTCCCGGGAAACTTTTGGGAAGAAACGCGAGAGTGAATAGCATCCACATTGATATTCAACCTTTCCACTGGAGCGAGCGAGGTCACAGAACGGCTGTAGTAACCACACTGCTGGCAGTAATAAACAGTGGAATCATTGGGGTAGGCGTACTCCGGACAAGCAACAGACGGGCACCATCGCCTCGGCACGGGTGTACAGGCCTGAGAAAAGCACAAAATTGAAATGAATAGAGATTACTTCACGTCGTAGTGAAAGCGAAACATATAGAGGTTCCACGGCAGTGGTCCATATTCGACAAAACCATGTTTTGTCGAATATGGAGACGCGAGAATCATGTAGCTTTGACACTCCGCGACCAGATTGGGCCACCAATACTCATGCGCGAACCGAACGGGTATCACAAGCGTACCACGCGCTCTTTGCTGCTTGAGAAAACGAATTAGAAGACCAATAAGTAAAACAGGCGAAAACGCATAACAGTTCTCAAAAATTATTCCTAATGCAAATGCAATGTTATGGCTAAACACATTGACCCCAGACGCGTTTGGGGTTCGCCAAGGGGCGAAATGCGGGAGGGGGATTCCTGAAAAGAGCTTTTGAACATTGGAGTCCAGAGATAACAGGTCGATCGTGTGGCCCCCGGGGCCACCAACGCGAGTCTGTACATCGCTCCAGAGGTTCGGTGACAACATAGAGTCCGAGACTGTTAGTCGACGAGATGCCTTGTCTGCTGGGTTGGCTTTGGAAACAATGTAGTAGAGATTCAGGGTCAAGTCCACAGTTGCCCAGAAGAGATCTTTTGGTACCCCAAGCATCCTTTGAGACCGGGAATATTGCCCATTACAGCTATCTACGAGCGCCTTGTTATCAACCCAAGAGTCGACCCTGGAACCCTGAGGGAAACCCCGAAAAGCCTTTAGGGTGCAAAGAAGTGCAACCGCTTCCTTTATCATGATGCCTTCAGACAGCATATCCGGTTCCATCATCGGTTGATCACCATTGTTAGTAAGGACTCCACCCCAGCGGAAGCCTGAAGCATCGGACTCCAAGCGGACTTCAATGTGGCGTTCGTTAAACCAAGGCATATAGCCTCTCCATTCATCCAAGAAACGCCAATACCCAAGTTCCTGTCTTAGTGGGCCGCTGACCACAATCATTCCTTTTCGTTAAGAACATGGGGCGATGTTCATTTCTCGAGTAAAGAGTTTGGCTCCTGGAACAACCAAGCAAAATGAAATGCATTTCCCTATTATTTTCCGTAGGCGTTGAATAGTGATCTGACTTTGCGATAAGATAGATTCTCGCAGATTCTTAAAACTCAGGATCGTTTGTTTGGAAAGGTGGAACGTACGCAAAACAGAATATCGCACTCAAGTCCCAAATAGGTCAGTTGTTGGGATGGCACAAACGTTGATTTCTTGAGGTTGAGAAAGTATCCCATGGACGTTAGAAGAGCACATACTATGGGCTACTACAGGTAACTGGCGCTGAGTGCCCATTTAAGACTACTGGTGGCTATATCTTGTGGTGTGGCCCTAACGTAGCTAACTCGCTCTTTTGAAGGTGGAATCTGGAGCTGGCCAATATGGCGGTCATCAATGTATTGTGAACATGGGATGCCCAAACATCGGATGGTATGTGTGGCGGCTAGGCCTATAGTCTGGTGGACATATGGCGAGATCTTCCATCCTGCAAATGGGAGAATATTACTGACCAACCACCACTGAGCCTCCCCACTGAAACCCGACGAGCGAACGACTCAAAGAATCGAGCAGCACAGAGGGAAATTGGGTTCGAGATATCGAAGGTTCGAGTTATTGAGGGTAAATTTGCAAGCCATCTTTAGCCAAGGGCAAGAGAGCATAAAGCTAAAAAAGCATAAAGCATAAAGCTCCCGTTATGCTCTCTTGCCAAGGGAAAAACGTTTGGTTTCAAGTTAGCGAGAGGTTCGGGTTCCGTCAATAGGAAATCAATGTTTACGTGGGTTAAGAACCAAAAAGCGGATATCATTTTCTTGCAAGAAACCAATGGCATCATAGCACACAGGACGTAATTGATTCATGGAAATATCAGTGGCCAGGAGAAATGTATTTACATGAAGCCACTTTAGTGGAAAAAGAAGAGCTTTCAGGGATAAAATCTTGCTTCGAGGAACTTCGTACGTTTTTATCAATGCAGGAGCAATGCGGGGAGATTTCTTGTTTTTATTACAAATTTCAGAACCGAAGAAGCGGAGTTTTAACGAGTTTCCAAGCAGTCCAGTGACTTAAAGATAAAATAAATCACATTTTTCGATGGGAATTTATGTTGATATCAAATTTTAATTGACTTTTATTTCCTTTGTGTTCTCTTTAGTTTTGGAGACATGTTTATGAAACGTGCTCAAATTAAG
This sequence comes from Cladopsammia gracilis, assembly GCA_022457155.1. Lineage (NCBI taxonomy): Eukaryota > Metazoa > Cnidaria > Anthozoa > Scleractinia > Dendrophylliidae > Cladopsammia > Cladopsammia gracilis. Next base: position 1,833,893 of record JAJGOT010000040.1, read on the forward strand.
GACGTTCGCGCCCAAAATGTTCCCACGTACAGATTTTTTTAAAACTTGCCATGCAGTAAGGTGAAGATCAACTATTGCCAAAATGACCAAAAAAGTGGGGGGTCACCGTGCTCGTTTTCGAGATAAGGCGCATTGAAGACTGCGTTTTAAGAAGCTTTCGTTATTTAAAGATGATCTTAGCTTACAACTATTAGCAATAAAAGAAGCTACTTTAGTGAAATTTAGATCAGGTAAACGTAAACTTTTGCATCGGATGTCGTTCCTTGAGGTAGAATAGGCCTTGAAAAAGAAAACATATTAGTCTTGCCCGTCCACATTCGAAGAAAACTTTGGTCGCACGAGAGCAGAAAAGGCGAAATATTTGTAACTTCTCACGTACAGATTTTTCCGTTTTTTGTTAAAATGGAAAAAATTAGGAAAGAAAGTGATCTAGGAAAGAAAAATAGGGGTCACCGGGCATCCAAGAGAGTAAAATCGCTGCGAAGTTCTCAAAGTGACCATCTATTCGCACTGTCACGTCATTGCGTGACATTTCCGAGAAGACCTGGATCCACAGCTATCCCATAATACCACACGCACTTTTCGTTCCATTCTATAGAGTGTTTGCACATGACGTCATAAAAATTAAAAAATCTAAAATATACATCCTACAAAGCTGTTTCTAACATGGTATGTGGATACCAGTGTTTTAATCTTTCACAAAAAGTTTCAGGTTTTAAGGGGCGGACCATTAGAAATCTTGGGAGGGGGGGTGACAATTACCAAAAAAAAAATCCTGCAAAGGAAAATTGTCTCAAAAAAAATTCCTGCAAGCAGTTGACCATAAAAAAATAAAATCCTGCAAGCTAACTGGCTATATATACATATATTTATTTATTTTAAACTGGAACATATGAAAGTATGACATGCTCTCTGGTAGTAAATTCATCAAAAAGCAACTTCAGGTTGACTCAAATGCTGTCAAAAATTACCTGCCTCAAAGGTCTATCTGGTACATGTACCAATATCTTAATATAACCAAAACCTTGTTTATGTACATATTTGAAAACACTGTAAACATCATGAAATATGTAACCTGCTCTACTACACACAAGTATTTTTTTAATACATTACAGATTGTCCAACCGTCCTGATTTCGTCGAGATTACCCCGATTTTGCTTGAAAATGAAATTCTGTCATTTTCGTCAAATTCTCATAAAACTTACTATACAAGAAGACGAAATTGCGTATACTCAACTCTGATATCCAGATAAACTAAAGAAACAGCAAGAAAAATAAAATGAAATCGAGTTCTTGTATGTGGAGCCACACAGAGACGCAAAGCGACGAGAAGCCACATCAATTTGCCAAACATTTTTGACAGAAATTGTTGTCTCAGAACACTAGAAATGGAGTTTCAGAGCATCAAGATTTCAAAATTTTCTGGTGGGGCATGCCCCCAGACCCCCCTAGCGGCTCGCGCCTTCGGCGCTCGACCACTCCATCTCAATTCTTATTTCTCCCCATTTTTTATGCAAAGGTTCGACAGTCTGACTTAAATCTACTCTCCAGCGTTTAATACCAAAAATGGATTGGGCCATTAGTATAAAAAAAAAATTGGGGCTTGCACGCATTTATAAAGAAGATCTCAAAAAAAAAAAAAACCTGCAGGCTTGCACCTCCCTCAAAAAAAAATCCTGCAGGAAACTCAGGCCGAAAAAAAAATTCATACACTGAAAAATTTTTGACCCCCCTCCCAGGATTTCTAATGGTCCACCCCTAACGATGTTTCGTTTTCGATTTATAAAGGTTGTAAATGTGTCACGCAATTCGTCACGCTATTTCAGATAAGCCGAGAAAATAAACAAAATAGAACTAGTCGAAAGTTATTTTGAATTATAGATGCTTATAAGCCGATTTCATGCCTCTTATAGTGAATACAATATTTTGTGATGAGATTTTTCGAGATTTTTGTTGTTATTAAGGCTTTGAATTTTTGGCCGCCATGTTGGTGTCCCTAAGTGGGACACCAAGATGGCCGCTCCATACATTTCTTACTAAAAATGTCTATACTCATTCGCCTATAACTCTTGAATGAAATGTTCTTGCGCTTCAAAATTTGGCCCAGATGTGTAGTTTTGAACTCTCTACAATTCCATAAACATTTTAGAATCGAAAACTGCTCCTGAATTTTGATATGACGTCAGTGAAAACACTCTATAAAGTTGAAAAATGTTTGCGTTGGGTCGCGTTGGGTACGTTCTTGCTGATATTTCATTAACAGTACGTTTGCGTGACATGCGCGAAAAAATGCGCGAACGTCCTTAAGTCGTGATGTTATCTTGAATTTCATCGAGGACAGCTCTGCTTTGATGCGCTATAAATGGCACGTGTTTTGCCTTTAAACATAAACTAATAGATATTTGAATAAAAGTTTTCAAAAGAAGATTTTGTTGTCCATTTTTATGTGTTTGTTCATTCATTACAAAGGTTGAAAAGCGATTTTATGTAAACAAAACAAGACTTGGATTTTATAGTTCTAAACTTCACTCGCGTCGCCATATGCAAATATGTTTGTATTTTTTGCAAGTTTGATTTCCAAATCAGTTTCTCGGGTAATATATATATATATATATATATATATTAATACTTTTCTATAGCGCCTTTTCTCGGCTATTCAAAGTAGGCTTTGGTAGATTGTGCTCGAAAAAAAGCATATTATGCTTTTAGCAGTGCTCATATTTTTTAGAAATTATGCCAAAATTATGCTACTTTCTGAAAATTATGCTCCCTGTCACCGAAATTATGCTACTTAGATTTTATGGAAAATCAAGATCACCAGTAGCTTAACTCTATCAAATTTGACTTTAATGAACATTCATATAGTCCACCTTCCAGTCTTAAGGTGGTCAGACACGAGGGGTCATGTAGCAGGGACATGTCGCAGCGACATGTAGCAGCGACAAGAATTTGTGTAGTACACACTGAGGGACATGTAGCAGGGACATGCGGCGGGGACATGCAGCAGGGACAAAATCATAGCGCTTGCACACACATGAAAATGTTGCGGGGACATATCTCAGGGACATGTTGCAGCGACACTTACCCTCGTGTGAACTGATACTTTCATAATTGTGCAACACCAATTTTGGGGTCATTTTGACCCCGCGACATGTCGCACGGAGTTCAACTTGTTGAACTTCATGGGACACGTCGCGGGGACAAAATGTCCCCAAAATTGGCGTTGCACAATTGTGAAAGTATCAGTTCACACGAGGGGACGTGTCGCTGCAACATGTCCCTGAGACATGTCCCCGCAACATTTTCATGTGTGTGCAAGCACTATGACTTTGTCCCTGCTACATGTCCCCGCTGCACGTCCCTGCTACATGTCCCTCAGTGTGTACTACACATTTTTTTCTTGCTGCTACATGTCGCTGCGACATGTCCCTGCTACATGACCCCTCGTGTCTGACCACCTTTACAGTCTTTAGCATCGCAAATACGCATGTGCGCACCTCGAAAAGCCAAATGATTAACAAATGATATCAAAATCGGCAACCGTTTCTGGGTATTACTTTTAGGAACACGTTCTCTAGAGATTGAAGCTCTCGGTACAGCACTGGAAGTGCTGAAAGGGCTGGAAGTGCTGGAAGTGGATGTACTCGAGGACGACGCCATCTTTGATTTGAGGCCTGAGGGGCCGAGCCGCCGAGCCATAAGCGTGGTGGCCTGAGGAGAGTCTCAGTCTCTCAGATATGTTGACCACAGGGTGACCTGGAGTATGCCGGGCCATATTTGACCATGGGCCTTAGCACAGACCTCAATATTTTCCAAAAATAATACAGAAATAAAATACAAACTGAATTATTCTAGAACTATGATGGGTTGTTTTTGTTTTCAACGCATAAAAGCTCGGATTATGCTAGCAGTGCTAAACTGAAATAAAAGCTTAAAATAATGCTCGTTTTGCTAAATTATGCTTAAAATTATGCTAGCACAATCTACCAAAGCCTAATTCAAAGGCACTAATAATACACAAATACACTAAAAAGATACTGTAAAAAAAGAAAAACAAACTAATTACAAGCAAGATATTCTAAAAAGCGAAACACTAGATGATATATGAATCAGTGTTTTTTCTAAATCAAGTTCGACGGGCAGCGCTTCAATGCTGTGATCCATTGCAAGGCTGTTGCATCTCTGAACAGATTAGAGATGAGCTCCAAACCACCACTGAGTGGTAGAATTGCTTCCCCGTGTGCAGCGGAACTTAGGGTTGATGGACCCATAGTAGCCAAAGTTGTCTTCACTAGACACCGAGCCAGGACGTGCATTAAATTGACATTTGGTGGCTGCACTGTCAATATGCAGCATGAAAGTGTTATTAATCTGCCAAAAAGGTACGGTGAGGTTCGTGCCGTGGTGTCCTCGGATGTTGATGAATTCCACCTTTTTGCACTTGCCCGAACCAAGGTAATCGACGATGTTGAAGTCCTTGAAGTTTCCACGGACGTAGTCTGTGAAAATCACGCCGTGAGTCGGATAGCAGCATGTTGCTCGCCAGTGGGTGGAATGAGCCTGTAGGGATTTCATTCGCGTCAGACTGAGGCGGTACAGGTTCCAGTTCTGAGCGTTCTCGCTCACTGGGGCGTTAGAATTGAAAGAGGTCTTCTTAAAAGCGGGAAGCGCGCGCTTTGCATTACTCCAGGACATGACCAGGGTCCATGCAGTACCGGGCTCAGACTTCAAATCACAGTAAGCTGAGAAACTGTTTCCACTGTTGTCGTAAAGTTTGTAGATGCCACTTGTGGTGCCGCATCGCCGCAGATAATCAAGGCAGGAGGTCGGACGGAATTTAGCTTTCTTACTTTTTTTAGGACAGGCGTCTCGGCCCTAGAAGAAAGAAGTGAAAACTTTTTCATATCGCATCGCAAAATAATCGCGTCAACTTGTCCTTTTTTCAGCAAACAATTACGGCAATTAGTCTTTTAGTTAACATTTCAGCTTTCAATACCCAGTAATACTGAGCTGGTAAAAACAAATTATAGAAAGATTCAATGATTACTGGGTATTGAAAGCGGAAATGCGGGGATCTTTTGCTGTTTCGGAGGGGGATATGCCTAATAAAGTTTTGTTTGTTGTTGTGGTTTGTTGGATAAAAAACTGGTGTGGTTTTAAAAGAAGAAGGCGGCTGGTAAATTCGGGATTATGTTCTGCCACTGAAATATTCAGCTAATAGAACCGAAAAGTTCAAACTGTATTAGCCTTCACATAGAAAATTATATGGAAAAACAGTACAACCCCATTCCAAGCGTTTTCTTAAACTTTCCTAGTTGGCGGCCCGACTGTTGCTTTTATCCTTTCGAAAACAACAACAAAAATGTTGAATGTTCCTGGTCTCGCTGTGGTTCAAAATTTTGTGGCATTTTACCAGAAAAAAACTGGGCTCATTATATTCTGTGGGTTTAGATTATTGCATTTTTTTAATAACACTCTAGAGATGTCGTCCCACCTTGATGGAAAAGTGATGCGAACTCTTGTTTCCTTTGTAGTCGTCCGGGCTGATGTACTTGTTAGAAGACAGCAACTCGCACCAAAGCTTTCCATCGGCTCCTTTGGAGGCGGCCAGATTCAGAGAAAAACATGAAGGATTGCTGAGGCATTCAAAGGTGCAGTCAAAGATGTCGTACACTGTGAGTGTTCCAACTCTGGGCACATTTAAAAAATGGAATTCTTCTTTAATGAAAACATCTTGACGAAGCCCTGGGCGATAAAAATCGGCAAATTCTGCAGTGAGAACAATTTTTAAGGCTTTTTGCAAACACCACGAGAACAATTATTCCGTGGTAAGCCCTTAAAATGTAACTGGGTAAAAATATAACGGGTAATATTCACGTAAACTGAAACTCTTGTTTATGACAACATGTATTTTCGATGGTTCTCTGTAAATTATTTCTTTCAACAAAGGGTATCAGATTAAAGAAAAACTTACCTTGTGCATATGCTGCTTCAGGTATCACTGAAGAAAACACGAAAAACAACAGCCAGCAGATGACTGGAGAAAACATGGCCGATTAGAATAACGGTTTTCACTGAAGATTTGGGCGAAACGGGTGAATTCGACGCGGCGATTTGCCAAACTGAAATTACGTATTGATGTCAGTTCTAGCCAATGGCGGGCATTCTAACTAAACATGAGTGAATATTGGCACGTTACTCTTTGCGCAATATTTTAAGCAAAATTTAATTAAAGAACCTTTGCCAACAATAGCCCTTATTCGAAACCGCAGCGTCATGATTTCAAATATCTGAAAAATACTAAATAAACTGAAAAACGGGATCCATAAATAGATTCCCCAAACTTAATTTAACATTTTTTATTTTATTTTACTGACTTAATTTATTTTTTTGATATTTCCTTCGAAGCCGATCTGTTTATAACTTCTGCAAAATTCAGTATGGGGAATCTATTCAATTACCTGTTGTTCACTAATTAATCATTTAAAAATGTCACTTTGTTTCGAAAAATGGCTATTCAGCGGTCGAGTGTCCAAACCGAAAATCCATATTCAAACTAAATTTTGACTGAGTTATATAAAGTACTAAAATAATTGGAATGCGGTTTGACTACCTAAAGTCACTTCAGCTAAATTTATCAGTTCTCGTGATAACTGCAGCAATAATTTTAGCTGCAAGTAAAGAGCTTCGCTTAAAAGCATATAAACTGCAATAAACGTATACACTAAATCCTTTATGAAGCAGATAGATGTATGTTAAAATAATATTTGCCATGGTTCGTGCGTTGCCATATGAATGGAAGTTTAAACAAACACTGTCCACTATGGACTAATGCCAATCATACCTTAAGGTCTAAAAGTCTAAATAATTTTCTTTTTAAAGTTAACGATAATATTACTTGGTAATAAATGATAACACACAGTTCTACATTGAATCTTGCGTTTTCAAGAACACGCTTAAAATATTCCTAAATAATTAATTAACGGGGAGTGGACCAGATCACGTATCACAGGGGATTTCATTCTTCAGCTGTAATTACTTGCAGGCATTCGGTTCCTTTATCTGATATAGTATCAAATGACAACAATATTCACTGAGCCCACATGGCTACCATGTTCCATCTTTAACTACGACTATCAGAATAATTCGTTCCCTCTAAAATGTCCTCCAACGGTTATGTTCAATAGAAATGGAATCTAGCCATGTCATAGGCTCCTAGTATAACCAAACTGAGCGCGGAACAAAATCCTGCAACAACAAGGAAATATAACGAGAACGATACGACGTTCTCATACACGTGCAAATCAGGGGCAGGTGCATATAATTGGCTTCCTGCATGCATTAGAGATTGGCCGTAAACATTTAACTGAAAGGTCGCCAGTAATGCATTGCAATTTTGACTGTTGTCGTTAAGCTTCGGTATTTGTAACTTGGAAAATGATTTTAAAAAGTTAGGTCATATTTTGTCCGTATTAACGGGGTTCAGGAGGTTCGACTGCAAAGTGCCTTTATTAATCATGCGATCCTTTAATGAAAAATTTACTTACAAGTGGGATGATAGCACGTTTAGTTGTTCTGTTCAATACATTCCTACTCGTGAACTTCGCCTGCACCCGGGCATCATTTGTGATCAGGGGCCAAAAATACCTATGCCATGGTGTCACTAATTTTGAAAGTAGTCAGTCATTATTAAGCGATGACGAAGTCATCGCGTTATTGTCGTCGTGCTTTGGTGTCTGTCCGGCTGTCCGGATTACACCCTGAGAAACACTGGGAACTAGCTAATAAGGTCATGTGACCACCTCGTTTTGCTCCGCCATTTTGTTTTGAGTTGTGGAGAAATGGTTTGTCTGTTTTCAAATTTTACACCGCCGTGCTTTATTTATGGTGAATATATTTGCGCTCACTTGCAAACAAACAGACACGAACTGGAAGTGATATACACACATCATACTCGCACTTGCGATAGGCAAAAGGTCTGGGAGTCTGGGCCGGGCCGCTGTTTCGGAACGGATCATTGCTTGTCTCAGGAAGAACTTGTCGGAACTGAAGGCTTGGAAAAACGCTACAGTACCAAATGATGATGGGTCATATGACCTCTTTTATAAGTGCATAGCAAAAAACGTACTGCGTTCCATTGAAGCAACATGGTTGAAGCGCTCAAAGATAAGCCAAAGTCCTGTAGCAGTTTTAAATCAAGATACAGTGAAAAACCTTAACGTAATTATATTATTGACCCTGATGGCTAACGAGGTGTGACAACATTCAGACAAGGGCGTAGTTGGCGTGACGGTCATCAGTCACAACCGGTGAGAGTAGAACCCATGTTAATAACGTTAATCCCAGCACCGCTCAGCTAGCAGCAATCACTTGAGTCTCACAGAACTGTGAACGGTTTATCAAGTTTGATTGTAATAATGATGCGCATGCGGAGTAACAAACTCGTGCTCGAATGGTTACAAGTGTAATTGTTACAACAGTGGTAGCGGCTGGAAAGAGGACAGCGGTCTGTTGACAGACGAGTCTGCTCTGCCTGTTTCACAGATCAGACTGGGAGACCTGGATGAATCGCATGAGGAAAGTTATCACAGATTAGGCAAACTCAAATGTTCACCGCCTAGCGTAGGCGATGAACTTCTTCAACTACAAACACCGCGCCTAGTTGTAAGAATGTGAAAATTGTCTTCAGATGCAAACGCCGTCTTACAGATGACTTAGTTTTGTATCTGTACAAATATTATAAAATATGTTGACAAATGTCGAGATTCTAAGGAATTAAGGTTCTTTAAAACTAATTCTTAATCAGTATGTGGACAGTTAGAGGAAAGATAACATTATAAACAACATTTCGACTTGTAGACCAGTGTGTTTTATTCTTACTTCTTGTGTAAAATTCGCGTTATTCATTAATAAAATCGTTTTTTTTCGGAGACGTCATGCCAGTATTTTGTCATAATTCCACTACCAAAATTTCCACATTTCGTATCTTCAGATATTTCCTCATACCATTCCTGCATTAGCTGAAGTTACTATCCGTTCAGAACTTTTCCGCCAGGACAGGAATTCTTGTTGAAGGTCACTGATTACTATTTCAGAGACTGCTGGACCGGTGGTGCTCTTAATTAAGTACCTAATAAGCAAACTCCTTAATAAGTAAACGTCCCAAGAAATTTTTCGGATCCATCCTTGGAGCATAACACTTTTACGAACTTGTCCCGATAAGTAAAGCGATTTATTCAACGCATTTTTTGCACAAATTTTGCCTACACCGCAGTAAACCACTGACCGGAGAATACGATGAAATAATTCTAGAATAAACAAATACTCAATTACAGAAGGAGTTGAAGATGCAGATTTCAATGCTTTTAGAATACTGACTGACATGGCTGATCCATTCCGAAAAAAAATTAAAAATGTTTGGATTGTCTGGAGTAAAAATTACTCCAAAAAGGCACAGTAAAAGAAGCAACGTCCTTTTAAAAATATATAAAAAGAGAAATATAAATATGCTGTTGAGCTGTTTAGGTTTCGGAACAGATTTCTGGTATGTTTCGACCAAAAGAACTGCACCAGGAGCTAAACTTTGCGCAAAGAAAGTCAGTTGGAATTCCATGTTGTTGCAGATTGGTGATCTTATCAGATCGGACTGCGAGAAGACTGGGTACCATACGACTATTGATGGTCAGAGCACATGCCTCAACATATCACGTGTCACACGATAGTGCAGCAGAGTCGTGAATTTATGAAGAGATTGTGATACAATCTTTTACTACAAAAATCTTTGACTGTGAATTTTAACGAAATAATGAAAATAGTTCAAGCAAGTCAACCTGCAAATCCGTTTCAATCGTCAAGCTCAATTTTATCCGGCTACAGTTTCAGGATATTTTAATTTATCGTTCTTAAAATAGCGCGATCGACCTCTTTCAATCTAAATGGTTCCTTATTAAGTTACAAAAATAATCGGAAAAATCCCTCATTGGTGATCTGGAAAACAGCCAGTATTAAATAGCGGAAACCAGGTCAGATAGAGAGGTTAGAAATTGGATCGACACGACACCTTCGACAAAACACATTTCCTTTGAACAGTACCAACCACAACTGCATAAGTAGTAAGCTCTTTCAGCTGATCATTCAGTCTGGTTTTCACAGTCCAGCTCACAGTATTATGGAGATATCAAAGGCGCGCCCAGCCTCCAACACTGTGATGTTTTCATCAATATTTTCAGTCGCTCTTGCTGTTTGCTTCGTGGCGATGATTCACGTTGAGATCGAACTTCACACTCATCGCCAAATGCTTAGAGTCTTGACTGAAGAACGAGAGGAAAATCTCGAGCTACGAAACACAGTCCTTCGTCATGAAGAATCGATTGGTTCCATGTTGAAGATGTTGCAAAGTGGCTCTGTTAAAGGCGAGTAGTTGTTTTCCGGGGGCGATGGAGTACTTCTTTTCCTGGGTTGTATGGGGAGGCTCTACCCGGATGGGATGCCTTTTTTACTGTCATGTATGTGAAAGGAGTAACATTTCCATGATAGTTCGTGAATGAAAAGGTATGAAACTCAGTAATTGAACACCCCACCGGATTATTTTGATATTCGTTCATCAAGACCTCTCTGCTTTTTTAAAAATAGCATTCTAAGGCACTGGATGGATTTAGTTTTAGTGAAAGGTCGTGAGAAGTTGTTTCGTTCTTAAATCTACAAGAAAACATTCCATTGTTTTAGTTTTGGCGGAAGTTCTTGTGAGTCTTGTTTCAGCTGTTTTAAACCCAATTTGGACTTCCTCGATTTGTTTGCACGAGACTTTTAAATTCCAAAGATAACTGCGAGCGGGGAATCAGCTCCTGCTGCGCGTGAGCATGAGACAGTATTGCGAGTCTTGGTTACCACTGGGCTGATACAACCTCGAAAGGGGTAAAACGTCCGGTCCGGGGGAACATAAATTTCCGTTGGATATAACCAGAATTAAATCATCGCAAATAGCCATCTTGTTGTTTCGTTCTGGAAACGTTCCGTTTCGTTCCGTTTCGTTCTGGAAACGCTTCACTTGTGAGAGCGTTTAAAAAACACGTGATTTCAGTAACCAGAGTAACGGACTCAAATTCGCGCCGTGTAAAGCGGAAGAAGTATATACGTCAAAACCGATCCGGTTAAACAGGTTAAATATGAAATTGGGTTCGTATCAAGACCTGTCAATGCTGCCTGAAACCGTCTAATGAAAGTGTGTTCTGTGTAAACACTACCTGAATGTTTCTAAACATAAAAGTTTATTTGAATGAATAACACTAATGTCTCTTGCAGAACTGATTCACATTCGCCACAAACGTCACATTGAATCAAACGCCAGTGAATTCATCCGTCGTGGCGACATCAAGAAAGAAGTTCAACTTGCCCTGAGTAGCCTGGCCTGTAGTGTTCAATGTCCGAAAAGCATGAGGGGAAGACGAGGCAGGCCTGGTCCCCCAGGCAAGCATGGTCCTCCTGGGCCTCAGGGACAACAGGGCACCCAAGGAGACAAAGGTACTCAAGGAGATCAGGGACCTCCTGGACCTAAAGGCGATCAGGGCCCTCAAGGACCCAAGGGTGATCCTGGTGAATCCATCGCAGCCCCTTCTATTGTGTCACCTCCGGTATCCATGGTGGTAAACGAAACTGGTGTAGCCTCATTTCAGTGCGAGGTTAAAGGAAATCCAGCACCTCAGGTCACGTGGCTGAAACAAAATTCCAGTCTTCCTGCAGACAAACGAATTGTGCAGTCACGCGGAGGTTTGATGATTTCAGATGTGACGTCACAAGATGGCGGAGTGTACATGTGCATAGCTAGAAACATACTTGGAGTGATTACATCATCGGCCACATTAACCGTCCAAGGTGAATAAAATGCTTTGCTGTACCTTTTGGTAAAAGGGGGTTGCAGGGTAGTAGCTTCTTTTCGTGGTCTAATTTTGTTACATGTTTTTAGTACCAATTTTGGTCTTGATTGTACACAAACCACTGTTGGTTTTCAGTATGCGTTGGTGTAAGTGACCAATGCAAACGGTTTATTTCCATCGCGTCATTTAAAGGTACTGACGCATGCGTATGCTTGCATGCTTGGCTAAAATCATTAAAGATTCGCAAATAACAATTTGCACAAATAAGTAAGGCACAATTCTGTAGTAAACGCAGCTTTCTCGACCAATCAGAATTAAAACCCAAACCAATCGTGACTTGCTCGCACGCGTTTTCCAGCGCTTGGCGCCGGCTACCTGTAAACGCTACAAATACGGTACACATGGCTTCATCATTTCGAGGACAATTGAAACGGATAGCAGTTACGAGTGTTAACGGCGAATTTATTGTTGGTCTGTAGGATTAATTATTAGCTTGCTCGACATAGCATTGTCCGTTCCCACTTTTGTTATTTGAAAGTGTGTCTCTGTCTGACTAAATAATATTGATCAACATGTCTTGGCTAAAAAACCTCAGGGACCAGTTTTTCCTGTCGGTTTCTCAGATTATTCATTGTCCCACGCTCGTTACATGATGAACATTACATCTTTCTCAAGTAAATTTTAGCATGCATAAACGATTTCTACCTTCTCGCTAGCATACTGGCTGATCATATTTATTCGTAAATTGCAGTGGCCGCCTTGATCACTCAAAAGCCTTCGTCTGTTATCGCTGGAGAAGGGGAAAATGTGAGTCTGCAGTGTAAAGCAACTGACCAGCCACCACCAAAGATCACGTGGCGAAAAGCATTTAGTCACCTGCCAAAACAAAAAACCGCAGTGGTCGACGGCAACCTGACTATACTCAATATAGCAAAAGAAGATGGTGGGACGTACGCATGCTCAGCAAAGAATCTGCTTGGAGAGGACTCCGCTGTCGCCCAAGTGACAGTGTTTGACAGACTCAAATTTATCCTGACCCCTCCCCTGAAAACCGCTGCATCAGAGTTTAGCAATTTAATGCTAAATTGCGCAGCTCAAGGTGCTACAGACATTGTTAATTGGAAAAGAGCTGGCCAAAGTCTTCCGCAAGATCATGTATTATATTCAAATGGTTCTTTGCTGCTTAGGAAGGTGGAGAGAAATGATGCCGGGTCTTACATATGCGTAGCAAAAAACTTTCAGCGTTCTATTGAGGCAACAGCTCTTGTTGAAGTGCACAAACCCGTGTCCTGCAGCAGCATAAAATCAGGCCGCAGTGGCAGTTCCTCAGGTAATTATATCATCGACCCTGATGGCCAAGGAGGCGTGATTCCATTCAGTGTATATTGCGACATGCGTGACAAGGGCGGAGTTGGCGTGACGGTCATAAGTCACGACAGTGAGAGCAGAACCCATGTTGCTAACATTCCTGGATGTAGTGGTCCAGGATGTTACAGTAAAGATGTGCGTTACACTGGAGTCAGCACCGCTCAGCTAGCAGCACTCACTAGAGTCTCACAGAACTGTGAACAGTTTATCAAGTTTGAGTGTAATAATGATATAGCGTTTATTGAGGAGAGTTATGCTTGGTGGGTGTCACGTAATGGAATACGGATGAACTACTGGGGTGGAGCTATGGGTCGTAACAACATGTGCGCATGTGGAGTAACAAGCTCTTGTTCAACTGGTAGAAAGTGTAACTGTCACAACAGTGGCAGCGGTTGGGCAGAGGACAGCGGTCTGCTGACAGACAAGTCTGCTCTGCCTGTTTCACAGATCAGACTGGGAGACTTGGATGACTCGCAAGAGGAAGGTTATCACACATTAGGAAAACTCAAATGTTATGGCCAAGCTTAGACGATGGGTGAGTTATACTGCAAACATGGCCAATTTGTATTGGTGAAAAACTGTCTTCAAGTTGAAACTTCGTTACATTGATATGATATGATATGATATGTTATGGCCCCGTAAAAACAGTAAAGAGTGATTAATTGATCAACATATCTTCAGTAATCTTTTAACAAGAGTTTGAACTCAGCGATTAAAGGAAAACATTAAAATGAATACTTAGGGCACAGATTAGTAGTATCCGTTCAGTCTGATGAAACGTTAAAAACATGAAATTTTGATTTGCAAAGCCAGTGGATTCTGTATTTTATCTGATTAAAATATTAATCTTGGTCTCTCAAGTTTATTAGTCCAGCGTTTTCTCAGTTTGTTAAGCACATTTGATCATATTTTACATGTAATTTGCGATAATTATTATTATCATCTTTGTTTTAACAAGACAATAGTATGACGCCCATTAAAGTAACAAAGAGTATATATTTTTTCAGTCTACTCCTATGTGTACTTCTTTTTCCGTCTTTACATCCTTGTACCATGATAAAAACACTTTTTGAGATTAAGTAACCGATACTCGCGTTCCCTGGGTACCAGGTATTCTCTCGGGGCACGATTTCGTGAGAATTCGGGGCGCGAGAAAAGCCTCTGGCATTCAGGAAACGCGAGTATCGGTTACTTTTCAGAAAGTGCTTTTACTAGAGTATCGCCGTTTTCGATACCTTCCGTCACCACTTGGAAAAAAATGGATGATATGTATGGTAAGTTAAGTATAAGTATCATAATATTGTCGTTAATCCGGCTTTTATCTTTGTTCTAAAATTCTTACCAATTCTAATTCATTTTAGAAAAAAATTTAGTCTGGATCTCGAGCATGACCTCACCGCATGAGTCGTGAGTGAAGACTTCATAGTCTCTCGGTATCGTATCAAAAACACACCCAATGTTTTCTATAAGCATCGGTATAGTATCGACTTTAAAATCTGATATCGGCCCACAAATATCACGCAGGCGTTGTCTTCCCGCTCACTCGGAGTTTGGCGCGAATTCGCGTCATCAAAGACTCATCCTCTCCCGACAGCGCTGGAATAATGCATTGCGCATGTTCGTTACGACACTGCTTCCTCGTGGTGGAAAATTTGTGAATGAGTCAGTTCATAATATGTCGTCTAAGCCAAGATTGCATCCTTTTACCAATGGAAGCAAAATTTCTTCCAGCTGAAATTAGTTACAATATTGTAGTGGCTTTCCAAATACACACAGACTTTCCTTAACCACGCAACACGGTGTTTAACCAAGGGTTTGTTTATGGTGGCGGGAAAACCTCAGAAATGTTGGTCATTTTCAGTAACTCACTACGGTCGGCGCCGGTTCTCGCGCGGTCGCCCGCGTTTCGCACTGTTTCGCACTACTGAAGTCCTCCTCCTCGCCCGAAACGCAACCCGTTTCCAGGGCCCTGTAGACACTTTGCGCTCGCACGCGAGACTAGGCGAAGGCTTAGTGACTAGGTTGGTTCTCTTTGTAATTATCTCCGTCGTTCCAGGGACTAAAGTATTCCAGGAGGATTTCCTCCGCGGGTTTAAACACGCTGTCTTTGTAATGCACGCTGTCAAATGGATCATAACTGCTGTCTGTTCCGTCTGGAAATGACGCGCTCAGCGGATACACATCAAGCACTTCAAACCCTGCTCTGCACATGGCCCATGTCGCGTACGCATTGTACAGTTGTACTCGCTGAAAGAAAAAAAATATTGCCGACTCTTGTTTACTTTCTTTCTGACTGAATGACTGAAATGTCTATGACTTGACTGGCCTGATTGATCGATTCAATAAAAGACTGACTGAATAAAAATTATCTATTGATTGATTGACTGTCTGAGTGACTGGCTGACTTGACTAACTGACTGACTGACTGACTTGACTAACTGACTCGAACTGACTGACTGGCTGACTGACTGACTGACCGACTGACTGACTGGCTGACTGAATCGGACTGACTGACTTACTGACTGACTTTCTGACTGACTGACTGACTGACTGACTGACTGACTGATTGACTGACTGACTGACTGACTGACTGACTAACTGAATGACTGACTGGCTGACTGACTGATTGCTGCGCAGCGAACGAAGTGAGCGGAGCAGCAGTTCATAATCCAGAAAGGCAGAAAAAATCTGGAATCGCTGTTTTTTTACCACAATCCTTTGCGAGCCATGCTGAAGATGCAACGGTTTCCTAGGAAACGCTGTCCCACAACTCTTTGCGTGCGTTATGCTGATGCGTGTCTTCATTTGTGTCATTCGCTTTCCGTTAAACACATACAAACAGTATTTTATATTGTCGGACCTCGATCGCTTCTGAAGGTGAGTATTCTTTACACTTGGTATATTAGTAGGCAAGAGAGCTGAAAGCGATTAAATCGTCTTTTGAGGATCAGCCATGGGCGTAGCCAGGACTTTTTCACAGGCAAGCACCATCACCAAATCAAGGTCCTATACTTTATTCATTTTTACTTATTTTTTCGACTTTTTCAGGTACGTACGTGCGTACGTGCGTACAGGTAGCTACGCCCCTATCAGGATACATTTATCCAGATTTATCACAAAGTGAGAGCATGTATTGCTCCAGAATTCACAATCTGCAGACTTTTCTAAGAATTTTCAAGAATTATTGAAAAGTTATGGTAAAGGAAATGACATTTTTGAATGTGCATTTACTTTGTAAGAAATATTTTATTGACTGTTTCTTTCGTGTTATCAGTAGTTTTTGAGAAATATTTAGAAAACTCAGTTTTGGTTACTTTTAGGGGTGCCGCGCTATATAACGAAAAACAACTGTATTCAGTAGCGCGCGCTAAAATAGCGAATTAATGTCGCGATCACATGGCGAGTAAAATTGTCATTTTGAGAGAAAACGATGAATATTTTCGAGTTGCTAAACGTAGTAATTTCTCTTGAGTCAGCAATTGCATGGTCGAAAGAAGAAACCTGATGAAGAGCAACTACATATGTCGGTAATGTGACATTTTGTGTTTGCGCAATTTTTGAGTGACATTTCGTTCTATTTTAACTTTTCAAGTTTGAATTTTTTCATTTTTGAACTTTAATTTGTACTTTGCTGACGCAATTTGACGACATTAATTCTCTATTTTAGCGCGCGCTAATACAGTTGTTTAGGGCTTCCATATTTGCGAAAATACATAAGGCCAGAAAGACCGAAAATGTTTCGAGTACCGAGCAGAATTCGGGCAGAACTTAGGTGTACAAGCAGAATGAGCGATTTTTACAAGCCTTGCCGGCAGACAGGATAAGCCATTTTATGAGCAGAATTTATCCAGGCCTAATCACCTACGTGCGCAGCAATCACTATCTTTAAGATAACCTAGTAGACTTACTAATTGACTGACTGATTGGATGACTGGCCAACTGACTGAATAACCGATCAATTGACCGATTTCTTGAGGTAATATCTGTCTGGCCGAACAACTGTATGAATGAATGACTGACTGTACCTTTTTGGCTGAACTACCAATTCACTCACTGAAATATTCTCCAGGGCCATGTAAAGCAGGCAGCTGGTACTGGTCATAGTATCTCGTTATGACAAAATCCCAGTTACGTCATGTTTCTTATGGTATCGGCCGTTTTATTATACAAATGTTAATACAGTCGAACCTCTCCTTACGGACACCTCTCTATTATGGACAGTTTCCTTTGTCCCGACAAAATTCTCACACATTTTCTTTAAAAAAGACCTCTATAATACGGACCCTCTCTAATACGGACAACGGACACTAAATCTCGGCCCCAGAGAGCAAATTCATACAAGAAAACTTAACCTCATTATTACGGCCGACACTCCGGTGATCAGGCGATGATTGTTTGTGTATGTAATACAATTCCCTGTTTGTGGTTACAAAGAGACTATCGAAAGACGTTTTCAGAATTGTACTCTTTATATTACTTTTTTATAAGCAGCATTGCATTGTAGTTCGTTTCGTTTCAAAGCAGTGATTCGCATACAGTATGTAGCTGAGTATGCTGAGATGTACAGTGTCTCAATGCTACATATATTAATCATTTTAGATGCAGTTAAAAGACGACTGTGAGCCTGTTTTTAGTTACTGAACACTTAAAACTGTCAGTGGAGTCTTAAAAGTGACATCATCGTGGTGACCTCTACGGACACCTCTCTAATCGATGGACACTAAGCTCTGTCCCTTCGGTGTCCGTATTAGAGAGGTTCTTCAACTAAAACTATACTATACCTGCCGAGTTAAAAATCTCCTCTTGTGGTGGTGTGGTAGCTTTAGTCTTTCTCTGTGTATGGCCGCGTTCGTTTTCCAAATCATTTTCCCTTTAAATTTTATTTCTACTTCACCTTGATCATTTTCCTTTGTCTCTTTAAACAAATCCGCAATTCCATCGATAACCTGTCGATATGTTGTGAAGTTTGTCGAAGTAATAAAATGCAACCCATGGTTAAGAATAATGACACTGTTTTTGTCATTCATGTGCGGCAAATGAATCACATTTGCTATGGCATCCAAGACTCGAGTTATGTTTATGGGAAGAAAATTTCTTTGGTTCATTTCCACAGTAGCGTTTTTAATTGGATAAATCCAATTATACGAATAGGCACAGCCGCGAAAAACTGTCTTGCACAAAGGAGTTTGGCGGATGGAGCGATAAAATCTTCCCGCGTTTGAATCCCCGTAGATCCAAAGAACACCCTTGCGATGTCTTGGAGACGTTTTCCTCCACAAGCCTAAAAAAACAAGAATACAGATAGAAAAGGCCGAGTTCAAACGCCGTACTTTTGCTGTGTCTAATTAAATTAAACTAAGTTCAAGAGCAAAGTGATATGTATGAAGGAGACACGCCGTGTTGATATAGAGATTATGTATGTATGTTACGAACGACGTTAAGTTCCATGTCTGAATTGGCTGTCGAGCTTGAGTCGCACGTTTGATCAGCAAAATCAAGAAATTTTAAGTTCCGAGTTCACAGGTTCCTCAACTGGAATTTTTTTATACAGTCGAATCTCCCGTAAGCGGACACCCTTAGGATCAAGGGAGGTGTCTGCTTTCGGGAGGTTGGAAAAAACAATAGTGCACCAGAGGGAGTATAATGCACTAGTACATGTCTTTTAAAGTTTATAAGACCACTTGTAATTGTATTATCCATCACAGGATTGTTGGATGTTGCTTTTTATATCACACATCAATTTAACACTAACTTAAAAAATTTTGGTTCAAGATTGAAAGACTTGTCGCTAAATAATTGCACATATCTATGAAGCTCTCGCACTGCCTTCACACGAACAGATGTCAGCTATTTTTACATTTAGAAAAAAAAAACAGTAACATACACAATCCCCCATGTTTCGGGGGTGAACAGAACAGAAGAAGTACCTATTTTATGTACATTGCATGTAGTTATTTTCCAAAACGTAGTGTCCTTAGCTACGTAAAACTAGGAACTATCGATGAGTTTCTGCTTTCGCGGTTCACTTATCTTAAGGTCTCTTAAGATATCTGTCACCTTGGAATCGAAATGACTAGTTACCTGTACTGTTCAGACTCACTTCGCTTTTGGTCAAGCACAATTAAAACCATTAAAACCGAACCTATTTTTGTTAGAAATTTTCTTGATATCGTATACTGTCACTTACGGGACGTTATTTTAAACTCTATGAACCCCAAATAGGTGTCCGCGTCCGCTTACGGAAGGTGTCCGCTTACGAGAGGTTAAAAATGTAATTTTGTAGAGGATAAATCGCCGAGACCGCGGTTTGGTTTTCGCTTTAAGGGAGGTGTCCGCTTACGAGAGGTGTCCTTTAGTGGAGGTTCGACTTCATAATTTTGTTACTAGATTTAAAGCCGAAAGCGCAAGGAAATTTGCACCATTTGCGTGATGGGTATCGGTTTTGTTTTACCTGTCACTTGTGGTTTCCAGGTCCCGTTGAGCCAGCGACCAAATCCATCCCATAATAATTTACAGTCCAGGCCGCAGGCAGAAGGATTTCCAAGTCCATAGCTCAAAAATTCTGAAAAGCAAACGACAAGCAAGCGTTAGCACTTCCGTTTAAAGATTAGCTTGATCTATAAAAAGCTATTTCCGGAAGTCTGTTATCTTTCCCTATAAGGCTTTCTGTGAAGGAAAATTCTAGTTTCAGCCACATCACGATTTTGGTAAATTGGAAATGACTATGATGTCTCCAGCTTCCTTCATATTAGCAAACCTGGGTCCCAGTCTTACCCTCGTATCTCGTGGGCCCAGAGGGTGGTGGTACACCTACGGTCAGCGGTATTCCTTCCCACAGTGGCGTCTGTAGATAGACATAATGCTCCCTTAATATTCCGTGTGGCTGACCATTCCCATGAATGTTACCTGGCAAAAGAAAAAGAGACATTAAAAAGTAGTCTTTGATACTACTGGTAATTTTGCCCATTTAGATTTAAAACTGAGCACTGTTACATTTCAAGTGACATCTGGCTCGAGCATTATTCCGAATTAGAGATCCGGCAAGACTAAGCTAGTGCGCTTTTTAAAAACGACCGCAAATAAAATAGCCTTTAAGCTGTTTTATTTGCGGTCGTTTAGACCTTTGCATTCAAAGGTTCTATTTTTGCAATGTATAAAATGAGCAATCCTTTTTTACGCTCAGATATTATCTTCTCTTCACTTCCTTTTACGCGACAGCCTTCTTTCGCGAGTTCGACGCAATATTTCGGTCGTTTAGACCTTTGCATTCAAAGGTTCTATTTTTACAATGTAGAAAATGAGCAATCCTTTTTTACGCTCAGACATAATCTTCAAAAGGGATACGAGACAAATATTTTCTTGTTTGCTCTACTTTGTAATTCGTTACAATCGTCACCATCGCCAGTACTGTACAGTGCCAGAAATTCTCACTTTGTGCAATACAGTTCTACAGAATTTGAAATCATTAATGTGGATTCCATGCGAGCTGTCGAAAATACTAACTAAGATCACAGTGCCTCTTTTATGACAATAGCAGCCTGTTCATTTGTCATCTAGTGAAATCAAATTTACGAGGCAAGTAAGCGGGTGCGTGTGAACAAGCACGAAAATGGAGTTAACTTCGAGTTCGCTCCCATCTCTCCGCGATTGTGCATGCTTCTTTTTTTCCATCTTTCGCGCGCTTCGTGATCTTAATAACCTTGCGAAGTTCGGAACCCAGGGTCGCTTAACGCTTTTTTGTTGATCCCCTTTTTGTTTTTTAGCTAACCCGCCCCAAGCCTCTGAGTTTCTTTAAGTAAGTCAGATGACCATGTTAACGTACCGAGCATAAACCAGTAATCCGGCGGATTTTTCATCCCGTCACACAGTGAATAATCCAGAACGATCGACGCATGGTAGGTCCCAGGCTCCAGGATAAGAAACAGCACCTCATAAGTTCCATTCTCGTGATCAATCACAGTCGGCGCCAACGCAGTTTGTCCCCATATAAGAACCCTCCAATCGTCCCCTCCTACTGTCTTGGGCTGGCCGTAAGAATTCTGGGACTGAATGCTAAACCTGCTAAACTCGCCTGCGGGTTTGATGTCCATAATAGGGATATAGCTTTGCGCAGGATCAGTCCTATTTTCCAGTCCCCATCCTGGTAAATTGACGTTAAACTTAGTGCTCCCTTCACAAGGTTTTCTGAGTAGTTCCCAGTCCATTGCAACCCTGCGCACTCGGCACCAGTCCTTCCCAAACTCTTCCAAACTGTTGCGACTAACTGTGCTTGTGAGGTATAAGGGAAAATACCACTTGAGATACACAAACAACATCACAGTTAGTGCCCAGAACAGAAAGAATGCTCTGCGCAAGACAAACATCCGGGGTACTCCACGCAAAGTCCTGCCTTGAATCAACTGTACTTGGAAAGAAGTGCAGAATTGCCGGATTTTGTGCCGCAGTCCCGGTGGACAGCGGAATACGCCATGAAATGTTCTCTGTAAGTTATTGATGAAGTCGTTTTCGCTTCTGTTTTCCGTATACACGTGTACATCTCTTTGAGATTCTGTCATAGAAAGAGCTTCCTGCTTATTGCTTAAATATCGGCGTGAAATAACTTTATCATTTACAGCAGCGACACGGTGTCAGCGCACGGATTTATAGAGTTCATATCTGTAGGTAAAGAAACATCTGTGCAGACGCTAGCGGACAACCTGGCCAGGAAACAACCATATGATAGAATATATTAAACCTTGAAAACCTAAGAATGTTAAACTCGGAAAAGCCTTCATTTGAATGGAAAATTTTACGTTTTAGGATTTCAATCTGACACACTAGCCCAAAAGCTTAGATAAACACCTTATGCATCACTAGGTGAATTCCAGTGGGTGGAGAGGGGGGGAGGGGTACATCACTAGGTGAATCCCAGTGGGTGTGGGGCGGACTCAAGTATAATAGTGTCGGGAATTTTGGATTCGAAATTTTGCGGCGACTCTTCTGGGGGTGAAAGATTTTGGTTAGGACTGTTTAAAGGGTCAGCAAAAAACGTATTTTTTATGTAGAGAGAATAGGGACTTCACTTTTTGGGGGATACGTTCTGGGTCGTTGGACTTTTTTGGTGTCTGATTTTAACCTAACAGGAGTTTTGAGGGTCTAACAATTTGGCCTCATTCACTATTATAACCAAATACTCTCCTCCCTTTTCCCCTGGGAGATAAACAATATCAAGCTACAAATAAAGCTACCGTCTGTAGCTTTATTTGAATGGACTCAAAAGTAAGAAACACCTTGTACAGCATAATAAACAGCACCACAGGAAAGAACTGCTCAGTAGCTTTCATTTGAATGGTCACACTTTAGGATTTCATCCACAGACTTAAAAGTTAGAACCACCTTATACAGCATAATAAACAGTACCACTCGTAAGGTCTCACACCATTGGTTTGCAACCCTTGGAGCTAACAATAGAACAAACAACACAACAATGGACCCTAACCCTAAAAAACAATAGCAGCTGTGTTTTACCGGGCCAATGAAAATAGAGGTTTCGAAGAGCTGCAACCCTACTGGAATCGTCACACTTTAGATTTCATCAACAGACTTAACAAGTAAACCGAATAAAGGTTCTGGAAGGGAAAACTAGTTATTATGATCCGCGGAAGCTTAAAAATGCGGCATGCTGCGATGGTATTCATTCATAGCATCTGAACCGTAAAATATAACACATAATTATATAACAGAACCAGTGGAGGGGACAGGTAAATTATAATTCTTAAGGTTGTTTACAAAATAATCTTATAAGCCAAGTGAGTTATATACGAATCTGTAGTTCCTTTTTTTAGTTATTATGAGCGGCCTTCTGAGGCGCAAAATATCATTTTTACATTGAGCATATTAAACTGCGCAACGGTTTGAATTCCTACGATGGTCCATAATTGCAGATCAGTTCAACTTGGCCATAACAAAATATTTTTGTTTACGCCTTTTACAAATAGTACACAATCCTCGAAAAATTTCCGGCATATCCATGAGCTTGAACTTCGTTCACTCAGTCAAGCACATGAGGAAGGTTTTGTACACGAGAAAAGAAAACAAGAAAAACCTTTTCCCATTTCTTCCTTTGGAGTGAAATCTTGAACCCTAAAACGTGGTTTTATCTTTTGATAGTCTGTAGAGGAATTAAATCCCATAAAGCCAGTTTAGATGTACTTTTCCGTGGTGTTCTCTGTTTCAAATAGCTTGCAAAATAAAATTTGAGATATCATCTTTAAGTTAGCAAATGTTTGAAAGAAACAAACAAGCATTCGAAGATAAGAGAATAAGTTCAGTAAAGTTCGCCTCGTTGCAGGTATCTTTGCAAACCAAACACCATTGAACACAACAAGGATTTAAGTAATTTTTCTCTGACTCGCATTTCTTACCCTTACCGCCTTAGTTGTTGTAGCTGTTTCGCGGAGCAAGCATTGCTTCATTTTGTGTTGTAGAATATCATGTTTGTGGCACCCAACGTTTTCTTTTGATGGAAATAACTTTGATTCATTATAACCCCGTTGTTTTTTTTTTAGTTGCACCGACCACGTTGTTTTATTTTAGATGCACTAACCATGTGATTTGTGACATCACAGCACCAGTTGAAGATATGGTGCCTCATTCACTGATAAAGAATAGCTGAGAACAATATTTACTAAGCAGGCGGGGAAATTTTGAATTGACTCAACAGGTTAACAGGAAGGCGTTCGTCAACTTCGTTACCAGGGTCTTGAACGCTTTTTTGAATTTCGAAATGGCCCGACCCGCCATTTTGAATAATAAAATGTCGATAACAAGATGTCGGAAGAGTCTAGATTCCATAGCTCAGAAGGACGTCGGACACCTTATTGAGACTTATATAACGGAGTAACTGGTTAGCTTTCAGTTGAGGTTGGGGTTAGCAGTTTATATAGTTAAATTTAGGCCTAAACAACCCGAGAAGCTAGGTGGTACTGTGGTACGGTAGGCTATGTAAGTCTAAGCCTAGCTGGGGTCACAGGTTCAATCCTGAGTGGGGATTTTAAATTTTCTTTTTTACACTTAAACATTTATTGAAAATGCAATTCTAAGTGTCGACATTACGTTATATAATTCCCAATAAGTGTCCGACCTCCTTCTGAGCTATAGAAGGTAGACTCTACCTTTGATGTCGCGACTGGTTTCAGCACACGACGACCGAAGTATGTAGCTCAAGCGCAAACAGGAGCACAGGGAACCTACGTGTAAACCCTGATGCTGCTATGCAAGCAAAAGGGCAGATTTACACTACGACCGAAACATTAGCACAATGCAACAAGCATAAACAGGGAAAACTCGCTACGTGGAAACCGATGCTATGCAAGCATAATCGCAAGCATAAACATAGGAAATCTACTTGTAAACCGAGATTTTAACACCAACAAAAAGAACCAAAAAGCGAGAAAAGTCATATCATAAAAGGCATCTTTAATCTTTTTCATAAGTTCTATAAAAGTAATCTTCCAATATCCTTTCCGCCGACTCGAAGACAAAATGTTCATAATGCACTGCATCTTTGGGTCGGGACGGTTTGCCCGTCCCGTATGGATATGAGTCAGTCAGTGGATGGACATCGAGCACTGGTACTTTCGCTTGACACATGGCGGAAGTGGCGAACGCGTTGAAAAGTAGAACTCGCTGCTGGGAAAGGAAACATGAAGGGTATATTTACTATTTTTATCCGTTCTCATTTACTTTTGTCGTCCAGGATTGCACGCAAGTATCGTTTAACAAATACTTCATATTTGACAGAGTTATTTGTCATTTTCGTATTACCTAATATATAAATCTATACGAGGACACTTTGTGATGCCGATCATGGAGTAGCGTGGGCCCTGCGATCCTGGGGTCAACATAATAAAACTTTTACACTTGTAATTTACAAGCGTAGCTATTGTTTTTAACCTCTGAAACAATGGCTACACTTGTAAATTACACTTGTAAAAGTTTTATTAAATTGACCCCTGGACATTACTTTTCTCATTCACAACAAACGTGACCTCACCCCTCCTAACTCGATCTTTCTCTTTCCCCTTTGAAAGATTAAATTTCGTTTAGAACTCCATAACCATCCCATCGATGGTGAATCGATCACGCTGGTTGGTAAACACATATTTGAGCAGTTTTCACTCGAGTGTCGTAAAACCAAAGCGAAAGTAATCACTCTGACCAATCACAACAGACACAGAAAAACCAATAAACCAATCAGCCGGCGCCAAGCGCGGGAAAACGCGTGGGAGCAAGTCACGATTGGTTTTGGTTTTACTTCTGATTGGTTGAGAAAGTGGCGCGAGATTTTTTAGCCAATCACAAAGCGTAGCAATGCAAAACCCAAGCTATTACGAAATTATATTCGACACTCGGTTGAAATCCGCTCTATAGAAAAAAGGCGAAGCAAAGCAGGATGGAAACGCTAATACCTGATATGTTAAAAATCGTCTTGCTTGAATATGTTTCCCGTCAAGCTTCTGTTTATTTAGGGCTGTTGTTGTTCTCCAAATCATTTCACCTGGAAAGAGCGGTTGTCCATTCGCCCTCCTTACCATTTTTGTTTCCTTAAAGAGCCTTATCAGTGAACTAATCGTCTTTTGATAATTAGAAAAGTTTGTGCTTTCCAAGTAATGCAGCCCTGCATTGAGAAGGATCACACTGTTCTTGTCGAAGAATGGTTTTGTTATAATGTCCAGCACCTCACTAGCGACTCTCATGTAATTAAAGTCAAGATTATCATCTGTGACTTTTGCAACTGATAAATTTCCTGAAAGAAAAATATGAATGAAATGGATAACCCTGTTTCTAGAAAGAAAGACACCAAAACGCTCTGATGGAGCCGTACGGTCCAATCAGAATGACCATTTAAATGAAAGTTATTGAGCAGTACTTTAATTTATGTGGTTCTGTTTATTAAATGTACATAGTAGTTCTAACATAAACTTTCAGAACCTTTGAGTCTGCGGATAAAGTGTGGCCATTCAAATAGAAGCCACGTGCACTGAGCAGTAATTTCCAATGGTGCTGCTTATTATACTGTACAAGGCGGTTTTAACTTTTGAGTCTGTTGATGAAATCCTAAAGTATGACCATTCAAATGAAAGCTATTGAGCAGTGCTTTCTTGTGGTGCTGTTTATTACGTTGTACATGGTGGTTCTTCTTTTGAGTCTGTGGATGAAATCCTAAAGTGTGACCATTCAAATAAAGCTATTGAGCAGTACTTTCCTGTGGTACTGTTTATTATACTGTACAAGGTGGTTCTAACTTCTGAGTCTGTGGATGAAACCTCAAAGTGTGACAATTCAAATAAAGCTATGGAGCAGTACTCCTTTTATAGTGTGCAAAAAGAAATTTCTTCTTTATTCCATCTTGACCGCTTTTGGGAGAGAAAGTAAAACGCGAACATTTTTACCTTTCAACTCATAGATCCAATTGTATGTGTGTCCGCACCATTTAAAAACATTAGTGCATAGCGGACGTGGTCTGACTCCCCAGAAAAACTGTTCACTGACCGAGTCTCCGTATATCCACAACACGCTGTCTGGCCGGAGAGGACTGGGGTTGAGTGAGCTGTGTCTGTCTTTATCTACAATTCATGAACACGTGACTTGAAATGCTAATACAATATGTCTCGACTACTACTAGCTAGAAAGAACAAATACTTTATAAGTGGATAAAACCGCAAGTTGCATCATGTTATTCTAGGCTAAAACGCCTAAAACATTGCGTTGAAGAATTGCCGTCTTAGTTGCATGAATTAGGCTTGGTTCACACGTGCGACGCGAATGCAAATGCAATCGCAAACGCAAGCGACGTTCACACGTGGAACGCAAACGCAAGGAACGTAAGATACCGCGCAGGCTTGGAACAAGTGCTTTTCACCTTGCGTTTGCGCTTGCATTTGCGTTGAGCCCGGTTCACACGTGTGAAACGCAAACGCAAGTGCAAATGCAAATGCAAGGAAATGAAAATTTTTGCATTCCCTGCGTTTGCATTTGCACTTGCGTTTGCATTTTGCGTTGCCCCGGTTCACAGGTATTTTTCCTTGCGTTTGCGTTTGCATTTGCGTCACACGTGTGAACCAGGCTTTAGAGTCGCATTATTTTTCTCGCAGCAGTTGCGACAACTAAAAAAGGTAAAGTCATACACGAGCCACAGGTGACCCACTCAGCCACAGCTTAACCCGGTTTCTGTAGCATAAAGTGACTAGGAGTATCACTACTCCCCCCTGGATGGAATGCCAGTCCATCGCAAGATTTCCCCAGCATTTTGTCGCTAGTACCCGTTTATACACCTGGGTGGAGAGAGACAACTTGGAGCAAAGTTTCTTGTCTAAGAAAACAACATGACGGCCGAGACCAGGCTCGAACCATCGACCTTCAGGTTGAAAGTCCGATGCGCAAACCACTATACCACCGCACCTCCACATGACAACTAAAAAACTGCAAGAAATATCCTTTGCTGGCATCCCTCGTCATTCGCAACTCACCATCTGCTGCTATAAAAGGCTTCCATCTTGGCGTCCCATGCTTACCGCTGACCCAGTTACCAAAGCCATCCCAAAGAAAATTACAACGGATTCCACAGGTTAAGTCCAAACCTGCACCCGCGGACTGCACCACTGAAAACAAAACAATGGTTTGCAATCAGAACGTTTCACTTGTGACGTATGCATACATACAGTATACGATATAATCTGTTTCTAAGCCTAGTTTTGAAGAAAATCGGAAAATCGTCCTCTGAACCCCTGGATATGGCAATAATCGTCTTGCACCTGCCCCCCCCCCCCCCCCCCCCCCGTTAGCTTCTTGCTGTAGATTGTGTTGACTGCATACAGCTATTTCAATTAACGTTGTCGGATGAAAAAGGCGAAAAGCCAAGACCGCAAGGTAGTATGGGATTTTTATTCAATGGCTTCTAACCCTAACCCATACTACCTTGCGGTCTTGGCTTTAAGCTTTCATCCGACAACGTTTATTGAAATAGCTGTATATAGAAAAGAATATTGTTCGGAAGACTGAATAAGCCTCACCTTGATATAGAGGTCGTTTCCCAAGAGGCGCTTGGCGAATGCTAATCCATATCGGGTTTCCAAACCTCAGCGATTTCAATATGTACGGCCGCTCAGCTGCACGCCGAGTAGGACCCAGAACTCCCTCTTGTTGGTTTTTGCCTTGTGCATTCCCTTGAATGTAACAAATTTAAGTTTAATTTTTAAGAAAGTTTTAAGAAATGCCGCATAATTTTACTAAGATTAGTTTTGTAGATACAGTATTTAATTTACTGCATTTGAATTTATACTAGCGGTCACCTTAGGCCCAGTTCAAACGTCGAACTTCACATGTGCCGAACCTAATGCAAATGAGCAAAATGTATTGTTCTTGCTAATTTGCATTAGGTTCGGCACATGTGAAGTTCGACGTTTGAACTGGGCCTTAGTGTCCGCTGATTCAACATGAAGAATAAATAAAATCATTAAATTTAATTAAATTAGATCTAAACGCACGCAGATTATTTTTAATCACTCTATTTTATACTATGTTTGTCATGAAAGATCAGAATCTGCAAATTCTCATTTAAAAAATAAACCAATTATCCTTCTAAATCAAAAGTGGATAAAGATGTTTTAAATTTATGAACTGTGTTGCTGCGTCGATGGGGAAAACAAACACTGAAATTTGTTTAATCAGCTCAATGGCTACCAAATGAAAGTGCTACAAAATAGAACACGGTTCACGACAAGCTAAAACAGGTCACGGTCAGTTTAGCAGATCATTATTCGTAAAAAAAAACCCTAATATTTCACATTTCACGCAAACAAACGCTGCAACTTACGGGTCAATATATACCCTTTACGAACTTCAAGTAATCAATGCTGGCTAATCACAACAAAATACCAGAGAACTAGAAAAAATAAAACCAATGCTATGGTCGCTATGGTGCCAAGCGCGAGAAAACATGAAACCGGTGCCAAATTCGGGAAAATACGAGGAAACCAAATCATGAATGGTTTAGGTTTCTTATCAGATTGGTTGGAAAAGGTATCGGTATGTATGCTCTAGTTTCAGGAGATTTAACAAAACAGCAAACTAAGCCCAACTGACCTCAAATTAATTATTTTTAACTATTACTTTGTGTTATCGAGAACAGTGCAATCGACAAGGTGTGAACAACCATGTGTGGCAAGTACGTACCGACAACAAACCAGTCTGGCGGGGGATCGGTGAAACCATCACAGAGCGAGTGATCCAAAATAGCTTCCACCTGATAGTTCCCTGGCTCAATAATCAGGAACAAGACTTCATATGTCCCATTCATATGATCAAAAACAGTTCCAGCAACTGAGGCCGGGCCCTTAAGCTGTACTCTCCACGAGTCGCCCCCGATTTTCTTCTCCAGTCCATTGCTTGTCACGGTTTTGATACTCAACCTGCTAAATTCGCCACACGGACGAATGTCCCACAGCGAAATAAAGCTTTCATCCGGGTCAGTGCGGTGCTTAGATTCCCATCCGGGAAGTTTAGGGCCCCATGCAAGATTACCTTTGCATGGTTTTAATATTTGTTCCCAGTCTACGCGCGCTTGTCTAATGCGGCACCATTGTCTCATAAAGTCCGCGATTCTGATTTCATCCGATGAAGGTGATTGGATAATCCGTATTAAAGCAATGACCGCAAATGTTATTCCAATAATTGACAATGTTTTCTTCCTCCTTGTTAGTTTGTAACTCGGGCCCAGCTCCCCGCGGGCCATATTGGTAACGTTCGGGAATGAACTACATTGTCCTGGCGAGAGTTCAAATTAAAAAAAAAAGTAGTATAATAGATACAAATCATTTTAAAAACGAAAAATTAAACCGAGTAAATTAAATTCAACCGAGTAAATCCGAAAATCTCCCTAGGTATCCGAATATATCCGAAAGTTTCCGAAAGTTTATGGTGAATTTACATGTAAAGCTTGCAACAAAAGCCATACCAGATAACCGCAACTAATAGGCCATTTCCGAGTTGCCTTTAGCCTCTCTATCAAAGCGAGGCTAGGTGCGAACCCTTTCATATGCAAATAAAACTTATTTGCATGTGAATGAAAACTCATTTTCATATGAAAGGTTTCGCACCTAGCCTCGCTTTGATAGAGAGGCTAAAGGAAACTCGGAAATGGCCAACTGGCCCAAATTATACTAGAGACGAATTATGAGACGAACAGACGAATAATTTATCTAGCTATAAATTCGGTGTTTAGACGAATTAATCGAACTATGGGGCAAAATTCGCCTTTGGCTAATTCGGCTGTCAGACAGATAATTCGTCTGTAGAGAGGCGGCATGTTGCATATACGCCTCACAGGATTGGCTGATAAAACAATAGAACAAACAACAGAACAATGGACGCTAGCCCTGAAAACAATACATGTGCGTGATACCCAGGTCCAATGAAATTAGAGGTTCTGAAGAGGTGCATTGTATCTGTTTCTAAATTTATATCGAGACGGAAAACGAAGACGGTTTTTTTACTTAGATTTTATTCGTTCGCAAGTTTTCTTGGGATGCCTATTTCCTCTCCCCAGTCCTTTACTGGAAACTTCAAAGATTCTTCGTTGGTTTATCCGTTCTAATTCGCCTACAAATTTGCACTTGGACGAATTATTTAAATTGGGCCATTCAAAACAAGTTTCTTAAGCGCTAATTTTTAGATGGATAGTAAGTAAGAAGTAAAAACAATCTGTTTCTTTTTTTTTTACAATCAGCTACATTAAAAATGTATAACTTCTACTGACAGGTCACTTCTGGTTGTTGTTTATAACAATTTGACGACATTTTTCATGGATGCGCAGTCAAGATATTAAATGGATGTAGAAAAAGTTTCTTTAATGGCTTATTTAGAAATACGAGAATCTTGTTGAATCTGGATAAAATGATCTTGGTAAAAAAAACATTTCCTGTTGCGAATAACTCTTTGAGCGCGCGCAAATTTACTCTTTTTTTCTCCAGTTTAATTATGTCTAAATATCTTTGAGTTAACACTGGAGTTATTCCGCGGGAAAACAAAGGATGAATAAAACGATGAAATGCAAAATTCAAATTGGTCTAATTAATCTTACCTTTTATTGGATCATGATGTGTTATGTTACCTTCCTAAGTCGTCCCGCGCTCTACTCAGCGGCTTACAAATTATTTTTTCTAATGATTTAATTTCCTCATTTGTTATTACCTGCCCACACAAAACTGCGCATGTACTAGAATACATTATCACAAATTATCATAAATGAATTATCATAAATTATTCTTGTCTCAAAACTAGAAAGCAGACGCAGAGAGCTGTTTCGCGTGAGCTTGTTGGCCCTCTTTCGATTGTTATTATGTTTTAGTTACGGCGCACTGAGGAGGGCCAACAAACCCGAAACAGCTGTTTGCGTCTGCTTTCTATTTTTGAGCGCTGATCATGCCAGGTTTGGCCGACCATAGCCATTTCGAGAGAAGGCCTTTCGAGAGAAGGCCTTTCCACATTTTTTGATCGGTCCTTGCAGTGGTCTGCTTATCACTGTTTGTATTTGATCCAATGTGACGCAATAGATCGTTCACGGTATATCTGCAGTTTCGTTGATTCAGGAAAAGTACCTATTTGTTCAAACTGGAATATGGCCTTAGCTAATGTTTCTTGTAAGTTTAGGGGAATTTACCACGTCTATAACGCTGACTAGTTTTAGCTGAAACATGTCTTCTGTTTTTTCTTGCTGTTAATGTGCTATTAGTCTGAGGACATTAGGGATGGACCATTTTAATTTTTTTTTTTTTTGGGGGGGGGGGGGTGGGCAATTTTTCTGAGCATGAATTGTTTTTCCGTCTTGAGGTTGTGCAAGAATTTTTTTCGGGATTGTTCGATTTCTTGGTAATTGCACACCCCCCCCCCCCCCCCCCCCCCACCCCCCGCCCTCAAAAATGAGATGGTCCGTCCCTTAGATGACAAACCTCCTACTCCAAAAGCCGTCCTTGTAACTAAATTACACTTCAAATCAACACATTTTATTTTTCATTTTCTTCCTTTATTGACTTCACATTTCATGTTACAATGGTTTGGTAAAATACATGCACGTGTCTGTCACGTGCCCAGCCACAATAGTCACGTGGTGATCACATGATTATGGCGTGCTACAAGTGAGTTTCTTTGGATCAGACAGGTAGATGTGCTGAGTGGAAATCACTTTCTGACGCATCACACATTTGGGTACCTCCTTGAAGAACAACTGAGAAGATAAAATGAATAAGTGATTATTCTTTCTGTATTTCCAGGAGGAAATCCCGTAATCCTATGCCCTAACTAACAAAAGCATTTTTACTTTGCTTCTACCTTCTCTGTCCCCTTCAAGACACCACAAAAGTTAGAATTGTGGAAATTTTTAAATCAAAAAGGCGCATTTTCAACTAAAGTTTCGCAAAGGAAATACAGAAATGCTAAATCTTCAATTTTAAAACGTCTGTTTCGAAAAACGTAAGCTTCTTACAATGCGGGTTGTCTGTCTTATATCTGTCCCAAAGCCAATATACCGGTAAGTGGTAACCACTAATCATGGCGGCCTTTTTTTGTCACCGCATTTCTTCTAACGTTTTTTCTTTTTTAACAACACTTCAAGAGGTTTTTGAAACCAAAAATGGTATTGTCTATTGGCTATTGACCGTTGTGAGACCACTAACGTGATCAGGCAAAAAACTTCCGGTTTGATAGTTCCTTGAAAACTATAACGGCTGATTATTTGAACGAAATCTGACTTACTTTATGAGTGGGTTATTTTAAGTAGATAGACGTCTCTTACCTTTGCTGTATGCCTTCTTGTCACAAATTCCTGTTCACAGTAAATAACCTTTAAATATTAGGGTTGGCCAGACTAAAATTGGTTTAGACCGCGGTTCTGTTAAACATCGTCTAAACTTCGTTGAAATGAGGAACTGTGCACGCGCATTACGCGCATGTCAACTGAGCTGCCAAACAAAATGAAAGCTCCTTCCTGTTCACTGTTCTTCGGCAGCAAATCACTGACTAAGAAGCCCTAAGGCTCGGCGCGAGATTAGAAAGTTACCTGGAGGTACTGTGCTGGGGGATGCTCCCATAAAGAACTGGTTATGTTAGCAAGGGCAGCCCACCCAAACGACTTCAACCTCTGAGACGCCTGATCGTACAACAGAAAGACAGGTAACACCTGATCACAGTGCATGTTTAAGGAAATATCGTACCAGTAGTGGACTCCTGGAATATAAGGAAATTCTTTATCAGTGCTGCTGAAACAGAAGAAGAGAAGAGGGCGCTTGCCGTATCCATTCATGGGCCTCCCACTAGTCCCCTCCCTCCCCTCCCACCTTTCACACTTTGCAAGACTGACCCAGTATTTTACATTACATGGAAAACCCTTTAAACGAGATATGTCACGAGGATTTGACATTTTGGTCCAAACTGCGCATGTCCCCAAATTAAAGCTAAATGCCTTTGTTATAAACGAAATACTTATAGAACACTAAGAGGGAGATATCAAGTAAATTTTCGTAGAGAGAATCGACCATAATATAATCTGAGTTTTGACCAGTTTTTCAAGAACAAGGGGGAGGGGGGGGGGGGGGGTGTAATGTTTGTAATCCATTTCCATCCTGGCCACCTGCAGCCTACGACGCATATTTTTACTCTCATAGCTCATAGACTAATTTTAAACAAAACTCAGGACCATTATGTCTGGGTTTCCACTGATATAAAGATGTCTTTTGGCCTTTTTAAAATAGCACTAAAAATGTGACATAGCCCCTTTAATCTCGTTAGTCTTCCCGCCCCTACCCCACCCCCACCCCCTCTCTTTCCTCTCCCCACCCCATCATCTTTTGAACAGCGTCCACTTTATCTCACCCATTCCACGAAAGCATTTCCCCTTCACCCATTTGGTCTGCGCCAGTTTTCTCTCGTCCAGCGGTATTTCCATGAACCGAGGTTTGCACAGTCTGACGTCACTCATTTGAATGACAAGCGTGTCTTCGTTCTTGTGTTTTGCCTTCTCCCTATCGTCGTCTCGTCGATCTCTGCGTTTTTTCTTGCAGATATCTCGCGGTTTCTTGGTGAAGTAAGCCGTTATTAGGTAGTGACCATGGTCATCCTTTACAAACGCTCCTGGTCGGGGTCGGGTGGGTGAGAGGATTAGCTCGTCTGACTCTGTGATCTGGAGGGAGGAGTGAGACATAAAGTTCGTTACTGAACTCCGACCCAAGAGTGCTAAAAATATATCAAAATTCAAGAAAAATCCAAAATTTCATTTTGTAAAATACTGTAAAGCAAATAGTACCAAAGGAAAGTACTGGCAAAGAGGTTTCATTTGAATGGTCACACCATAGGATTTCGTCAACAGATTCGAAAGTAAGAACTACACTACATGTCTCCTTAATTGACTCTGGGAGTGAAAGGGTTAAGTAGGAACAATTGGATTGGTTAGTAAAGTAATTTACAATGGCGGATACAGGGAAGGGAGTAAGGGTCTTATCCGATCATTGCCTCACCCAATAGGGCTGACTGGTGTAATGTTCTGCCATTTTGGAGAAGAATTGCTCATTTTAGAGCGATTTTCAATTGACTGTCGTAAAACCAAAACCAAAGTATATATACGTAATAACTCTGGCCAATCACAACAGATACTGAGAATCAATAAATCAATCAGAACTCAATACGAATAAAATGTCGCCATACCGTTGCTTGTATTCCAGCCAGTATTCCATTGTTATCAAACAACAGCCTAGTCGATATATCGCTTCCGCGAACGTATCGGTTGCCATAAAATGGATTGTTGGAATCTGTTACAAAAATATTATGTAAAGTTTGTATTAGAAAGAAGCAGAGGTTTGATTAAAGTTTGTTCAAAGTTTGATCGATTATAGACCCTTTCTTTTCATATGAGTCTCCTCCCCTCCCCCACCCCCTCGGGCCCATAACCCGGAATAGTGTGAATGCAGAGTAAGAATATAACATTTCAGGGGCGGATCCAGGATTTTTCTTAGGATGGGGTGCACCTCTAAGGAATGACGTAACCACCTTTTTTTTCTTTTCTTTGCAGAATACCAGTTATATCCGCCCCTGCATTTAAATTATATTACCACATGTGGCGTCGTTTCTCCATCCCTGTGCTAAAGCCTGGTCTTCTGTCCGTGGAAGGATTGTGGGTTTCATAAAATTTACTGAAACGAAGCAAAAAATAATAATAAGTTGAAACAAGATTTAAAGGTAACTTGAAATGCATCCTCATTATAGCTTATAGTTATGTTTGCAAGCTTATTCAACTTTTCTTATAAAAGGTTGAATTAAACGTATTACTCGTTTTTTCATATTAATGAAATATGAAATTATACCTTGACCGCAAACGAATAGCATATATGTCTTTGCGTTTCTTTAAATTCTGATACTGGCTCCTGCTTGTTAACAAGACTTAACTATTACACGATCTTTCTCAAACTCATTAATAATTCATGACGAGAACACAAAGGAAATCACTACCGTGAAGGAGGTTTTGAAATCGTTTCTTAATTTGCATAGATTTTGGCGATTTTATTCCTTCGTTTTCTCCGCATTTAACGATCAGTTTGAGAAGCTATATCAAACACTCGAAACAGTGTTTCATCAGATTTCCAAACACCTTGAACTGGTTTTAAAAAAACTCGGCTGCGCCTCGTTTTTCCAATCCACTTCTCGGTGTTTGAAAATCTGATGAAACACTGTTCCTCGTGTTTGATATATTACATCAAAAACGAGCAAATTTCCTAGCCTTTCAGGTCTGTTGTCCTGCCCGCACTAAAAATTCGTTCAGAGTTCGCAATTAGATGATGACAGCTACGTTCACATGAGAATTGAATAAAGCCACACGTTTTTAATATTTTAAATGTAATATTGGAGGCCATTTTACATCGCAAATAGCTTCGTTGGCTTTTACTAAACTTATAAAACGGTTTAGCAGAATACAATAAAATGTAATATCCTCTCTTTATTCCTAGGATAAATTAAAAATACAGGAAAAAGCTGGCTGGAGTCTAAAAACTTGTAAATGCATGGTTTAACTGAAGGCAGAAACGCTCCTGGCCGAGCAGAATTGTATTTTTCATTAAAAGGACCCTGTCCCGGCTGAAATACCGTGTTTTCATTATTATGAGCAGGAGCTTGCTTTAAACTCAATTTATTATCTTGAAATTTGAAGAAACCATCGCCAAAAGTAGAAATATTATTAACTAAAGACATGTGAAGAGACAACATAATGGCTAGAAAAGTCAAAATTTCACAAGAATGGCTGAAGTTTGATTTCTTGAGCACCTGTCAATAAATCAAATTTGATGAACTGTAATCCACTTCCCCGGAGGGGCTACTCCCTATAATGGGCTATACGAGGATGCTCCGCCCGAAAGGGGTATCTTTTTTAGGCTAGAGGTATATGAAAGGATGGGGATTTCACGAGTTTAAGTATATGAAAGGGTAGGGATTTTACGAAGAATAGTAAAGGGAAGCGAAACCACGCCGTTGAAGCATAAAAATGGTAGGCAAAACTGCCATTTAAGTATTATAAAAATGGCCTTTCAAAATATATCAAACAGACGCACGCAGAGGCTCTGAAATGGGTACCATTTTCATTGAAAGGTATATGAAAGGGGTACCTTTTCTGTCAAATCGGTATATGAAAGGGTAAGGGTTTGGACCTCGGGGCGGAGCATCCCCGTTCAAAACTTTGTTCAGTACCCCCCCCCCCCCCCCCCCCCCCCCCGCCCCCGGGTCCACTTCACACTTTGCAATCCTCACTGAACTTAATCTCCAAACTACTGCTTTTGTTTTGTTCTATGGAATCTTTTTACCCATTTAAGTTGTATATTTGGTGGTATTTGGCGATATAACGTGGAAATAAGCTAAGCGAAATGTTGTTATTTCGGAGAGACAATGTCTCATTATACTCACCGATCAAATGATCCCAGTGATTTCCTACAAACCAAAATCAAGACATTTAAAACAACGTACTGCTAAAATATTACAATAATATGAATGGTAAAAGATACCATAAAAGGAAGAGGATTAAGAAGAAAAACACTATACAGCATTGAAAAAAGGTCTTTAATCAGTTGTTATAACATTCATTAATAATTATGAAAATACAAAAGAAATGCAAGTTCAATGAAGGTTCAGACACAGAGTACTAACAGAAATGCTTCATCGCGTATTGTTCTTTTATAAGTAAGATAAAATATTTGCAGCGGAACTGTATGCGCTCATATTTTATTGATTACTTAACTTTTATGGTTAACTTGCTTGAACACGACAACTCACAAAGTGAACTGTTTTGTACTACTGATTGAAACTAGCTGAAACTTTAAACTTTATCTTAAAAACAAATTAAGAATCTTTAAGGATTAAAGGAAATAACAAATTTGAAAAAAGGTAAAACCGGCTATATTTATGTCAATATTTATACTCTGAAATTAATAAGTAAGGAGGAAGGAAAGACCAACTCAATAATATTAAAAACAAACCTCAAAACCAAGGTTTCAATAATCCAGTTTGTGTAAGCTAAAGAAACACGAAGTAAGTCACAAAAACGTTACAGCGTGAAGTCTTTTTTGAAGACAATTAAAGCTGGTGCTGCATGATTTTGGCAACTTAACCTGCATAACAGGCGTTATTGGGCGGCGCCGCTCAAGCGGGTTTTGGGGAGCGAGCGCGACTCTTCAGTATTTGTTTTTCGTGGGAAAAACAAAAATTAACTTTTTAGCGGCGCAAGAAACAAACAAATCCCTTTTTAATTTCCAAATCTAAAATTAAATTAAAATTAAAATTAAACTCTATTTTTATTCAGTTATCATCATTGTTCGGATGTTATCGAGGTTATTTTGGGCTAAATTACTTTTCCATATTTAAGCCGTTTTGCAAACAAAGAAGTTAAATAAACGAATAGAAAGATTTGGTAAAAACTTTTACTAGGCTGTCACAAGATTTTACTGAGTATTTGTAAACACTTGCAAACTATCCTTACATCGGAGATCAGAGAACTCTCGTAATAAAACCATGTTTTCCATTCAATTTGTGTTTACATACTATGCATGAATAGTTATTTTTGTCAAACTTCAGCAAAAAGAACTAAACAGAACAATAACTGAGGAAAGAAAACATAATTGAATGTGTTTCGTAATGGAAACTAGTTTACTTCACTCATGAAAAACATGAAAATACCTATATATAAATAAATGAATAAATAAATCGATGTCTTTAGTGGTTTAGTGAAATAACAATTATAATGACTAAAGAAAAATAGAAATTTGGGAGTAATATATTGAATAAAAATGAGCCATATTCAAAGGAAAAATCAGAACTTTATGATGTGCCATCTTGTTTGTATAACCAACAAGCCATTCCGGTCAATTTGTTTTAGCTAAAACAAAGGCCGAATCCATTAAAAAAACCTGATTAATACAACCACCTTATTAATATCGTCGCATAGTCGGTTGTTATACGTTGGTGGCTAGATTATTAAGCTGTAGATTTGGGATAACTGGTGTTTATTGCTTCAGTTAAAACGTTCTAGCGCAACGGATAGGTTCAAGTTATAGTGACGAATAATCTGAGATTTTTAATAACAAAGTACAAAAATGAGACACTTGTAAATAATGAAAATAAATAATTGTCATCCTACAAAAAAGTAGGGGGAATTATTTTGACACAAAAAATGCTTTTTGTAGGTAAATATTGCAATATTAATGACAGAGAGTGCGAAAAGCGTTTTGCTTGATTTTGTCAAAAGGATTTCTTTATCAGTTGGTTTGGTTGAGTGCAAAATAAATTTTGGGACATTTTTCCGCAATTACCCAGAAAAACAAAGTAAAAGATTGTTTTAAAACTACAAAATTGTATTTAACGATTGAATCGTTTACAAAATATTTATAACCTACTACTGAACCTACCTTTTCCTCCGCAGCTTGTCACGATTTCTATGTACAACACCAAAATCCCGACGAAAAACGCATTTGTCTTAGTCATGCTATCTCCCCTTTTTACTTTTCTAAAAGCAATTGCAAAGTACTTAAGATAGCGCTTTATCTCCGCTTCACGCGAAAATTAAGCCCGCAAATAAAGAGTTATCGTAGAAGTTGCCTAATAAAGGTAAACTCTCTGGTGACGGACAGCGAGATATGACCATGATTGGCCAATGGGGTCCCAAAAGTTTTAAATAACAATAGCATACCACCTTTTAAAAAGACAAATTGTGCACATAATATAGTTTGAATTGAGCTTCCTAACAAAAGACAAAATCAACTTGATCTGTCAGTTCCGATGGATCAATATTGTAAAAGAATAAAAATGCAAGCAATGAAAGTCACACATATTTATCAATTCCATGTTTAAAATTACTTAAAGGAAAACTTCCTCTTAGTGTTGGAAATAATATGCAATAAGACTTATATAATCGTGGGACATTTAAAAATATTGTTGACTCGCTTTTACTTGTACTCTTGTGAATATTTTTCGTATATAGTGATCAAACGATGTTTTCTCCTGGTATGATTTCGGTATAGAACAGTTGCTTTGTGATCATCAACACTCGGTATTTTGAAAAAGGAAATTAGTCCTGTGGACAAATAGTTGCTTATCCCAAGGTCGATTAGGTTGTTTTGGATTTTTACTTCCGATCAACATTTCGTGGCAAACCTTTCCTGGAAAAGGCCTATTTGTGTATCTTATCCATTTCTAGTGTAAGAAAACGAAGTATGTTTCTTTCCATTATCAAACCAGTTGATATTTCGTAGAAATTCTAGCTTAAACCTGTATTTCACTAGAATTTAAATGCTCGAACTACTGTGAAAAAAGGAAAGAAAAATTAGAAGAAGAAAAGAGAAAAATTATTGATCACATCATGATTGGAGAAAAAGGCGTGAAATTTTTATCGCGCAATGCCTCCCCTCTTCACCCAGGTGTATCAATGGGGACCTATGAATGGCTGCGGAATGCTCACTTGTGTTCAGAAACAATCCCATACCAAAGGGTCAATTCAATAAACCTTTTACAAGTATAATTTACAAGTGTAGCCATTATTTCAGGGGTTGAAAACAATGCTACACTTGTAAATTACACTTGTAAAAGTTTTACTGAATTGACCCCAGACGTGGTCCCTTACTCTTGACCGTGGGAGATCTGGATACGAGATTAGTCCAGACAGGAGCCCATCACTCCATCAGACCAGACATCCGACTTAGGCAATCGCAAAACTATCTCAGTGAAAATAAAAAATATATCAGTAAAGCAACAAATTAAGGCGGTACTCCACCTGAATGTCATTTGGCTTTAATCATGTTAATGGAAATATCTCGTTCACTTTATAAGCAATCCAAAAACTCTATGCTCATCTCATGAATCTATGTTATGGGGTGTTTTGTAAATTTTTGGGTGATTTTTGGGTATGTTTGGGAGGAATTAGTTTTTTCTCAAAGGATTTGTAAAATTTAGAGAAATAAGAAATATTGAAGATTTAATGAAGTTTTGAAATTAGAATTTGTAGTTAATAATTAACAGATGGACACCAAGAGTAGCGAGCAGTAGCAACAGACTAAATCAAGAGGTAAACTTTAAATTTAATGACAAGTAAGTTATATATCGCGTTGGTTGCACTGTATGAGGTTACTCTCTTGTCAATATCAGTATTTGTTAAGTCAGTTCAATCAAATTCAAATTCAAGTGAAAAGAAATCCTGGATTAAGAACACACGATTTTCGGCGGATCCACGAAGTAGACATGTTGAACCGAAACTGTTTTGTAGTTTTTCAGGCAAGCAGGGATTGATTCAGCCTTCATTGATCTCTGTAAACAAAACAAGAAATAAGCTTTTGTTGTACATTTATATGTACATGTATATTTTAAGGCTAACAAACGGTCGGTTAGTTAGCAAACATGGCAAATAGGTTTACTCTTTCACCCAGTTCTCTACCCTTCCTTTAGATTCATATTCAGTTTAACTACAGCAGTTGATTTTAGGGCGCGGGGAGATTGGATGCGAGTGAAGCAAGGCGCATTGGGTGTTATGGGAAGCTTCCGTAGCACCTCTGCGCGCCCCTGGCTAACCATGGTCAAACTGCGAGCATGCGCGATGTCTTCATTCTCAGTCGAGCAACAATTTCCCGCGCGTAAAAATTCAAAGCAAACGATTGTAACAATCCGGTGACACGAAAAAAAATGCGAAAACGACAGAAATACGTTAAAAAAAAAAAGAAAAATCCATTAAAGCCTAAGCTTTTTACTTTAAGAGCTCAAAGCTTGTAATTTTTTCCCGAGTCTGTGGGCCGGTTATTTAAACGAAGTTGGGGGACGGTATTTAACATGTACAAAACCGCGATCTAAACCAATTTCAATTGGGCCAATCCTAATATTTAAATGTTGTTTACTGTAACAGTGTGAGGAACGCATATATCACAGACTAGAAAAACGTTTATCTTCTTAAAATGACCCACTTATAACAGATGTGAATGTCCATTAATTTTCTTAAACCGCGGTGTAAGTAAATATAACCGGCCCTGTTAGTTAAATATATCATTTTACGATCTGCTTAAAACGTTTCAAGGTTTTTCAGTTTAATCGAAGTATGTTGAGACTGGTCGGCGCCATTTACATTTGTGTACTGTTTGAATGCGTGACAATCGGAAAACCGGCTTCGGTTTGATACGCATTCACAGACATATGACATATGACATATGATCGCCACGCTTCACTGTATAAGTCTAATGTTTATTATAAGAGAAGTTGCTACGAAAAGATCGATAAAACTCACCGCAAATATGGAAGGATGAGGCTTCTCCCATTGAACGCTTGGAACATAAATCGGTCCTCCAAAGCCAAAGCCAATCAGAGAGTTTGTTTGTTGACTGAACAGCAGGAAAACTGGCAAAGCCTTGTCACAGTCAAAATCAACCGAGATGTTGTAATGATAGTGAATTCCTGTAAAATCGGCCAATTGTATGTGCTATTAATATATAGAGTGATAAAATCTTATTTCACTCAACACAATACAGCGTGGTCCATTCTCTTCAGTAGGTCAGGGTTGATTTTATTTAATGAACAGAAAACTCTTTTGATACCATGCTTATTAACTCTGTCAGTACTTATTCAATTTTAAAGCCGTTTGAAAGGATAAGTAATAAAAGTGTGTACGTATTGAGCCGGGTGTCCGCTAAAAGTGGTCACGACCGACTGAAAACGTCTAGCAGCTTACCATCTTGATACCATGCAGATAAATTGATAAAATAATTACCTAGTTTGTCCCCAACCTCGTTCCCAGGGTCTCTCATCTTCCCGCTCCAGGTGGCGGGAAGATGAGAGACCCTGGGAACGAGGTTGGTTTGTCCCTAATAAAAACAGGTTATTCAGCGGAAAACTTGTGTAATACGGCTGGGCATTTTAACCAGTCAGTTTCTATTTGTTCGGCATGAAACAAAATAAAAACTGACAAGTGACAATGATAATGTGAAAGTCATCTTCTTCCAAATTTTTTTTGTTTTTCCTAGCGCGCGGTCAGAAGAGCTATTGATGGGCTCCTGGAAGAGTGTAATACCGTGTCATATTTACACTCGTTTTGGCGCCTATTCGCACTCTAACATGTTCTGTCAAATAATAAACAAATTTGTTGCAAAGTAATATAATGTGTATACTTAACCCATAGCCCCAACGCAAGTTCCTTCAACCCATGGTGTGCCCTCGATCTGCTCCACGTTCAGCGGCATTACCATGACGTTTCTGCTCAATCGGAAGTCAGTCATCTGTATCCACAGACGGTCTCCTATTGGTGGCTTTTGCTGTACCCGCTTTTTACACTTCCCTTTACAAACGCAGATTTCCCTGGGGTCTCTGAAGTAGGCAGTGACAGCCACCCGCCCATCATCTGTTGAGATCCAAGGTGGCTGGTTGTAGATGGTCGGATAGTCCTGTGTTTTATCGATCTGTGGCAGGAAATCAAAAGGCACTTGCTATTGTCGTAACAGATTCACTCGTCGTTCTGCACTGATTCGAAAATATTATTCTTGATCCCCAAAAATTACATTTTGGTGTCCCTCGTCCGACATAAATAATCCCTAACAAAAACGGGGTAGTCCAGCATTTGTCCAAACGATGTTTGTGATTCGCTAAGAAAACAATAGATTAGTACCGCTGGGATAGGGATTAGGGATAGGGGCATTGTTCAAGTGATATATCAAATGTATCGTTCGCCAATCACAGACATCGTTTGGACCGCTACGGGGTCTCCCTGATGACGATTTCTATCCTATGGCTTGCGATTCCATATCTCAGGCTGTGATCCCCGATTTCATCCCTTTGTTCCCAGATCCCATAACTCCACCCCTTTGAATGTAACCTCGATCCCAATTACCTCGTTACTCTTTCATAAACCTTTTAACCCATTGACTCCCAAGAATGCCAGAAATCAAAATTGAAGAAAAATCTCAAATTTTATTTTGTAAAATATTTAAAAACACAGACTCAAACGTTAGAACCATCTTGTACATCATAATAAACAGTACCAAAGGAAAGTACTGATCAATAGCTTTTATTTGAATGGTTACACTTTAGGATTTCATCTACAGATGCTCAATTTGAATTCATTAGAAAAATCTTTGGCTGATAGCTTGCTCTTCGGGTTTACAGTAAACAATTTAAGTCTTCCAGTCTCCCTCTCCTGTTTTACTCCATGACAGCAGGTTAAAAGTAAGTACGCGTACTATTTTTCGTTTTGTAAATTTTACTTTTCCTTACAGTTGCCTGTATTCCTGCCAAGCTGCCATCACAATCAAATAACAGTCGTGTAGCATCGTCATCGCCGCTGACAAAACGATTGCCGTAAAAGAAGTTAGGGCGACCTGGATAAATAGATACATCACCGATAAGGACAACAGAACATGTACGAACAATAAAATATAATTATCATTTACTTTCTACCGGAACGCGTTGACATATGTGTTATGGAATTTTTGGCTTTAAAGATTAAAACAAAAAACACCGCGTACCGTGACTACAATAATCATCAATCCTGGATGGTCACAATTTGTAGAGCAACCCAGATTGTA
Source organism: Cladopsammia gracilis (assembly GCA_022457155.1). Classification (NCBI taxonomy): domain Eukaryota; kingdom Metazoa; phylum Cnidaria; class Anthozoa; order Scleractinia; family Dendrophylliidae; genus Cladopsammia; species Cladopsammia gracilis. Next base: position 1,878,247 of record JAJGOT010000040.1, read on the forward strand.
CAGCATAACAAAATACACCACACAAAAACACTGCTAAACAGCTTTCATGTGAATGGTGACCGAGGGACACCTATACGGCACAGGGGCGGATCTAGGGGGAGGGTGCAGGGGTGCGCACCCTGAGATAATAAACAGTACCGCAGGAAAGTACTGCTCAGTAGCTTTCATTTGAATGGTCACACTATAGGATTTCATACACAGACTCAAAAGTTAGAACCACCTTGTACAGCATAATAAACAGTACCACAAGAAAGTACTACTCAGCAGTTTTCATTTGAATGGTAACCTAGAGACACCTATCATGATTAACAGTACAATAGGAAAGTACTGCTCAATAGCTTTCATTTCAATGTTTACACATTAGGATTTCATCCACAGACTCAAAAGTTAGAACTACCTTGTGCAGCGTGATAAACAGCACCACAGGAAAGTATACTGCTCAGTAGCTTTCATTTGAATGGTCACACTTTAGGATTTCATCCACAGACTCAAAAGTTAGAACTACCTTGTATAGCATAATAAACAATACCACAGGAAAGTACTGCTCAATAGCTTTCATTTGAATGGTCACTGTATGATTTTATCAACACGGACCATACCTGAACAACGGGCATCTATTTCCCAACCATTTTGTTTGGCTTGTTTACTGGTCAGTGGATAATTAGTAAATTTGCCATAAGTAACTGAAAAAAGAACACATACAATTTATTTATTATGTCCCCACTCTACAATGTGGCCCTAAAAAACGAAAGACACGTGACTATTGGAGGAGCCGATTTTTTTCAGAAGTTGTCCATTATATTGTTTTCCGCTCTCAAGACTCTTCTCTAATTTAGACAGGTTTTAATACGTTTAACACCGATTGTAATAAAGTTTTAATTAGGTAGTCAGCACCGCGGATCACGTAACCAGTGCCGGTGACCAACAGGATCTCGACCTTGAGAATGAATGAATGTGATAACTTTAGCTCTCGTGCCCAGGCTACGGTGGGTAAGAGGACCGAGCAGGTCTGGAGACGAGAATGCCAACTGCAATTCAATGACAACTCAATAGAAATATGAAAGTTCGTTCTTACCTCGCAACTGGTCCCATGATGTACCTATAGCAGAAAAAAACGTAACCATTACGGGTTCATCCTCGGAGTAAAAACCTGCCAAACTCTGAACGAGTGACGTACGTACGAAAAGCAAAGAAAACGAAGAAAGTAAAACCAAACACTTGAGTGCAAGCCAACAATGGGTAGAAATAGGAAACAGAGAAAGGTTTTTACAACGTGGTAACCCTCCACCTTATAAATGTTACGCTTTAATGCGCGTTAATTGCTATTAAATAAAACATTTATTCCGAAGCGAAATGAAACATGAAACATAACAGGTATGACCATAAACTGAATAATGAGTTTGAACCGCCGGTTTCAATCCCAAGACTCAAGTTTTCTTTAGGAATGAACATGGTGAAGGATCAAAAGTTCAACAACAGAGAAATCTAAATAGTTATCAGCTATAACTCAGTCGTAAAGGTTGATCAGTTAACTGTTACTTAATATACAGTCAAACCTGTATTAAGCGATCACCCTTGGTGAATGCCGAGCTAACTGGTCGCTTAATATAATCCAGTATAGAGCAGTTTTCAATTGAGTGTCGTAAAACCAAAACCAAAGTAATTACTCTGACCAATCACAGCAGTCGTAAACAATCCAATGAACCAATCAGAGCTCGAAGCAAATACATGTCGGCGGCGCCAAGCGCGGGAAAACGCGTGCGAGCAAGTCATGATTGTTTTCTGATTGGTCGAGAAAGTGGCGCGAGATTTTTAGCCAATCACAAAGCGTAGCAATGCAAAACAACTGCTCTAAGTTGAACGTTTAATACAGGTTTTACTGACCTAGAAAGGAAATCAAGAAAAGAAGGCTTTGCCGGACGTGGAAAAAGACTCGACACAAGACGAAATGACTACAATAAGATTTATATCACCCTTTGTGATATAAGAAATAAAAATTTACTAGCGGGCCATTCGCAAATCATATGTATATCTAATGTATTATAGTTTATCTTAACTTTTATACAGGTAAAGACATTACTGAAATAAATAGTTGGAATACGTTAATAAGGCTCGGTTTAAACGTCGAACTTCACATTTGCCGGATCTAATGCAAATGAGCAAAATCTATTTTTCTTGCTCATCTGCATTAGCCTTCGGCACATGTGAAGTTCGACGTACATGTACGTTTGAACCGGGCCTAAGTGACCCCGACCGCTTAAAAGAGGTGAGATTCAGAACAGTAATTAAGAGAAGACTTTTACGAGACTTTTCCAACTGACCATTTCAGTAATATAGGTCAGAAGACACATGACGAAAGAGCTAAAGGCAAGATAATTTTTCAAACTTGCAAGCACAAGATTCTAAGGATTTACACTAGAAGAATCAAAAATATAATTTACCGGCTTCATCAACGGGTAATGAGGACAAATTTTAGTTATTTTTTCTTTATAGTTATGCGTGCTATAGAAATCACGGTGTACCTGTTGCAGTTTGTGATTATAATTTCACTGAAAAACATGTAAGGCACTGAAATATCAAAGTACTGAAACTGTAAAAATCTTTCTGTATATCAGTTACTCACTTTTTGAAATGTTGACATAAAGGCATCCTCGGAGAAGCTCTTTCTCTCCCTTCAATTTTTCTCGCGCCGTTTTTTTTTTACCCGCCCTTTTCTATTCTCCTTCGTCCGACTAACTCTCCTTGGGTTTCCGAGGATGACGTAAAATGTGTCCGTTGTGGAGTTCGGTAGTCTTTAATATAGTCTTAGCCGTGAGATATATATGTCTGTTTAAACCTACCTTGTGCATATTGGGCAGATATGTGGAAACATACCATCAGGAATATAGCCTTCCAAAGTTTTGCCATGTTGGAATGGATAAAGACAGTTTTATACAACGATACAGCTGCAATATACAAACAAAGACAATTAAAAAGGGTGCCTCCTTCTTCTTTAATGACTTGAAACGATGGAAAGACAAAAATATCTAAATAAAATACCGGTTGGAATGAACTCCACTAATTTTGTCAAAACGCGCTGTAGTACTGTAATATATAATTGAATACGTGTTCGTTCAAGGTGTGTCCCTTTGTTTTCTAATATTACCAGCACTGAGATTTGTTTTCTCAAGGATTCCATGAATTTGAATAAATTGCTGATATAATGTGTTAAATGTAAACTAAAAACTGAGATAGAGAGCGATTTTAATAAAAGGCGCGAGGGAAACGGAAATTAGAAAGAGTCGAGTTTTTCTAAAAGATGACTTATTAGTGATTTAAACCAGCCAGCATAAATTTTGTAGTTGGTCGCTTACGGTCGTGAAGGTATCGAAAAAAATTGTTGGAACTTAGCGCGCAAAGTTTTTGCTACTTTTTTATAGGTTTTGGTGCGTGTATATAAATGGTTTATATGTTTATATCTCAACAACGAATATAATGGAAGTTTACATAGTTATTCGTAGTCATTTTTGTTGGCAAACACAAGTTGGATTTTTATATATATATTAGTAGCAAATTGATGACCTGCTTTCAAACTGGAAAAACTTAAAACTCTGTTCTCTGCCCAGATGAAACCGGGTAGCGGGAAACTTCTGAACTTTTAACGAATGGATTATTTCTTATAAAATTTCTACAAATAGATAACTAACAGTAATAAATAAAAGAAGATCAGAAATTAAACCGACTAAACTTTAATCAAAGTGCGTTTGTAGTTCTAGTTTTTACTATTCAAATAAAACTGAAAACAATCGAGCTGTCAAATAAGGTGAAGAAAATAAGTAACATATCATGGTTGAAAAGCTGAACAAACTTAAACTGTTACAATTTCTGTCTTTGATTACATTGTATGCTTTGTGGTCTAGGGAAGGTCCATTTTTTCCTCGGTGGTCAACAAGCTAAAAAAACAAGAGTGAATTATTGTTCGAAAACTCCACGAACTGTTTTAAGCAAGACCGACCTCATTAATATATTTCTGTCCTCTTTGCTTTCTTAATTAAGTTTTAGAAATAAAATAGGAGTGAGTTGAAATAATTATTTAAATAACGACTTTCTTCCAGCATGAATTTTAATGACTTTTTAAAATCTCAAAAGAAATATAGCTTTAGTTGGGTTTACGGTCACCTCGCCACCAGGGAGTTTCGCCACCAACGAAGTCGCCACCAAGAGAAAAGTCACCTCGCCACCAATGCTGCCAATTCGTCACCAAGAAGTAGCTGTTTGATTAGAATACGACAAGAGAACATAAAGCTATATGTTCTCTTGAATACGAAGAGTGCCTTTATTTAATATTTTGTGCCGGAATCATTGTGCCGCACGTCACGATCGTGGAGGTGGATACACGCGTACACTGTTTATTTTTCTTCGCGCTTGTTTCGCGAGCAGTAAGAACTTCTTTGTTTGATTCTTTGTTTGTCTTTGACACAGATGGCTGTGCAAGTTGTGAAAACTCATCTATTATGTTGCAAATTATATGTATAAATAAATGCTACTACTACAAGGTATGATTTTTTTTCCCGACGCGAGTGATTGTCTTTATTGGGACTGGTAATCAACGTGCGTGAGTGTTTGTTTCTTCTCGTTTCACCCGCCGTCATGCGAACGTTTCAACCTATAAATTATGTTTCTTGAGATACGCAACTGACAAAGTAACCTGATGTTTTGTCGTACGATGCATTGTCAACAGCACGGTCCGATAGTATGCAAGATAGTTTAATAAGTTTTGGTTTATAAAGACATGATTCGATTCTTCTGTTTGTTGTTCAGTGTTAAAGCATGGTGGCGAGGTGACTTTTCTCTTGGTGGCGAGGTTCGTTGGTGGCGAAACTCCCTGGTGGGTGACTGGATAACCTTTAGTTGTTGTCAAGGCATTCCATTTTCAAACATGAAACAAATTTAAATCTTTTGACCGCTGTGGTGACTGAAGCAACTATCACTCGAATTTTCATGCTTTTGGTAGAACAATTTGAAGGTTAATTGATGGAAAAACCCATATTGAAAATTAACTTTATTCAGAGAGATCAAAATAAATGGCCGAGTAGACAATGGGACTAGAGTCAGTACCAGTCTTTCTCGTTTACACTCACTGTCACAGTCAGCCATCTTGGATTTTAGAAGAAGACGCACATGCGAACATGTAGCGTAAAATTGAAGCAGTGTAGCGGTTATTTAATGTCCTTCAGAGTTTCTCCTGGCTCAAAATGGCACCAACTGTTCAGGATGGGCAAAAGAATCAAGACCGGAGGTGAGTGTTTCACTCTTGGTTGTCATGTTCCACGTTTTGTAAACACAATATTGCATTATTCGTTTGCGTTTAGGTTTGCGTCGTATTCCTTTGAAAAACTGGGGGGCACAAATGTTTCGGACCCAGTGGTCGGGCTTCTGCCCGTCCTTTCTAGGGGGGTCTGGGGTCATGTACTCCCGAAAATGTTTGAAAATGAAACACCAGAAACTGCATTTTCCAGTATTTTGGGCTTTTATTATAAGCTTAAGTCTTATTAAATTTTTAAGTTTTTGAGAGATGAAAGTTACTCTTTCTAATCTGAAGTAATTACACTCGATCACACAAACATCAATATCTACATGTATTTCCATAGATTTTTCTTATATTCCCAATAAAATTCTAATGAAAGTTGCAAAGTAAAATCATTGGCTGTCTTGGTCAAGGGAAGCACAACAGTTGAACACAGCCTCAACTGACCTGTGCGCAACCAATCACAGTGTGCATATTAACAAGTCACATGTGTGAACAAAATTTTATAAATACATTATTTTATTTCTGTTGTCTGTTACAGGCAGGGCTCACTGCGTTCAACAGTAAGGTAAGAAGTGGTTTTCGTGTATCTATGTTGTGGTTCAAATTTTTCTTTGGTTTCAAAATTATGTTCAAACCAGTTTGATTTTTGTTTTCATTTGTCTGAGGTTAAAGTAATGAATTTGAGACAAGGAAAATAAATATTAAACTGGATTGAAAACTTTCCAACTAAAGAAAAATTTGAACCACCACATATATATTCAAAATGTGTCTTACAGTCATTTGTTAAATGTTCTAGACATGGAACATTATGCCCAGAGGACACATTTCCTGTAGAAACAGTGTTCTCCCCAGGTATTTCACGCCAGGCGGGCCACCTGGCTTGATTCATTGAAGAATTGTTGCCGCCTGGCTTAAAACTAAAGAAACCTTACATAGTTTAATATCTGCAACTGGGATCCTGTCCATAAGTAAAGAAAAAAACACTCAATAACAATACTGAAACAATGCCTACTGTTTTTTCATTGTGTTTTATCGCAATTGATAAGGTTTTAGCTCATTTACCTTTCCATGAAACCTGTTGCGATATCGTCCGCTTGTTTCGTTGAACAGCACGGTTACCCATAAATTCAAGGACACTTCAAGGGATATTACATGGAATACTAAACTAAATTCCCACGTACATGGAAGGTTGTCCAAAAATGGCGGCTTCAACGAATTCAGGATGCTCTCAACAGAAACAAAAAGATACTCAAAGCAAATTAAGTTCTTTTTTCACCCTGGAAAAGAGACATGAGTGGTAGTAATGTGGTGAATGTTGTCCAGGCAAAGACAGCCAACAGTTGTTGACTGCTCTGGTTCAGCAGCCATCCTTGCAGCACATATTAATTTTCCCAGCTTGTATAAATTAGCAGTGATTGCACTTGTCGTACCAATGTCCAGCGCAGATTGTGAGAGAGGGTTCTCTGCTCTTAAGAGGATAAAAACAAGACTGCGGAATAGACTGAGCAACAGTTATTTCTATTGAAGGACCAAAGCTAAAGGAAATCGACTTTGAGAAAGCAGCGGACATCTGGGGGGCTCAAAAATGTAGGAGGTTAACAGTTACTTCCTAGACAGCATGACACTTCACTCTTGCAAATTTTGTAAGTCTTTATTTTGTATTATGCTAGATTAGGATTTTGTCAGAATACCCCCTGGCCTTCCCAAGATCCTGGGGAGAACACTGAGAAATGATATCTGCATAACTCCTGGGAAAAAAAATGCTATTCATGTCACACACTGACAGCCAGCCACCCACCTATTCCCAAAACAATCAGAAGCACAAATATAGATGTATAATTATGATAAACTATATTGTGGGGGGGGGGGGGGGGGGGGGGTGTATGTGTAACCAGCCACCATGGAATGTTGTCTGTCTTCTCAGGGTGATATGTTTTGGGCATGTATCTGAAATGCCAGGCCAGTCATCTTTTTCATGTAGAAGATAAGCATTGATACATGTATCAGTAAAATGTTACCTGCACACAAACCATTGCCATGTTTTCTTTATCGCAGCAAAGCAGATTTTGTGTCCAGAGTCAAGTACAACAACAATCTACCAGACATTCCTTTTGATGCCAAGTTCATTACTTATCCCTTTGAGTCAAACCGGTGAGTTATACTTATACATGCACTTGTATAGTCATCTCCTGCTCCAGCAGACATTTTTGGCATCATAAAAAATTAATGGTGTCCATAATAGAAAGAACCTATGTATGTGAACGTCAGAGTTGTTTTCACCAGGGATTCAACTCCTTTCCATAATAAGAGGGTGTCCTTTTATAGCGCATTATCTACAAGGCAGGAATTAGCTGCATAATGGACACCTTTGCAATGAAGAGGTTTTGTCCTAGAGGGTCCATATTAGCAAGTGACATTTGTTCTTCCTAGTTTTTAACTTGTGAATACGCAAAGTGTTAAATGAGTCATAGCCGTGGGCGGAATTTTCACTTGATTGGTCAAATGGCTGTTAACATTGAGGCACCACTATAATTTATGCAATGGTCACCTGACTTACTCATGGGGGGAGGTGAAGGTGGGGAGTTGGACGCAGGGGATGGGGGCGGGGGTCAGTGAAGCAAAATTAATGTCCAGGAGATGGGGAGTCCAACTGTTTTGTATTCGCAAATTGGTGCATAGAAACCTTTGATTGCAAAAGAGTCAGCGGGCACATTGTTCTAACAGTTTGTGCATATTTTATTGTATTGTTACGAAAAAGTGAATCATATTCTCAGTAACCTGTGAATTCAAAATTATTTCCCCGTAATTATTATAGGGCTTGTATATCCCGTTCCCTCAGGACGTGCAATTTAAGATTTTACGTGTTGTACCATTGTTGTCTATGTTGTAGGTTAAAATTATTTTAAATTAAAATTATTTCAAACTAGGTTATTTTTTATTTTCCTTTTTCTGAGATTATGTTAATGAATCTGGGACAAAGGAAAATAAAAATTAACTTACAGTAGGTTGAAATAATTTTAACCTAAAATTATTTAAACCTACAACAGCTGCATAAACAGTTAAGTTTATTGTTGTGGGATTACACATTTTTATTGAATATCAGATTTGTGGAGTACAAGCCAACTTCATTGGAGAAAAACTACAAACATGAGATGTTAACAGAGGTTGATTTAGGAGTCAATATTGATCTTATTGATCCTGATACATATGCTCTCGATCCTAATGGTAAGATGATGTTGTCAATAATGTCGATGATGATAAGGATGTTACTGCGATCAATGGATTTCGATCCAGTTTATTTGCATGTTACTGAAAGGTGCAAAATGTCTGTCAAGGCTGGTAGCAGCTTTATCTTTCCAATGGTGTGACCATTCAAATGAAACCTCTTAGATAGTACTTTTTTATGGTACAGTATGTACCATTAGTTTTTCAGTGTTTTAGAAAAAAATTGGGGATTTTTCTTGTATTTTTTTTACAAGGTAAACAAGAAACCCTTTGTTAATTATATTTATTGTGGCTTTATTTACATTGAGTGCTTACAGCATAATAAATTTTGCAGCTACACAGTAAATGTTTGACTAAGTTGGTTCTAAGACAGATGGCTTTGTTTTGTTGAATTACAGTCTCCCTTGATCCTGATGATGAGAAGTTACTGGAAGAAGAACCAGTGAACTTACCTGATAAGAAACGGTGTGTAGAGCAGTTTATTTGGGATATCTCAAACATTGGGGGAGGGGGGGGGGGGGGAAGGGGTATTCCCCTACATAAGCTTTATAGGTAAGTGCTGTCATAAAGGGAATGGTTTTTGAGCCATTTTGGTCAGAAAACAGGTATAGATTTTGACAAGTTTGGTCTGAAATTGGCTGTAGGTCTTAAAACAGTTATGAATTTTAAGGCCCGTTTACACAGGCAATTTTGTGCAATTTTTGTCGCACTTGTCGATGCAATTTTTGTCGCACACGAGTTGCAGCTTCAAATCGCATGTGTAAACGGGCGGCGATTTCAGTGCGATTTGGATGTGATTTGTCGCGCAATGTCGCAGAGGTTTCGAACATGTTCGAAACCTGATGCAACTTGGCGGTGATTTTTGGGAAATCACAGCAAATCAAAGCAAATGTCGCACCCAAATCGCACAGGAAATCGCCACTAGTTTACACTTGCAACATAAGTTGCGCTTGAAAGCGCGACTAAAGTCGCATCAAAACTCGCACGTGTAAACAGGCCTTTAGAGGCCATGTCTGAAAACAGGTACAGAAAATGGTGTAGTTTGGTTTGAATTAGGGTTAGGATTTGGAAAACCAGGCACCACACCCTCACCAAAAATTCCGAGGAGTACCCCCTTCGAGGCTGAAACACAGCATTATGTACCTTGAATAATGTATACACATCTACACTATATAATTTTTTAATTATTTCTTGCCATCTAAAAGTCCAGCTTTCTTGGAAATATTTTTGGGGTCCTATGTTCCATGCATATTTGATAACAAGCACTGTCAAACAGTCTGTGTCTGTTTGCCAGTGGAGCATTAATCGTCTTCAACATCAGAGGACTTGGCAAGCTGGGGTTAATTCTCTGAGCAGTCCTCAACTTTTTCCATCTTTTCGTTTGGTTAAGTTTCAGTTAATTGAACTATTTTTACTTATTTTTCTTGTGTGTTTCAGTTAGCATGAGTCCATTTTAACTTGCATCTAAGTCGTCTTTTTGTACGCTTGATATGCAGGACGGCACATCATAACAAGAATGTATCATGGCTTAGAAGAACCGAGTACATTTCAACTGAGTATAACAGAAGTCGCACAAGCAATGAAATGGTGGAAACCAAGTATGTTATTCTAAACAATTATTATTTTTCCAAATCATATAATGATAAATCTGATTGAATGTAGATACCTGGTTTTGCCATTGTAATTAACAGTGTTGAAGTCTGAAAAGAAAATGATCGAGGGTTCATTCAAACATAATCAAAGAAAATTTATAATTATTTAGCTGTTAGAAGTAGGAGATAGAGATGTGGTTTAAATTTTTTAAATGATATTGTTTACTTTCATTCACAGGGTTGGCTTTAATGTTAAAAAGAAATTCCAGGGAACAGACATTTACAAGGTAGTGCTTTCTTGTCTGTTTGTTTTAACTTGTTGTTTTTATTGTTTACAAAGAATTTATTTGTGAGAACATTAAGAATCTTAGAGGCACTAACAAGCTTGTCAATCCCAAAAGTAAACACCACCCGTTATGGGACTAAGTCAGTGGTCTTCACTGCTTCAAAACCTTGGAATTCACCTCTAGATACACTACGTTCAATCAAGTCACTTAATAATTTTAAGAATGCTGTTAGATCTATTGTAAAATATACAAATGTAAATTAGAATTAGTTAGTATTTATTTATTTGTTTTTTGGTTGTAATGTTTTAATTTCATTTTTCTTATTGTACTAAATTATTTTTCTCGGTAAATTAGCATAATCTTTCTACAGGCCTAATCAGCCTCATCAACCCAATTTGAAGTAAAGTTATTTATCTATCTATTGGCACTCTAAGTTAATGAAATCAAAGTTTCTTGCATGTATGAACCAACTCATGAATACGAAACTCTCTTAGACCAACCCCCACACCCCTGCTTCCAGCTCCCCACCCTCCCCTCCCTCCAGCTCCCCACCCTCCCCTCCCTCCAGCTCCCCACCCTCCCCTCCCTCCAGCTCCCCACCCTCCCCTCCCTCCAGCTCCCCACCCTCCCCTCCCTCCAGCTCCCCACCCTCCCCTCCCTCCAGCTCCCCACCCTCCCCTCCCTCCAGCTCCCCACCCTCCCCTCCCTCCAGCTCCCCACCCTCCCCTCCCTCCAGCTCCCCACCCTCCCCTCCCTCCAGCTCCCCACCCACCCCTCCCTCCAGCTCCCCACCCACCCCTCCCTCCAGCTCCCCACCCTCCCCTCCCTCCAGCTCCCCACCCTCCCCTCCCTCCAGCTCCCCACCCTCCCCTGCTTCCAGCTCCCCACCCTCCCCTCCCTCCAGCTCCCCACCCTCCCCTCCCTCCAGCTCCCCACCCTCCCCTCCCTCCAGCTCCCCACCCTCCCCTCCCTCCAGCTCCCCACCCTCCCCTCCCTCCAGCTCCCCACCCTCCCCTCCCTCCAGCTCCCCACCCTCCCCTGCTTCCAGCTCCCCACCCTCCCCTCCCTCCAGCTCCCCACCCTCCCCTCCGTCCAGCTCCCCACCCTCCCCTCCCTCCAGCTCCCCACCCTCCCCTGCTTCCAGCTCCCCACCCTCCCCTCCCTCCAGCTCCCCACCCTCCCCTCCCTCCAGCTCCCCACCCTCCCCTCCCTCCAGCTCCCCACCCTCCCCTCCCTCCAGCTCCCCACCCTTCCCTCCCTCCAGCTCCCCACCCTCCCCTCCCTCCAGCTCCCCACCCTCCCCTCCCTCCAGCTCCCCACCCTCCCCTCCCTCCAGCTCCCCACCCTCCCCTGCTTCCAGCTCCCCACCCTCCCCTCCCTCCAGCTCCCCACCCTCCCCTCCCTCCAGCTCCCCACCCTCCCCTTCCTCCATTAGCATCCCCATGAGTAAGCCGGGCTCATTGTTAACAGCCACCTGACCGATCAAGTGATCAAATGAAATTTTGCCCCACTACTATAACTCACTCAATGTTTTGCATATTCATGAGTTAAAAACCAGCATGAAACAATTCAAGTAAAATATTTGTTATATTACATGTATATAGGGGAGCAGGGGAGGTGCAGTGGTGAGAGCACTGACCTCCCACCAATGTGAGCTGGGTTCGATTCCTGGACTTGGCGTCATATGTGGGTTGAGTTTGTTGTCAGTTCTCATCCTTGCTCCGAGGGTTTTTTCTCTGTGTCCTCCCTCCTCAAAAGCTAACATTTCTAATCTAGAATTTGAGGGCCACAGGTTTATCGGTCACATATGACTTTTAAGTGTCACCCTCATTAAACAAAGTCAATTTATTTATTTTTATGTTGTTGGTCTTGTCGCAGGATCGTGAAAGTCAGATTTCAGCTATTGAGAGTACCTTTGATGCAGCTCAGAGACCTGTGAGTAAAATGCTGCCATAACCTAAAGGTTCAAAGAATAAAATTGATCACCCTGTGAGCAGAGCCTGGTGTATGTAACATATAGATGATAAAGTATACTGTAAGCTAAAAACTTAATGACACAAAAAGCTTCTAATCCTAATAATCCTTTATGTTTACTTTGATTGAGTTGTGTCATTACTCATTGCATATTCTATGTTTTTGTTAATTTTTTTTCTAGATTCTTCGCCATCCAACAAAGCCCAATGTCACACCAGTGGAAGTTTTACCTGTATTCCCAGATTTCCAGGTACTGTACAAACTGTATTTAAACTCATCAGCTTGGGTCTTCTTACCTTTTGTCAAATGTTACTCATTTCAGATGTGGACCCATCCCTGTGCACATGTCCATATGTCCTGTTTCCATTCTGTTAATTAGATTTAACTAAGCATTCTTACCATTAAATATTTTGTCAAACTGTACTCATTTCAGATGTGGGCCCATCCCTGTGCACATGTCATATTTGACACTGACCCCACCCCACGGGGGAGGAATGGTCCTGCTGAAGAGGAGGAAATGTCTCAGGCAATGATCAGGTCAGTATAAACTGAATAATGCATCAATCAGCTGCTTCCTCTAGGGGGATTTGTCCAAATGCCCAATCAAACCTTATGAAATACCCTTGGGTATGGGGCAGAGGAATTTGGATAAATCTCCACCCCCTTGAGGGAAAAAAAATAAGGACCCCTGTGAAGTAACTCGAGAAGAGATCACTTTGATATCACACTAAAAGATCCTTGCAGTTGAAACAAATAAACGTTTGTAATTTTTCTGCCTTCTTTTTGCTTTTCTCCTTGTTCTGGCCCCTAGGTTTGCTCTCTGTGAGCAAACCCTCTTGCAAAAAACATATGACAAATCTCAACAAATGCCCCTATGTCCCTTGGGGATGGTCCCCAAGGGGAAGCCACTGATTGATGCATAAAGTCAAAATACCACGCAGATGTGCTCTGGTAAACTATAGCCCCAAAATAGGGCACTGTGACCATGTTGGCAGTGGGCATTACCTCTATATTTACCAGAATAAGTAGTGATCCCAAATACTATGCCATGCTTATAACAGCTGTCCACGGCTGGCCGAAGTGCCCTGTTTAGTGCCCACAGTTTACCAAAGTACATCTGTGCAGTATTCTGACTGTCAATGTTAGCCACATCTCACAGGCCTTACATTTTCAGTAACTGAATAACCTAAAATCCTTGGTATATTATGTTTCTTAAGACTTCTGAAAACATTTTAGGCCAATATGTAGAAGCTACATGTATTTATAACATAGCTAGCAGAGCTGCGCAATCAAATTCAGTATACATAAGCGTGATCAAAATCCCTCAAGAAGCTAGAGTTGCCAAGGCGACTCTTGCGCTTCTTTCGTGCTCTCCAAACTTCCGCGTGCTCCACAACTCAATAGTGCACCGCCGCTAAAGCATGAACCAATTGTTAATTATTGTAACTCCAGTAAGGAGCATTTATTTGTTGATGTTGGAGCTTAAAGGGTTAATGTCAAGCGCTTTTGTGTCTGTTTAGAGGTATGGTGGATGCAAGTGGGGACCAGTTTGTTGCTTACTTCCTGCCAACCAAAGAGACGATTAGAAAGAGAAAACGAGACCAGGAAACTGAGGCGGATTATACTGAGGAAGAGGAGTGAGTACAAGATAAACAGTATGCTAAATACACATCTAGTATAATTGAAAACTGGGAGATAGAGCAGTGTTCTATAATATTGAACTTGTCATAGAGTGGTTTTCAACCGTGTCAAAAGTAATTTCGTGATTGTGGTTTTGCATTGCTACGCTTTGTGATTGGCTAAAAAATCTCGTGCCACTTTCTCAACCAATCAGAAGTAAAACCAAAACCAGTCGTGACTTTTCTGCACACGTTTTCCCGCACTTTACACCAGCTTTATTTATTTCCCTCGAATTCTGATTGGTTCGTTGGATTGTCTGTATCTCTTGTGATTGGCCAGAGTAATTACTTTGGTTTGGGTTTTACGGTAATCAAGTGAAAACCGCTCTAAAACCAAAAACAATTAAAGTTAATTATTCTGTCCAATCACAACAGATGCAGACAATCCAATGAACCATCAGAACTCGAAGCAAATACATGTACAGCCGTCGCCAAGTCCAGCCGCAAGATTTTGTAGCCAATCACAATTAAAGCAAAGCAATTAAAACCAGTTGAACACAATCGCAAAATTACTTTTGACACTCAATTAAACACCTCTCTATAACTAATAAGGAATAATATAAATTATTATTGTCTTGAACTGTACACATTGTCTCCAAGTTTTCACCACTAGAAATGTATTGTGCACACAAAACTTCTCTCATAATTCCTTACTTTAAACCCAGCAATTGCATATATATACTAGATGTAATCTTTTTAAGTAGAGAAGGTATTAGTTAATATATATTAATGTAATTTTGTGGGTGTTTCTTGGTGTTGCGGAAGCCATTGTTGGTTAGCTTTTGTGTTGTGGTATGGGTATTGTTCAGTGTCTTTTGAATCTTTTGTTTTACGTCATTTGGTGATCACACCGTCCGCAACACCAAGAAACTACCAATTTTGTTTTCTTCCAGGTATGAATACAAAATGGCACGTGAATACAACTGGAATGTCAAGAATAAAGCTACCAAAGGCTATGAGGTACATTCATTTGTAAGATCATAGATCATTATTGGTGGGCTCAATTGGTTTTATTCCACAGTAAAAACATGTGGAATGTCGAAAAACCAATCCCTTAAATCAGGAATTTGGAGCCACTAGAACACAAAATGCATCTTGAATTTCCTGTGTCAGCAAGGACGAATTACAATTCAAATATGCCTCAGAAATGATACATGGTATCTCAAGTATATTCTAATGTTTTAATTTGTACGGTATTCTGGAACCAAATGACACTTGGGTGCTTCATCAATTGATTATTATTATTATTTTTTTTTTTTGGGGGGGGGGGAGGTCTGTTGGATAGCAGGTCTCTCTCCTCCGCAGAGGCTCCTATCAGTAAAGAACAGTAAAAGAGAAAATGGGAGCGCGGGTAACAATGGGAAGAGCGAAAGAGCGGGTTCCCCGTGTACTTTACTTTTTACCTCTACCCAGCCTCCGCGCGTTTTTTTGCCAAGCGTGGAGCGTGACTGGGAGGCCTCTGCGGAGGAGAGAGATAGCAGGTGGAGATCTGATATATTTTGAGTGCTTGAATTAAGTTGAAGAATAAGAGTTCCTGCATAGCATGGGCTTTCAAATGTATTGCATGGTAAATTGTTTAATAAACCAGCTATTTCGGGGTGGCAAATGGTAAATTCAACACTTTGAGGGATGTTGAGACTAGCATTTGTCTTTGCGAGCAGAACACTTTTGGACTTGTTGAAATGTGAGAGTGAAACAGACTCCAATACAATTGAGACTGAGATATAGAGAATTGCACAAATAAAGGAACCTGCAAATTTTGACTGGTAGAATTTTGTGAGACCCATTTTTTTTGGAAGACCATTTACCACCCAGCCCTTATTTTCAATGACTTTACATGTACATGTAGTAGCCAACATCTTAGCTATTTTGTTGTTAACCTGTAGTCATGTAACAATGGATTTATTCTATTGCAGGAAAACTATTTCTTTGTTTTCCGAGAAGGAGAAGGAGTTTTCTATGATGAGTTAGTAACAAGGTAAGAAAGTCTGAGGGAACATAATAATACACTGTACTTCTTGAAATTATCCAGTTATTCATTCTGTCACTTACACCACCATCAATTTAAGAATGTTTCTGTGTTTACGTAAAGTATTATGCAAAACATAGTGGAATAATGGAATAGTGGAGATTGAGAATGTGCTGTGGAAACACAAACCAAAATTGTTTCCAGTGTGTCTACATCTTTGCTGAGTACCGATACTTTAATACAAACATAACATTGTGGAAACAAGGAACAAAAGCTTTTTTAAAAACAAATTTCCAGGCAAATTTTCTGTGTTTTCTATGTTTAGAGTCATGTGCAATGTTGAAGATAAAAATACTGAATTCTGTGATTATCACAATCATTGTGAACAACGTTTAATCTGATCTATTTCATTTGCAGAGTTCATTTGAGCAAGCGGCGAGCTCGTGGCGGTGCTGGCGGTGTTCAGTCAGCTGTGTCGCAGTTAGTTGTTAAACACAGGGAGTTGAATGACAATGAAAGAAAAGCTCAGGTGAGGCCACCATGAGGATTCACAGTTACTTTTAATAGCAGTGGCAGGCAAATGTCATTCATTCATTCAGGCAAATGTCATTCTTCGCTGATTTCAAGATAATGGGAATCCACTGTAGTTTTCTAGCCATTCAGGGATTCTGGGGAGGTTTTCAGTAAGAATATTTTAAGTAAATAAATAAGCTGCTGAGTTAATTGAGGTTGTGGGGAGGCAGTCATAAGGGAGTTTAAGCAATGATGATGGTGAAAAAAGAATTTGCGCTGTTTTAAACTACTTCGCAATTGTTCCAATTTGTTTAGTTTGTCTAATGTGACTGGATTCTCCAGGAGCTGAATTTGTAGGGATGGCTTTCCAATTCAAATAGAAAGGAAAATTAACTGTCTTGATCATTTGACATTGTTGTTTTGCAGTGAACGGCAAAAAAATGTACCAAAATGTAAAATGCATACGCAGAGACATTGTTTTTGCTCATGAAACCTATTGTTTTGTGCCATTCTTGCTACCATTGCCGCTGTGGTTACTTAAGCTCCATGTTAGGGAAGGATTAACTGTACATGTGTCTTTATTATATAAGATAAAAAAAAAAACAGGCATTGCCAATAGCTAAACACAAGTTATTTCATCTCATCAGCGAATGCGCATGACTCAACTGGATACTGCACCAGGTGAGGAAGAAGAAGAAGAGGAATTTGAAGAAGAGGAGGGTGACGAGGATGAGGAAGGAGCAGAGGGTGCTGACGATGCAGAAAATGGAGAAGAAAATCACGGCGAGGAGGAGGAGGAGGAGGGAGAAAAGCAAGAGAATGATAGCGATGAGGATGATGAAGAGATAAAAGATGATGATAATGATGATGATGCAGAACAAGAGAGTAATGACGAGAAAGATGAAAAGGAAAGCAGCGGAGAAGAAGGGTCAAGTGGAGAGGAGTCAGGTAGTGATGACGACGAGGAAGAGGAGGGCTGAAGATGCATGAAGAAGTGCTGCCCAGCAAAAGATGGAAATAATTTGCTCTCCCTCAATTGTGTTTCTGCAGATGGACCTTAAAACGAAAGGCGTGGAATGTACATCATGCTGATTTCAATCCTTTATTCCCAAGTTTTAAACTATGTTCTCTGATATGTAGATATGACATAGACCTTTGTCATCATCATTTTTATTTAATTCATAATTTCATTTCATTATTCCCTTTTTGTAACAATTATTAATATTATTGAAGCTATGGTGGCTCATAGAGCTTCTCATGTGATGTACATTTTTAGACAGTGCAAAATGATCGGACAACTGGCAATACTTACCGTAAAGAACTAAGTTTGAAAGTTCAATAGGTTTCACAAATCATATTTCCAGGGGACTTGTACACAACACTGCATGAACAAAGCAACAATGTGGCTGTTGAAAGTGAGGCTGGATGGACACATAGGGCCATCAGAGTGCAATAATGGACATTTTACCACAAGCATGTTGCCAGCTGTACCTGGCAGGGTAGACAGTACTTGAATTGGACCATATACTAAATTCCAACAGAGAACAGCACCCGGTCATGTTATCGTGATTGTCATTTAGTGAATCTGTAGTTTCATGTCATTTTTGGCAGCATTGTTCAGGGGTTTCTTTGCCTGGACTGCTATTTTGAAAGTAGAGAAGACCCTGGGTACTGATACATATTAGCAGAAATAAACATAAATTTTTATTTCCTTTTTACTGTTTCCAAAAATTGCTGAATCAGATGTAAATGATTAGAAGCTGAGGCCCTGCCTGAAAGGGGGCAGGGGTTGAGTTGCTTTTAACCCAACTCTTTTAACCTTGACAGAAATCTAAACTTTTAGGCTGTACATGTTGTATTAATTCACCAATATACAGCAATATTATTGTCATTTCATGTACATACAGCCAATCCCAGTCAGCCTCATACTTAATAGTATTTTTGTCACTGTGTCTATAGACATCAGTGCACTGTTATACTAAGCAGTATTCATGTTCACTGTGTCTATAGACATCACTGCTCTGTAGAAATCTGTCAAGTGAGTCCTCTACTTGATGTAGTGTCACGTGATGAAACTTGTGCAATGAGTGAAGCACATCCATGATAGCCCATTTGGACACAGGTGATCCTGTGGGGACTGAACAAGAAAACATCAAAATGATAAGCAACTTACAGACTGACTGAGGGATAGATGGATGCACAGATAGACGGAAGGATGGATGAATGGAGAGAGAGGTGGGCAGCTGGAGGAAGAAATGGATTTTGTTTAATGAAAAAATGCAAAGATTACCTGAATTTTTTTTCATGGCTTTCAAGATGGCCAATCCCAGATTATGTTCATGACTGATAACCTAGTATTAAAACAAAAGAACAGTAAAACATCTGGAACAATTCAGAGGGAAAACAACATGGTAGGACTGAGGTTTAAAAAAAAAAGTCCCAGTAATTTCAGAAAGAACTATGAGGGAAAAGACAAAATGATAAAAATATGTGGGGGAAAGTCAAGAAGTGACACTGCTTGAGACAAAAGCTTGTACCTCATAGAGATCTGTCCTAGAATCTTTAAAATACACCAAGCCAGCTCTCTCGAGATCTTTAATCAGGTGTCGAATAACTTTCCTTGCTTCATATGGGCCATCCAGCTTTTTACCTTGTGCCTATGAAAGGAATAATTTATTAATATTAGTATAAATCTAATAGCGTTGTAACATGAATGCTGTTTTCTTATTGGCTACGCTATTCATTATCTATTCTGTTGTAGAAAGTGAGTAGAGTGAGTAGCCTAATGGCGGCCGCTTCTTCGCGTTTTCGAAGTGTCTGTGAAGAGTATTTGTTAGGTTTTGATGCCTAGTAGATTTATACTAAAACAATAATTATTAGATTATTCACTTTTGATTTCTAATATCCATGATAGTTGATTCGTACTTCGCCCTCATCATCTATCACGTGACAGAAATCTCAAGCGAATAATCTAATTAAATATTGCTGAGCCCCAAATCAAATGCATAGTAACTGGGTATGAGCCCGGTGGGGGGTACTCATATATACAAGCTATATGAGTATGTGCCACTGTGAAGGGTATGGTTTTCAAACAGTTAAATCTTGGATACTTGAACATGGTCTTGTATAGCGTATTAGTTTAATTTAGAGTCCCATCAGTACATCACCATAACTGTAATGTAATACCTGGTCTGCAGATTTTTGCTTGACTGCTTCAGATGCTAGCTGTTGTATGTCCGGATCTAAACACAAGGTTCTAAACTGGAATGCCACCATTTTATTTTCCCTGAGGTGCTGCAAAATGGCTTTCTTTAGTTCCTCTTCCTTTGATATTCCACCACTCCCTCCATGAAAATCCTTGATGGACGGCATGAAGGGTTCACTGTAGACAACGTTGCCAAGATTGACGGCCTCTAACCAGAATAACACTTCAACATTGGGGTCTGATTCTGCGTCTAAGTGCTGTTAAAGTTTTTAACTTTTTTAATATCTGAAGCATTGCATGAGTGCCTATCTGAGCTTTCATCTGGATGGTCACACTGGGGTTTTGTCCACCAATGGCCCTTATCGTAGATGAGTACGCCACACCAACATATCAGCGGTTTCTCGCTTTTTTGACCCTATAGTCTCGTTTTGATGTTTACGAGAACCTCTGACGACGATTCACGTAAACATCAAAACGAGACTATAGGGTCAAGAAAGCGAGAAACCGCTGATATGTTGGCGTGGCGTACTCATCTACGATAAGGGCTATTACGTTAAAACCACCTTGTACAGCATAATAACAGCAGCACCACAGAAAAGTACTGCTCAGTAGCTTTCATTTGAATGGTTCCACTTTAGGATTTTCTCCACAGACTCAAAAGTTAGAACCATTTTGTACAACGTCATAAACAGCATCACAGAAAAGTACTGCTCAATAGCTTTCAAAAGTTAAAACCACATTGTACAGCACAATAAACAGTAAGCTTTGGTCATGTACGGAATCAACACAGGAAAGTGTAGTGCTCATTTGTAGCTTTGGCTGTTATAACCATGGCTTTCATTTAAATAATCACACTTTGGGGTTTCGTCCAGACTCGAGAGTAAGAATGATGATACTAAAAAACAGAGGTTTAAGGTGAAGGTTATAATTATAATTATTATGGATTTACCCTTTAACTCCCAAGAGTGCCAAAACTTAAAATTCAAGAAAAATCCAAAATTTTATTTTTGTAGAAATATTAATATTGAAAACCATATAGTGCTGGCCCGTCCTTAAAAGCGAACCTGCGGTATAAAAGGGCAAAGCCCCATGCCAAATCTAATGCAAATGAGCAAGAACAATAGGTTTTGCTCATTTGCATGAGTTGGACAGTCCAGCCGCCTTTTATATTGCGGGTTTGGCTTTAATACCTTTCATTTGAATGGTCACATCATAGGATTTCATCCACAGACTCAGAAGACTCTGTGAGTGAAAGGGTTAGGTGAAAATGTTAGTTGTTGCTTTTCTTCTTTACTTGGAAATTATTGCATTACACTGTCTAATATTAAAATTAATGCATTAATTTCAGTCAGATTTGTACTGCACTTGCAGTTACAATGGATGGATACAGATCAGATCAACAGTGAGCTGCCGTTGCTCTCTAAATACAGAAATCTTGCCCTGTACTGTAACCAGCTGTCCAAGATTATACAGCTCTCTTCCACTGTCCATGCTCAGATCTGGGGGGTGCCATCTACAACATGCAATTGTGCCACTCCCATCATCAACTACATGTATATATAACAATAATAAATAGCACACTGATTATTAGTTATGTAAATATTGTAGTGACGCATTACATCAGAAGTTAATGTTACCAGAAATAGTTTGAATGGTATCCAGTGATGCTCAAACTCTTGTTGCAGAGCCCAGTAAGCCAAAATCATGATACATGTTTGATGTCGAAAGAAACAGTTCTCTTGTTTGATCTTGTAACATCATTGCACTCAGGCAATAAAAGACAGGATTTCACAAATGTTATATGCAATTATGGGCGGCACGGTGGTGTAGTGGTTAGCACGTCGGACTTTCAACCTGAAGGTGGTTAGAAGCCTGGTTTCTGCTGTCGTGTTGTTTCCTTAGACAAGAAACTTTACTCCACACTGTCTCTCTCCACCCAGGTGTATAAATGGGTACCGGCGACAAAATGCTGGGGGTAACCCTGCGATGGACTAGCATCCCATCCAGGGGGGAGTAGCAATATTCCTAGTCACTTCATGCTATAGAAACCGGGTTTAAGCTCCGGCCGTTATGAGCCTTCTGGCTCGGGTGCGCGACTTTACTTTACTTATATGCAATTATATATATTAATATAGTACAGAGTGTAAACCCAACAATGTACCGTGATAGCCAATTGTGCAGTTCCAGGAAATATCCATACTCCCCCCACAGAAGGTTTTTTGTTTAGCACCCCCCGTCCCCCCAGGAAATTCCAGTTTAGCTTCATACATTGCTTCTAAAATGTTGGCTTTTAAGACCTCCCCTCCCCCTAGGAATTTCCAATGACCTTCCATGGGGTGGGTATGGATTTTTTCTGGAACTACACATTGGCCAATAAAACTGGGGGGCAAAATTAAAACACTGAAAAAATTTGGAAAACTCGTACAACCAAACATTGATAAATATCCTGTTTATGGCATCATTTGCATGTGAAGTCCAAATACCGAACAGGCTTTAGCCTAGAGTAAATAGTATGCAGCAGCAGATGATGATGATAATAAAAGTTGATGTGTTTTTTTTTTCTTTTCTTTTCTTCAAGGCTAATCATTTCCAAAGAATTATTTTTGTCAAAGCAAAAATAATTACTTTATATGCTGGTAAAGTCGCAGCTCTTAGAAGCTTCTATTTTCATTGGCCTTGTAAAACAAGGCTGCTATTGTTTTTAGGGTTAGGGTCCATTGTTGTGTTGTTTGTCCTATTGTTAGATCTAAGGGTGGCAAGCCAATGGTGTGAGACCTTCTAAGAGCTGCGACATCACCCTTATATGCAGGTGAGTATTTTAATTATTGTTTTTATATTTTTTTAAGTATACCTCCATAGCTTGTGAGTTTCTCCCTTACATCAACACTAACAACATGTCCAAGAATTTCCACTCTTGTAACAGGATGCTTGTCCACATAACAGTAAACTCCTAAACAGAAATTAAGCAGACTTAGTTAAAACTCTTACGAATTATAAATAATATTATTCATGTCCAAGTTTTCTTTTGAAAAAGGCATTAACAATATGCTTATTATTATGCTAATATCTTACAATTCTGCTTTGAACTGATTTTATTATAAATTCTTTGAAAACTGCCTACGAACACTGTTGGTAAGTAAAAACTGGTTCTATTCATCTTCGCCTTTTTCTTTCAAATATTCACAGTAAAAACATTTGTAAGAAAAGTATTGCTCAGTACATGTCTTTTTATAATAATAATACATTTCTATAGTGCCTTTTCTCGATGATTCAAAGGCACTAATTGCATTCAAAATACACTAAAGCTATAATCCAAAAATCTACAAAGTTAAGTTAAAAAGCTAACTTAAAAAAAAAACTAAATTATTTACAAGTAAGATGTTCTAAAAAGCTAAAAACCATCTTATGACCACACTATTTATGGATTAATCCACAGACTCTAAAGTTAGAACCACCTTAGACAGCATAATAAACTGAGTCCCACAAGGAAATACTGCTCAAAAGCTTTACATGAATCATTGCACTTTAGAATTTCGTTCGCAGACTCAAAGCCATACTACTCACGGTCACCTGACTTTCCATCAAAATGGAGAGAAAGTGTTTCAAGTGAGCTCACACTAAATATTCTGACTATAAGTAAACTGTAAAACAGTCGAATTTTTGCATTGGTCATACAAATGTGTGTGGTCTTTGAACGAAAGATCTGG
Source organism: Cladopsammia gracilis (assembly GCA_022457155.1). Taxonomy (NCBI): domain Eukaryota; kingdom Metazoa; phylum Cnidaria; class Anthozoa; order Scleractinia; family Dendrophylliidae; genus Cladopsammia; species Cladopsammia gracilis. The sequence goes on from JAJGOT010000040.1 coordinate 1,901,688, forward strand.
AGCACCGACGGTGCGAATATGGAAAAAAACTACTATTAGTCTTGCAGTTTAGACTTTTTAGTAACACCCCTGTAATGATTCATTATTTTAAATTCCCATGATCAATGTTTTTTTTTTGTTTTTTTTGCTTAGGGATGTTTTGGTCTAATTGAATCTTTTAACTTCTGTTACAATCAGCTTATGTTATTACATAACCAGCCATTATTTTAGGGGATCATGGCATCGGTTTTTAGATTGTCGCTGTGCTAAATGACACTGACAATGCATAGGCTAGCTGGCTTGTGGGGAGCAAGACATTGTACCTAATGAAGATGATGTTTTATTTCACAATTTCAACAAAATTCCTTTTTGGCCTAAACAAAAGCACAATTTGAGAGTGATTATGATAGTGATTTTACTTCATCTGTGAAATAGTTAGCAGAATAGTATGCAATATTAGACTATAATTCCATTGTTTCCCTTTGTTTAATTTGGACTATCACACACTAATTGTTAGACAGTGTTTCACAGATAAAGTAAAATCACTCTAGGAGTTTTATGATTATGCCACTGCACCAGGCCTTTTAAATACTATAATTTTTAGTATTGGTAACTCCTTGCATAATGTCACAATGTGTAGTTCCAGAAAAAATCCATACCCACCCCATGGAAGGTCATTGGAAATTCCTAGGGGGAGGGGGGTCTTAAAAGCCAACATTTTAGATGCAAAGTATGAAGCTAAACTGGAATTTCCTGTGGGGACAGGGGATGCTGAACAAAAAACCTTCCGTGGGGGCAGTATGGATATTTTCTGGAACTGCACAATGAACATTTAATTATATTAACCACTAAAATAACACTGACTGATTACATGTACTGATATCACACAACGTTTTTTATTGCTTAGTTCATACTGGATTTAGTAAAATAACAAGCTTAATATCCGAAACATCAAGTTTATTATAAAAATGCATTGGTTTATTTGTGTTTTATTTTTAATCAAGTTACAACGGCCTAAGAACAAGAGTTTATAAAATAACAAGGTTTTGTAAATAATTAAAAAATAAATGATATGCTGAAAACATTTGAGAATTTTGAAACCCCAAAAAATTCCCATTTTGAAAGAAATTTATGCAAGGGGAAAGTGTGAAATTTGTGAATGTTTATATTTTCCTGGGTTATTAAATTCAAATATAAAATCCTTTAAATTTGCAATTTTTTTGACATTTAACCTTTTGTAAGTCTTTTTAAAATGACAGGGAAGATGGCAAGAGAGATTGAAACAGTTTTTTTTGGTCAGTGTTTTGAGTATGTTTACACCAATTTCTAGTAAAATTAAAAAAAAAATTCAAAAAAAATTCAAAAAGCAATTATGTGTCAAGGGCACCCCTGTTGTAGTCTCCCATGCAACCATTATTTGATGAGACCAGCTGTGTGGGAGACTACCCATACTGTTAAGCAACCAAAAAGTTCTGAAACCATTTCTGGCATTTAACTTTGTTATGTAGGTTCTCAAATCATTTTAATGATATATTAAAATAATTCATCACGTTTGAACAAATTAGACAAGCAGTAATCGGTGATTATGGAGATGCATTCGAGGGTTTCTGGCAGAAATGAGCCCCTGAAAAAAGCAATAGGGGTGGCCATTTGGAAGACCGGACATCAAAATATCTCAAATCTTTCTGCATGCAAGGCACAGGGAAACCAACACAAAATTAGGATTGCGTTCTTCAAACGCGAAAATCATAAGCGAGACAGTGGTTTGAAAACCTGATCTATCCACCACTACCCACCTACACTGAGGTGAATAGTTGTTTTAGTATATACTGAAACAGTGGGATAATATAACAAAAATGATGCTTTTTAACTCATTTATTCCTGTCAACGATTACAATTTTCGCACGCAAATTGCTGGGAGGTGAATAGCACTTGCCATTCCGAGTTTCAGTAGCCAATCAGAGCGCGCCAACAATGCTATCCACTGTTTCAGTATATGCTAAAAAGGAATATACATTATATACATTTTGAAAGTGCTGCTCAGATGTTTTGCATTTGCAGTTCTTTGATAGAACATGTATTAAATAAAATCTGCAGAATTCAAATGGATGTTTCAACAGACATGTGAATTAGGGCTTATCCTCATTGAAATAATAAAATTTAACCATGATAAGCAGCTATTCCTCTTTAGCTCAGGATTTACTGTTTCTAACCATCTACATGGCTGCCGCATCATTACCCACAGCCTTTAGAAAAGGTTTGATTAAAGCTAGCTAACCTCTGTTTTGGGACACCTCCAGGGGATAACTCCATGAAAGGGACACTTCCCCTGGTCAACCCTGTTCCTGACGGTGTCCCGCTTAATAGAGGTTCAACTGTATATTTCTTGAAACTGGCATCTGTATAAAATGCTCATACCGTATTTAATAATAATAACATTATTATTATTATTATTATTATTATTATTATTATTATTTTATTTTTACTATTATTATTATACCAAAACTTACCTCTGTAATCTGGATATTCCTGTAAATGTTGAACCTCTTTTACAAACATTTTCATGTGTGTCCAAAACAGAGGATTCAGACCCCAGAACCGAACAGGGGGGAGGGTAATGTCTTCTTCTTTAGCTGTCATAGTAACGGTGATTCATTTTCCTCCATTGTAAAGAGAATTTTCAACGAATTTTTACATCAAAATTGAATAGAAAAAGTAAACTATAAATACACAGTAACGCTTTGCTAGGCGTTCGTATGCTTTTCCCGCCTTAACGAGCGCTGAGACTGGGAACGAACTCCTGAAATCGAATGCTTTGCTTCATTTCCCTTTGGCAACAGTTCATTTACACTTCACGCATCAGTCACTACAAAGATAATCCTTCCATTTTAAGTCTTCTTTAACGATGAGTAATGACCTGGATTATCGCTTCAGTCAGCAGGGAAGCGGAAGGAACAACGTCACAAAATTTCGTAATACTTCACTCAGCATGGAAGACGTCCCTGAACTTAAGCCCAGACCGAGCGATGTGGATTCCGTTCAGGATCAACAAAAACAGTTAGAGGCTGCTTTTGGGAAGGTACTGGACAATATTGGAGAGGACAAGACTCGCCATGGTCTCTTAAAAACACCCGCACGAGCTGCTAAAGCTATGCTATTTTTTACCAAAGGATACGAAGAGACGATCGCAGGTATGGTATGATTTCATTACTTTTAAAGTCAATCGCGGCTTTTGCAAAAACATATTTTTATAACAGCAGACTGGAAAATGAATCTATTCTGTGAGCTTATTTACAATTCAGATCCGGGTCACGCAGAATAGTTTGTTTACGTAGAATAGTTTGTTTTGAATTGAGCTTGAGGGAAGTAGTTCCTGTTTCGGGTACTTGTGATTTTGTATTTATCAATTAATGTACCTTGTTTTTTTGGAATTGTAAAGCCATTAAACGGTAAAACTTTTGGATCTCTCCCGATTAAAATTTCAGTGTCTTTTGAAACAAAGTACTGTACAATACTGTACTGTAGAATCTCAATTGTTCATAGATTTCAAGCTAGTAACATCATAATCTGTTACTCAACAAATGTTGATTATAGCTAAAACATAAATTAAACATTGACTGTCATCAACTTGTTGAATGGAATAGAGCCTGTCTCTCTTTTCGTTCAACAATGTTTAACATGTTGAATAGCCTATTTCAACATTATTTATGGCATGATACACTGTTCAACATTTGTTAAACAGCAGTCGCATGATCTGTTGATCAACAAAATTAAAATAATGTTGAGCCATGTATCCCCACGGGGGTACTTAGCAATATAAGTGATGGGGAGGTGCAAATGAGGCCAAATTGTTAGACCCTGAAAAAGTCCAATAACCCAGAACGTAACCCCCAAAAAACCCCTATCTTTCTGCACAAAAACGTTACACTTTTTGCCAACCCCCAGAAAAAGTCCTCACCAAAATCTTCCACCCCAAAATATTCACCACATAATTTCTAACCAAAGAAAGTCCGATCCACTGATTACAAATTTCTAACTCCAGCCAACACCTCCCTGTCACTTTTATACCTGAGTCCCCCCCTCCCCTCCCTGGGTACCCCCCTCCCCTCCCTGGGTGTGTATTAAAGGCTAACAAGTGCATAGGTTTCTCTTATGAGTGATCAACAAAATAAAATACTGTAAAATTCAACTCCGAAATCAGGGTAAACGACCACTCAAAATGTAGGAAATTTGTCACATTCAGTTTATGACACTTATCTATAAAGAAAATACAAAAAAAAAAACTATCTAAGCTTTGTCCCTTGCACCAAATTTCAATATAATAAAATATTTTGTGCTGATAGCTGCTCTGTACATTAAATACCACAGGTTCAGTTGATTTAAAATTAAGATGCCCTGTACTGGTCTAACCTTTTGTAAGCGACCAACTCCCACAAGCGACCATCTATTTTGGCTTAGCATGTTGGGTGATCGCTTACCGGTGGTTCGACTGTATAGCGAAAATGGAATTTTTGCCGAGGTGTTGAATTTTTGTATCTAATCACTTCCTATCTCTTTTGTTAAGATCAAAGGTGCTAATCGAAGGTGCTAATCACATATGATTACCTGTTAAATAGTGATGTTTGTTTTTTCTACTGCTATGGCTTTGTATCATTTGCTGTCCATTTGTCTTTATTTTTCAAATCCTTTGTTTTTCTTAAGAGAAATTTATCATTTCCACAAGCTAAGCTTGGAAGCGAATCAAATACGGTAGAATATCAATTTTTCAAACCTCCAAGGGAAACAGAAATTGGTTTGAAAAATCGGGAGTTCCAAAAATCAAAGGTGATATCGACTGAAATCAAATCCAAGGGAAACAAGTTCTGGTGTGAATAATATTAGCAGAGGGGTTCAAAATATCAAGGGTTTGAAAAATCGGGATAAGTTCACTGTACAATATTATGTACAAGAGTGCAAGTGTTCTCTTGTTAGGGATTCAGCACATTGCATAATGCGGGGCATAATGATGGGCATTTCATTAGTTGTTCACAGTTTAATATGCATAATCAGTTGATGCGATTCTTACTCTTAACCCAGGCAATCGCACTTGGCAGACTAATTAAAAAAAATACCATGTCATTTAATTTATAGATATTCTAAATGATGCTGTGTTTGATGAAAATCATGATGAGCTGGTTATAGTAAAAGATATTGATATGTTCTCATTATGTGAGCATCATTTGGTACCATTCATGGGAAAGGTAAGATAAAATTGGTAACTCATATATGCCCTCAGTATTTTGGCAGGTTTTAGCCCCTTCCGACTGGTCCCTAGAGTCTATACCTGCCAACCTTTTCCTACTGATAGGCATGAGAATTTTTTGTGCAAATGCTAGGATTTCCAAAGGCGACATGACCAATTCCGAATACAACCTAATATATTCCGAAGATGTATGAAGTTGTTTGAAGATGTTCCAAAGAATTCGGAAGTTTCCATGGACCTCAGACCTCCATTCAATACCATCCAGCTGTAATCGTAATGTTCAGAACGATAAAAACCTACAAAAAAGTGCCAAAATTTCATCAACATAACAATATTTTTAATTGGATCATGCAATCAGTTAAGGCTAATAGCTGAAATCTGTAAGTCGGGCATGTAGGCGTGAGAAAATGCTCCATAGGCGTGAGTTGGTGTGAGATCGGAGTTTTGGACTAGCAGGCGTGAGACTTGGCAGGTATAAGAGTCACACAATTATGGAGATATAAAACATGTTGTGACATTGTTCTAACTTTTGAGTCTGTTGATAAAATCCTTTGGTGTGACCATTCAAATTAAACCTCTTTGGCAGTACTTTTGCATGGTACCATTTGTTTTTCAATATTTTACAAAATGAAATTTGAGATTCTTCTTGAATTTTGATTTTTGGCGCTCTTGGGAGTTTAATGGTTAAAAGGTTGAGGAGATGCAGTGGTGTAGTGGTCAGCACATCAGACTCTCAATACCAAGGTTGATGGTTCAAGTCCTGGTGTCTGCTATTGTGTTTTTCCCTTGCACAAAAAACTTTGTTCCACAAAGCAGTTACCACATCTTTAGTGACAAAATTTACAATAACTGTAAAATGTTTTTTTATTTATTTTATTTGCATGCAGACCAAAAAGATCTACTGTGACAGTAAAATTTGTAAATTCTAAAACAGAATTTGTAACCATAAAAAAATTCAAAATTTACAATATCCAGGACTTCCCATGAGTATTTAAAAATCAGGGTTTTTTCAGGAGTTTCCCAAAAATTTCTGTTACTGATAATTTATCTTGATCCATCTTTTACCATGATCCCATTGAACAATCTCCAAAGTAGCAGAGAAACATCGTCTTTTATAGAAAATAATTGATTGCTGGTTAAAGTTAAGTCCCAAATTTGAACTGATCATCTTATCTCAACAACCAGGGTCAGATTGGACTCAATCTTGAATCCAGTTGTGTTGAATGATGGGTTAAAGATCATACAATGCATGTTATGCACACATAGTGATACTCTTTTAATTTGTTTTACATGTAGGTACATATAGGTTATTTGCCAAACAAGAGAGTGGTTGGACTTAGTAAGCTTGCTAGGTAAGCTGTTTAGAGTTATTTTGTCTTTTATATATATATATATATTAGTTTTTGACCATTAATTTTCTATGTTGACTGTTTACAGTCTTGTATTCTCCCATAGCTTTGTCAAGTTAGATCGTTCAGCCGGGAGTCACCATCTTGAATGTCCAATACGATAATTACTGGAGAGAGTACAAAAACTGCTCTGGGGGCAGGTGAGGGAAAATATTTTTTCCCCTGCTTTCTTCAATTTCATCTGCCCCCAGAGCAGTTTTTGTACTCCCCAGTTTTTATCATGCAGTGACATTCAAGATAGCGACTAAACATAAATGATCCAACTCGATGAACACACAGGAAAATAGCGGCCTTAGACTTGCCACAAGTCGACCTCATGAGTTTTACAGCCGGTTAGCGAGCGAAGCGAGGTTTTGAGGCCGCGAAGCGGCCGAGCGAGCGACGAAGTCGCGAGAGGTCAACTTGTCTCGCTTGAAGGGTTTTCATTTGCGTTTCGCGCCAAAAATGGGGAGTGGCGTGACTTGTCAATGTCATCGATTATTGTTTTGCAACCGACCCCGTTTTTGAATTTCAACCGCAGGTCATGTTTCATTGCACCTAATGCCTTGTGATCGACAATTCTGTCCCCAAGGGCTACTCTCGGCTACTCTTTTTGGTCTAAGCGCAGCGACCTGTTTTTGGGTCGCTAAAATTGGCGCCAATCAAGTGTGAAAAGTCCTTCGTCTGGCGGGCTATAAATATAAGACGAAGGACTTTATTGAAAATCTATAACGCACTGTGAACAGTCTATTATCTATGACACAGCAGATGTTATAGCTGCTTGGTGAAACATTGTCTTTAACAACATGCATGCATGGGAAAAAATTATGCTTCTAATGTTTTAGAGATAAGAATGTCATTTTGGATTCAAAAAGGCCAGCTGGACATAAATTAAGGGTTTTGCCACTATTATTTTCAGCTAATTAGAAATCCAAACAGATCAAATTGTATAAATATGTTACTTGAAGATACTCATTTAAAACCAGACGGTTACTAAAAGATACGTTTAAACAAAAAAATCGACTTTGACTTCTTATTAACTTTTCTCATCTGGCTTGTTGCAGAATTGTAGAAATGTTTAGTCGTCGATTACAAGGTTAGTATTAAAGCTGATTTATTTTTGGAGGAATTATAACCATAATTAATAAATGCATTCGGAACAAGCTCCTTTTACTATAAACATTTGAGTATAAGCCACACTCAGAGATAAGCCACATCCTGAGTTTTGAAGCTCAAATTTTAGAAAAAAAAACGTTTTTAAAATAGAAAAGTAAGTCAGAGAATTAATTAGCTCTATTAAATGTGAGCTGAACTATGGTTCTATCCAGAACTGTTTTAGCGCAGGTATTTTGACAATTTGAGGCTAAATGTTACAATATTATCTATAAACAGAACCCTCGCATTCATGTGTTATGTGTTCTATGCAGATCAAATTGTTCAATTTGATTTTTGGTCTCAGATGCACTCTGGCAGCTCTGTTAGAGAAACAAGACTCTCTTTTCAACATTATCTAAAGTTAAATAATTTTCGTTCAACATTTATATATGCTTTAAATAAAGAAATCTTAATTTCAAGGCTCAAATTAACTTATTAACTTCGATTAACTTATTGAGACATTATTTTAATTGAGTAGTTTTACCTACTCGTTTATTTGTTTATCTCTATTCTATTATTTATTTATTATTGTATAATTGTTTATATTAATTTATAGTTATTTATTTTTTACTCATGATTGTATCTTTATTGTATTTTATTATATTGTATATATAGTTTTATAGTTGGTGTGATGCCTATTGGCTTTACCGACTTAATAAAGCTGAAGTTGAAGTCAAAAAGTCTGGTTGACTAATATTGCCGGAAAGCTAAAGTACGGTAGCCTTTTGTAGATGTTCTCGTAGATAAGCCACAGCCTAAATTTTGAGCTAAAAGGTGCAGCTTATAAGCAGTTTTTGCAGTATTCTTTTTTGTTTCAGTTCAAGAACGTCTCACAAAGCAGATTGCCATGGCTTTATGTGAAGCTGTCAATCCAGCAGGTGTAGGAGTAGTCATTGAGGCTACGTAAGTTATAGTTATTAAATTAATTAATGGCTAAGTATTGATAAATACCACACTTAAATTATGATGGTTGATACTGCATATAATATAATGAATGAATAATAATGAAAATCGATCTGTTTTCCTTTATGTGCATTCAGCTAGAAAATGGGTTGCTTTGATTTGTATTGATTAAATCATGCTATGATAATGATGAATAATAATTTACAAGAACTACTGCAAAAGGGTGTCCAGTAAGGTGACGTTTCATGCTGAATCAAGCCCCCCTCATAGGCTATTTTCCCTGTGGCTATTGGGTTGTGTGTAATGGCGACTTGAAAGGTATATAATAACTGTAAACACATTTGTCCAGATTTGTTAAGAGGGAACCTTGATTAAAAAAGCTATAGCTGCTATGAAAGTCATAATGTTAATTATAAATTATATGACCGTACGGCCCCGCTGACGCAATCCTACCGGAAATAGAATCGCAAGGTGATGTGAACAGGGCCGGACGGGTTGACATGAGCCGGTCTGGAAAAAGCCATCCGGCCGCGTTTCAAGCGACCTCGCACTGCTGACTATTATTGTACTTTCTAGTCATATTATAAAATACTTATTGACTGAGTTAGATCGGGCTGGACGGGAAAATATTTGGTTCTCGGTCATGGCGTACAGACTTTGCTGCGCTCGGTCCATATGCCATGACCTCGAGCCAAATATTTTCCTGTCTGGCCCTCCCACTCAGTCAATATTAGTGCATATTAGACTTGTTGACCTCAGTTTTTTGGTTCACTTGGCCCTTTACTTGATTTTATTATTTGCTCACTCGCTCAATAATCTTGAAAGGGATTATTAGCAGCCTATATGTATTTTAACCCTAGCCTTTCACTTCTCCCAGTGTCAATTGTGAAGACATAATGGTGTAGTTGTCATTTCTGAGGCTGTGCACATGCATGCAATTAAATTCCATGGTGTGACCGCATTCACATGAAACCTCTTTGGCAGTACTTTTGCATGCATGATACCATTTGTTTTTCAGTATTTTATAAGATGAAATTTGGGATTTTTCATGCATTTTTATTTTGGGCACTCTTGGGAGTAAACAGGTCAAGGGTAAAAGTTTTGTTGTCTTTATTTTGTTTAATTTAACATTTGTTGTGATTTCTACTGGTAGGCACATGTGTATGGTGATGAGAGGAGTACAGAAGCCAAGTAGCAAGACCGTCACCAGTTGCATGTTGGGAGCTTTAAGGGAAGACCCCAGATCTCGTGAAGAGTTTCTCACACTGATCAGAGACAGTAGCAGATAGTTAATTACCAGATAATAATGGTGGTATAGATCTGGAATTGATTTCTTTAGGCTACTTTATAACATTTAATTAAGCTGGATTTTTGAAAACCATGTTGCCATAAAGTAAGCATCTCTGAGTGTGTTTGGCCTTGTTTTTTTTTTTTTCTCAAAGACTGTTGCTAGCCTTTTTTTCTCTTGCTCTTGTTACCTTTCCCACTTCTCGAGCTCTCTCTTTGATTTTCAGGCTGATCGGGGTCATAAAAACCCTTGTTTGGTCTAGTTGTGGTGAAATTGCTGTTATTTTCATTGGCTACATTTTCAAAAATTTAGCTTAAAATACATGAATAGTTATAACATAACTTTTCTTTATTTGTGGGTTTACAAGGGTTAACACTTAACGGGAGAGAATTGTGCGCCGGGTAAAATTAAAGGAGTGAAAACCAAAAGAAAAAATGTCATTAATATTATTACTATCTATGCCAACTGCCCATAAACATTGAATTTTTTTCACAAATTGTGTAATATACCACAGTATATAAGCAAGAATTTTCAAATATTTTCACTTAATAATATGATACATTTGTTACTTGTCAATAATATACCCTGAATATACAGTAATCACAATTTTTATTATTGCAATTTAAATGAAATTATATGTTATCAAGTTGCTATATAAGTTCTTCAAATAACGAATTTATCTTTTGTTCTTCAATACTATCAAAACTTAATATTGCTTGGAAATATGCTGTACAAGAATTATTGACAAAGAAGATTTACAATTAATTTATTCTTTGCACAAGAATACTTATAAATAAAATGATAGTAATTTTATTATTTTTGCTATTATTTAATAAAATTGTAGAGTGGTTCAACATAACCCATGAACTGGATAGTTACTGATTAGATAATAAGACACTAAAAGACAGTAAATTATGTTGTTTTCTTTTCATTGTTAAAACGTTTTTAAAACAACGACTTTCATTTTGTTTCACGGGTATTGTAAAATCACTCCAGCTGCTTTATGCAAAATTCAGGTTCAAATGATCATTGTTTCAATATATATATTGTAAGAACACATTTTCATGCTGCATATAAAACTAGCAGTAATCACAGATTATGGAGACGCGTTCGAAGGAATTTCCGGCGGAAATGAGCCCCTGAAAAAAAAAACAATAGGGGCGGCCATTTGACCGGCCACAAAAAAATCTCAAATTTTACTGCATAAACCACAGGACAACCAACACGAAATTAGGATTGCGTTCTTCGGACGCGATTAATGTACACTATATGTCGAAGAAATTCAATTCGTCTCGGTTTCAATAACAATTTATTTTACAGTCAACTCAATGAGACAAACGTTTCGAGTTTTGTCATGATTGTATATTTATGTCTGTGAATGAAACTTCTTAAAAAAAATCTAAAAAAAAAGAAAACTCTTCCAATCAGCAATATTTCATATGTTACTGTCTGTTTTTCATTATTTTCCAAACAAAAATTTCCTAGTTAATAGAGAAATCACTATTTTGCGCACTTCATAGTTTAAACGCAGTAATCACATGCATAGCAAACTTTGTAACTTGCGTGGCGCGCAATAAATTACAAAGCACAAATAATCGTTGTCATGAACATGAAAGAGGCTTATACCTTTTTAAAAATCATTATCTGCTTTCCTCGCGAGCCAGATAAATCGTGTAACCTGATTGGTAGGCCGAGTGATCCAGATACATCGTGCAATCTGATTGGTAGCCCAAGTGATCCAGATAAATCGTGCAATCTGATTGGTAGCGCGATAGATCCAGATAAATTGGTAGCCCGAGCGATCCGGAAAAATCGTGCAATCTGATTGCTATTAATACTATGTACTGATTGACTAAGTGGGAGGTCGCTGCGCTCGGTCCGTACGACCAATGTGGAGATAAAATTACATGTATTTGAAATGTTAACGCGCGAGGCCGTCCGCTTTTGTAGTAGGGCCGTACGGCTTTTTCCGGCCCCGCTCGCGCAAATGCGTACAGCCCCCATACGGGACTTTCATCAATGGTTTTGCAAAGAAAAGGTTCGCAGGGCTGTACGGGTCATATGATAAAGTTTGTTCTTTTCGGTTCCTTCAGCTGAATGTTTCAGGAGTGAAAGGAATCTTATCCACGAATTTATCAGCTGCTTTCACCTTTACGAACATCCCAGCTGATCTTATTTTGTACCCAACACGACATATTTTTTTTCCCTCCGAAACGAAAATGCATTAAATTTTCCGATGTTACGACAGTTTGTGGCGATATTTTACTAAATTAAGGAAACTCAGTTTTAGCGATTAAGGCCTCCCGAACAGAAATTCCACTGAATCGCCGGCCTATGCCTAGCTACAAATATCCGGATATTTTTTTAGATGTTTAGAAGATCCTGGGATATTTAGAAAATGTCGAGATATTTAGAAAAAAAAGTGATTAAATTAGGGATTTTGCTATGTTTTTATCACTTTTATGAGTTCACGCATGTCAATTAAGTGTCAGCAGTGGTCCTGTTCAGCGGTTTTTCTCACGAATATTATATCCCATGAGCCTTAGTACGTTTGGTAGTCGCTTTGTAGACAGTGACGCATTCCCGTCTTGCCAAAAAGACAATAAATGATGTTTTTGATTTTATGAAGTCGTTATTGTGTATTTATAGAAAAATGTTAAGAAAATATTTGAGATATTTAGGTGAAAATGCGAGATATTTAGGAAAAATATCGAGAATTGCCGGAAAGATATTTAGGCGATTTTCATGCGATATTTGTAGCTAGTCCTACACCGGCCATTTTTACGCTGCATATAAAGAATATATATATCCAAATGTAACCACTGATTATATTTCAGCAACAAAGCCAAAAATTTAATGTAATGATTTAATCCCATGCGTTGTAATTTTCCGCAAACAGCAGGGTTGCAACGGCGGTAACCGCCGCGTTTTCTGCGCGAGAAGACTCCTGTTTCCACCAGCTATGTGAACCGCAGTTTGTTATGCTTTTCTCGAAGCTGTTTCTGTAGGAAATTTGTTGTATTTGGTCTTCTTCAAGACTGACGCAGTTTTACTCACGTAAAAAGGTAATCTGTGGTTTTAAAATTCGTTTACAAAACGTCATTGACACGGTCAATCCATGAGAAAATGCGATACACCACATACGCTTTTTCCTGGTTCTCAAAGATAATCTATGGTTTAATAATCCGTTTACAAAACGTCATAGACACGACCAAGACAAAATGCGATACACCACTTACGTACGTTTTTCCCCGGTTCTCACGTGTCCTTTTTGCGAAAAAATAATGTCATTTCTTGACCCGTTTTCTTCTCGAGGCCGACTTGACCTTCCTAATATACGTTGGCTCATTCAGTTATATGGCTAGACGTAAGACGCTGATGTCAATAGAGTCAGGGGCCGGGATTAAACATCACGTTTGTGGCAAACGGTGGCCATGCTGATTGCCGACAATAAAGAAATTCACCTTTTCGGCGCTCGATTTCACGTGTAGTGTCACGTGACTTCTGATGTAAATTTCGGACATCCGTTCTGACCCACGTACTTTCAAGTTTCTGTTAATACATTTTTTTCCATTGCTTAAAAAGCCTTAAAGTCTTTGAAACTCGAATAGTTCCAGGTTCAAAATGTCAGAGTAGAAGAATAAGAGCGACTTTAACGTCATGAATGTGTCAGAACTTAAAAAATATTTGCAGGAACGTGGAGTTTCAGTAAGCGGATATAGTGGAAATCGCTTCGGCAGTTGAAAGAATGATTTTGCTAATGGGTCCAGACCTCGAAAAAGATCAAACCAATGATGCAGACAGTTAGCAGACAGTTAGTCAGACGGGTAGCGGGTGGCGGGTAACGGGTGGCGGGTGAAACAAATGAAGCTAAGAAAAATGATAATTAAAGATTAAGTCATTTTAATACAAATCCAAAATGAATAACTTCAATTTAATAATATGTTTTTAATATCTTTAGATCAAAAAACTATTCAAACTTCACGTCGAGACGCTTATTTTGGCTCGTCACGCATTGCGTGACGCTGTTCACTGCAGCTTCGTTAGGGACGGACCATTATTTTTTTGACGGAGGGGGGTTGGAAAATTTTGAAATAAATTGTTTGCAGAGGCTATAAACACTGAAATAAATTGTATGCAAGCAAAAAATAAAGAAAAAAATTGTTTGCTGGAAGTATGGCAGTTGAACGGAGACACAAAATAAATTGTTTGCGGCAGGTGCCGCATATAAAACATAGGCACGCATTGCGTGCATGAGCTATTTTGAAAATTCCCTAAATGATATGAAATGGTGAAAGCAACAAAACAGTGGAAGAAAACTAGCACAAATAACCGCCTGCAGATATACGTTTTTCAAATCCTCCGGCTCGCCCCCTACCCCCAAAAACTACCAATATCACGAACTGCGTCCCGTTTCTCGAACGTCCCGATAACGTTTCGGGCCCGGAAAGCTATCTTATGTGCGCAATGTATTCATTAAAGATTAAAATTTTGTTGATTTTGAAAGCTAAGCAATAAAATTCTAAATTGACAAAACAAGTCGAGCTGGTTTGAGGGCTAAAAATGCATCACCATTTTATAGATTCTGATTTGAATATGAGTTGCGGGCCCGAAAAGTTGCCGGGACTTTCGAGAAACGGGCCCACTGGGACCAAAACTCTATTTAGGTGGAAAAATGCAAAGTTTGCTTTTGTATTCTAGCCTAAAGGGTTAGGGTAGAAAATAGGTGGGAAGTTTTGGCTAGCTTTTTCACGGGATCTTCGGAGTTATTTTATGACGAAACTACGGCCCCAGTGAAATGAGCAACTGGTCTCTGTAATCAGTGTATTAAATGTCAACCAGAAGAGTCCTGCACAGAAATTTGATGCATCCAAATTGAAGGATTATTATTTTCTGAAAATTCTAGCCTTTTTTTAAAAAGTTGCTTTTATTATTCACAAAAGAAACGTGGAAATATAGTTCCCTTTGGCCGCAAACTAATTAAATTAAATAGTTTTTAACTCCAAACCACAAGCTAATTAAATTAGTGACAAAAATTCTTTGAACCACCTGTTTCTGTAATGTCAACCAGAAAAGTCTTTAACAGAAACTAAACGCATGTAAAATGAATATTGGTAGCCTCCTTGTAAATTGCAACTAATAGTATTCAAACAACTGTTTTTATTCTCCACAAAAAATCGTGCAAATAGAAACAGAAACTAATTAGATTAAATTGTTTTCAACTCAAAACCACAACCTTGAGGTTAACATTTGGAACCAAACATCTTTTCCTGTAATGTCGACCAGAAAAGTCTTAAATCAGAAACTTAGCGCATCCAAAATGAATTTTGCAACTAATAGTTTTTTGAACAGGCGTTTTTTAACGCACCATAAGAATTAACGTTTTCTCGAAAACATGTTGAATTCCATCACGTACCAGTTTCTATAAGGACAAAGTTCAACATTTGCACGTGCACACAACGTGACTGCTCATACAAAATACAGTCGCTACTCGCTTGTAGTAATCGCTTGGGGCATACAATTAATAACCTACACATCTGCTCACATTAATTCACAGAAAGATAAACGTTTTAAATACTGTAAATTGTATATTCAGGATTGCATTAAGTTTTCTCTGTTGAACTCCATACATCCCGGACAAGTTTCTATAAGGACAAAATTCAACATTTTCACGGGCAGACAACGTGACTGACAAAAAAGATACCATTTCAAATAGTAATCGCTTGAAACCCAGGTTTGAAACATCCAATTCATGTTCCACATCACATTATTTGAAATCCGCTTGCCGTTTTTGCAATAAAGCTATACTTTCTTATTTCAGTACAAGCTCACCTATAAACGTAACCGCAGTCCACATTTTTTGGACGTCTCATCCCTCGCAGACCATTAATTGTACAATTCATGCATAGAGCACATTTTAGGCAGTATTTCCGAATAAATGCCCTTGATATTGCCATGTTAGCAAGCCAGTCGGGATTACTGCACAATTCCCAACCAACAAATCTTCAAAACTTTACACTTTTAGTGTTTGAGGCAACAATCGCGAACATCCAAGATGGCTGATTTTCAATTCATGCCAAGTGCCCTTCTCTGACCTTCAGTAATACCATTTTAGAAGCCAGAATTTGATTGGCTGACATAGTACACGGTGTACATACTAGAGACAATCTGATTGGTGTGACATAACCCAAGACATACATCCATCCATACATACATACATACTAACAAACAAACATCACAAACCAACCTTTGCGCCTGCTAATGAGCTATTTTTTTCAAAATAGCTCAAAAAAAATGTTTGCATGCGAAAATTTTCCAACCCCTCCCCCCCCCCCCCCCCCCCCACCGTCAAAAAAATAATGGTCCGTCCCTTATATATTACATCACGGGATTAAATATAATTTTGTCACAGATTTAGTTTTTGCATTTTTTTTAGTAAAAAAACCTAAAAAATAATTTTAAAAAAAGACAAAGGCCTTTATTGATCCGGAACATTTTTGGCGCGATGTAGGGCTCATAAAAACAACGATATAAAATGGCCAGCTTATCGCATGGCGCTTTCCGTAAATAGTTAAAGTCATTTTAAAACCGACTCAATATCATCATCAATTCTAGGACCGTTTCTACCCGGCGTTTTTGCCTTACGAGTCTCAAAGACTTTAAGGCTTTTTTAGCAATGGAAAACAAAATGTATAAACAGGAACTTGAAGTTCGTACACGTAGTACGTGGGTCAGCTTTCGCGGTTTGTTTACATCAGAAGTCACGTTAGCGCCGAAAAGGTGAATTAAACATCACGTATACCGCAAACGGGAAATGTACGTTTTCCGTCTACCGAAAGGAGGACTTTCGTCGAAGTAGAAACCGTTCTGAACTATTGGACACAAAGCTGTCAGAGTTTGGTCAAGGCAAGCCGAAGCCGGTCCTAGTTGACACAACTGTCCACGAGTGAAATATTTCAAAATTCGACCTGCAGGTTGGTTATATACCCCAGCCCATCAATTGTGGTAAATCTTCGTGAATTTTCTTTTTTTGTTTTTGTTTTAGACATGTTCTACTGGCCATGATTCGCCCAAGATAAGACAATGGTGATGGATCGGGATTAGTCCACTATATTACAAGACTTTCTTTCTTCACCATTTTTCACTCGTACTGCCATGCTATATGAGCCGTGTCCAGTGCGTTTTAGCTCCATCCGGCTTTCTCTCTAAAGCGATCATCCATGTCCAATACACTCCACTAGATTCCAGGGCCCAGTTGTTCAAAACGTGGATAGCGCTATCCACCGGATAAATCACTATTCGTTGGATAGCGCAATGGGTTTTGTTATCTTTTATCCACTGGATGCTGGATAGTGATTTATCCGCTGGATAGCGTTATCTGCTCTTTGAACAACTGGGCCCAGTCGTCAAATCTAAAGTCCACTGGAGTTACCGGAAGTCTAGTTCTGAAATGAAACCGGAACTCCAAACAATTTAACTTCGGGGAGGGTAAAAAGAGGATATTACCATTTTCCCAGCATGCTTTGGATACAATTCGGGTGAATGACTTCCGGTGGAACCGAAGAATGCACGTATTTTAGACAAAGTTGTACATGGATTTCCTCGCTTTAATGTAAAGGCATCGAAAGAAAACAATGCGAACCTTATTCCTCTATTAATGATGTGCCAGGAAATGTTTTTCTTAGAGTGGAGTGGACCCGTTGAAAAAAATTATCGTGGTATTGTTTGACTGTTGTCGTACATGTCTGCTTGTAGTCATCGGTAATGCATATTTTAAATTGGTTGGATCGATTCAAAAACGGCGAGTCAAACGCCAAATAACACCCAATTCCAGTCATTTAAGTTATAAACCCTCTCGAAAACCTAATTGACTCCAATTGACTCCTCGATTTCATCCCAAATTTTGAAGTTGAAAGTGATCTATTTCGCCGGCTGTTTGTTTTGACCCTGTTTTTATCGGCATTGAATTGAAAGTGACTACTTCCGGCAAGCTCCAAGTTGCGCGTCGTTTGTGAGAAGATCTATTTGCATTTGTGAATCAATTTGAGTTTTATTTTGGTCACAGCAAAATATAAGTGAAATGAAGTTGAATGGTTAGTGCTCGTACCATAGAAAAGTCAGAAAATAGCAAGAAAAGCCGTGAAGATCGATTTTTAACTAAAAATAACATAACCGTAAACAAACACAGCAGGACAGTCGCGTGCAGAGTGGTTGAGCTGAGTAGCTGTTGTTTTATATTTTTATTAGCGGGAATTATTTCATTGGCTCTGTTCACCAGTGTTAGATTCAATAATCTAAAGCAAGCAAATATACGGATATTTCTTCTAATATAAGCCGGCATTGTTTTGAAATGGCGAGACGGTTTATTGATTCCATGAATCTGTGAAGAGATTTCAAGCGGTTTCGGCCCGTCTGGGAAGTTAAGCGGCCTTAAAGCAAACTGTAAAACACTTTACAAATGGAAAATATTCTGTAAAGGTGAATAGAATAAAAAGGTTAACATAGATTTCTTTTGAAAGGTTTCCGCTACGATCAACTGACCTCCAACCTCAACGGCGTCTGTGTAAAAGGAGCTGCTTGCGGGTTGCCGCCGTTTGATAATATAGTTTAGTTGCAGTGCATGTCGGGAAGATGGTAATATCCTCCTTTGGGAGGGTAGAAAAATCGTCCAATGGAATTCATCGGAGTCCACTGGAGATGCATCGAATCCGCCGGAGTTACCGGAAGTCTAGTCGTCAAATACCTCGGCTACACATGTAATATACCATGACCCGACAAGCACGTTACACGTGTAATATACCCCGTTCTTTAAGCCATGACCCGAGACAAGCACGCTACACATGTAATATACCTCGTTCTTTAAGCCATAGCCCGAGACAAGCACGCTACAAATGTAATATACCTCGTTCTTTAAGCCATGACCCGAGACAAACAGGCTACACATGTAATATACCTCGTTCTTAAGCCATGACCAGGGGCGTAGCTACCTGGTACGTGCGTACCTGAAAAAGTCGAAAAAAAAAAGGAAAATACAACCTAGTTAAAAATTTATGTCAAGATTTGGCACTTGAGGGTGGGGGGGGGGGGGGGTGGGGGGAGGGCAGGTAGGGGGGTGTTTGAAAGTTGATTGTGCGTACCTCTGAAAAAGTCCTGGCTACGCCCCTGATGACCCGAGACAAGCACGCTACACATGTAATGTACCTTGTTTAAGCGATGACCCGAGACAAGCACACTACACATGCAATATACCTCGCTCTTTAAGCCATGTCCCAACACAAGCACGCTACACACGGGTTATATAGTTCGTTGATTAAGCGATGACCTGAAACAAGCGCGCTACTTCGTCTACTTCGACTACAGATGCTTTCGATCGTCCCATTCTTCTACTTTCGACTGCGTTCTACGATTATTCTGAAAGGCGGTAATCTGTAATAAGCATCCGTTTCTAAGATTTTTCTAATTCCCCGATTTTACTTTGCGATTTTTTGGCCTCGCCGCTTGTTTATTGAGGACTAGCGTTTTAAAGATATAGACGATTCATGGTGTATTACAATCGGACGATTCGGCACTTTCTGCACTCTTCTGGCAAAATTTCGCAGTATAACATTCATACACACGCGCATGACTTCTCGCGCGCTTGGAAGTGAAAATCATCTCGGCATAATTGGTAAAGTAGAGGGAAGTGTGGTCAAAAACCAACTGAAGGCAACTGTTCCACCTGTACTGCAATTTTGAAGAGAAAAATACAAATTCTAATAAACTTTATTAAGTCTCCCAATAGGGATCTTCCCACCTAATTTACAAATGTGACAAGGAACAACTATAGAACCAAAATTACCCGAGGAAAATAACCGGCTTCTCTTAGTTTGTTTTGCATGAGTTTATGTGCGAAAGAGAATGCTCATTGGCTGTAAGGAAATTTTAAAAACTTACGTGTACAACGGTAGCGAGTCAATGGTTAATCCTACCACACACGTAGATCAAGCACCACCAACCTGTTCAGGGCTTCCGGTCCAGAAAGACACCCTCTTCATGATGCAAAATAGTGAAAATTTCTACCCTGTTTAAAAACCAGGACCCCTAAACCAAACCCTGTTCAGTGGCACATTCCCATGTAAGCCAAAACAAGGAGTGCGCCTCCCCCAACCGCCCCCCCCCCCCCCCCACCCCCCCCCCCCCCCCTCCTCTCGGGGAGAAATTGTAGGAAATCACCAGCATAATCAGAGTCTTGAAAGAAACAATTTTCCAAAAGGTTAAAAATAACAAATTCCTAAAACATTCTAACTGATGTAACTCCAAAACAAAAAGAAAAAAAAAATGTAATAATGTAATAATGTAATAATGCAATTCACCGTAGCTTTTGTGTATCCACTTTTTACAGTTTGGACAAATTCATCCAAAAGTTTACAATTCCATGCCAAATTCCTCACACATGGACATGTAATGACTAACTTCCTAAAGGAATATGCCTCCATAAAATCATGATTGCACAATCACAATGTTTCGTAGAACAGTCTACATACGACTGTTCGAAATAATGACTTTAATGCACCATTTTAAAGCATAAAATTTCCATAGTGTGCAGCAGATTCCCTGCTGAAAAAAATAAGCAATAAAGAGGGAAACAAGGAGCAAAGGACCGCGAACGAAACTGCTGCTGGAGTACGTAGGATCTATAGAAGATCTGATCAGCCAAAAATAGTAATACAAACATAGTGAGCAAAGCTGATACTACGTAAAACAATTAACGCGACAACGACATGATAGAGCCCAAACTGAAAGCCAAAATGCAACCGTGGACAGCTGTTTCGACCTGGTTGGGCCTCGTCAGCACGGTGTAGCAGCAAAAAGATAGAAAAACTATTGGCGTTCGCGCTAGTTTGGGCCCTATCAGTTTGAGCCCTATCAGTTTGGGCTCTATCAGTTTGGGCCCTATCAGTTTGGGCCCTATCATGTCGTTGTCGCGTTAATTGTTCTACGTAGTATCAACTTTGCCTCGCTATGTTTGTTTTTAATAAAAAGGGGTTCCCATTGATTTGTTTATTTTTAATTACTTGGGAACTAAAACTCACAAGAAACGGCACGTAGGAGACAAGAAAGCACACAAGTGAAGTAAGGAAGCAAATTTTTATTGAAATCGTGTTCGTATCCTTAAGCTCCGAGAACAAATCGTTTTTTCCCATACAATTTCTTATAATTTCGCTGTAACATAATGGTTACTGTGTGTTTGGTCAGCGGTTAATTGAAACGACACGCAATCGGTACATTATATGTCTCCATACACCACGTACCTACTAGACGCAATTTTAAAAGAAAACCGTGGAGCACTGAAAACGAGAATGATTAGCCGGCGAATCCGGCGAATCATGTTTGAAAAACCTGGGTCTGCACTGCAGTAAAATCGGCTGCAACCGTCTCCAGTCAGAGAAACTGCGATAGCCAACTGCTACGTCGACGCTTAGCCCGCGTGGCAGCTGTAAACGGGGACGGGGGATGCAGGGGCGCGAAAAAGGAGAGGGGAAGAATGGAAGGAACGCCTGCTATAAAAACCGTGCCATTCGCATTACTCCCACCGCTTTCCTGGTAATCGAATTACGTCAACTGTCAATAAGTTTACCAATCAGAAACTGGCACGCGCTTTTACGCATGGATGACTTCACGCGGGAATTTGCTATGTTTACCGCCCAGCGTGAATTAGCCAATTAGAATTTGAGGCCGCCAGCGTCCGCAGAAATGAACGAAAGGGGTTCTTTATTGCAGGCGTCCTTTCCCTCTCTCCCCAGTTTCCCTCTCCCCCACGCCTGCTACGCAGGCTATCGACGCTAAACAAATATTTCCTCGTTCATTACTCATGCGCGTAGCGGCATGAGTTATAAAATGGGCTCTGTTTTTCTTTTTTATTATTATTATTATTATTATTATTATTATTATTATTATTATTATTTTTTTGTGTCACGATTTTGCATGCAAATTTATGCACGCATATTTTAAATTGGCACTTCCGGTTCATAGACTTCCTGTTTAGTGACTTCCGGCTACTCCCACTTCCGATAAAACAGCGTTACTGAAGTGTCACGACAGCATCTCCTACAACCCTACTTACATTACTAATGTTCACGTTAGGTATATATAAGACGTAGAACAATCAGTGGCTTCATTGTGGTACAGCCTTCATTTACAAAACATTCAATAGTAAAGAACGCAGTTTGCAGGAACGATGACTGAATGAAAGGAGTAACTCTTCTTCATATCGGACATCTTCTTATCATGTTTAAATATATCATAAAATTTTCGTACGCATGCGCATGAGTGTAGGCTGCTTGCAGCCTCTTGTTTGTAAATACATTCAATCGATTCACAGTCTACTCGACCATATTGGTTAGGCTCTGGGTTAGGCGTAATGATTTAACGCAAGAGAGGACGTTGAAATTTCAAATTGGCCGAATTAATTTTTTTTTCCTTGTTCTATTAACCGGCCTAATCGGAGAGATTGGCAACTGATCAATATTTTCTTTTTCTGGGGACATGATGAAGTGAAACAAAAGAAACAGCGAACTGATCCTTACTCTCGGACATAAAACAGAAGCAGAAGCAAATAAAATAAAAGTGGAATGTAATAGTGCCCAATATTTCGCCTTGCAAAACAAAGCTTCTTCAGGGACTAGCACTATAAATGATTCAGTAACTGTAAAAACGCTATTATATCCCCGACTTTTATTTTATTTTATTTGCTTTTGCTTCTGTTTTTCTGCCGTAAGGATCAGTTTGGCGTTTCTTTTGTTTCACTTCAAGTATTAATACTGATCTAGGTCTGGACACCTAGATCCGGCCATTCTCAATGGTTTGTTGCAGTGATCGTGCATTCTATGTTCTTTCCGGCTTTTTAGAAATATAATATCAACATCCTTGAGGAGAAGATAATTTTTTTCTTTGGCGCTCAGCTAATATTCGAAATGCCAGAAATTTTTATTAGTGTGGGCACTTATTTTAAACTTCCTCTGTTTTTTTTATTATGCTGATTTAATCGTCTTGTATATGCTGAATACAACGCAGTTTAATTTTAGACAACTTTTTTTTAAGACCTTTTAAACTGATAAAAATAATGAATTTCAGTTGTAAATAAACTAGGAAAAAAATTGACCTTCATGTCGTTGATGCATTTTTTTCACTGCTTATACGAGGGGAAGTGTTGGGTTGCTATATTAAAGGAACACATAGACAAATTTATACTTTTCGTTTCTTTAGTCCATACAGCTGTCTTAAAAGGAAGTTTTAAGGTTCGATTGAGAACAATGTCTAAAAGACATTGTTCTCAATTAAACTTCCTTTTAAGACTCGATAATATACCTGGTTGAACCTTAAAACCTATAGTTTAAGTTATGACATTATTTTTAAGTCGCTGTCTATAAATGATCGAGTAAGAAGGTTATTTCAACAGATTTTCCCTTACTTTTTCTGGCGTGCCGGTTTAAACGTTGGCTTCTTAATTTCCAGCCGTTTGCATTAATTTTGTGCTCCCATGTTCATTTGCGTGAAAAACAGACACGGAAATCGAGCAATATAAATGGTCATAAATGAAATAATGAAAAATTCGAAACGTGATGCGACTCGTAATTTTTTTTTAATTTGTTTTGATTATTGTCTTTTTTATTTCTAATCTTAGAATTGAGCACCAAAAATACAAAAGTAATATTAAATACGCTATCTTAGAAGAGGAATTAAAGTCAAGCTATTCAATCTTGGGGGAACTGAATGCTAAACGATCGTGTAGGCGAATGACTATATGCTTACTCCCACGAGACGAGAAAATTTCTAAACAGAAATGTAAACGATATCTACATTTAGAATTGGCTTCAAGGGTTCTCCAGATCTATTAGACCTGAAACGTTTGCGCAAAAAAAAAAATATCTACTGAACTACAGTTTACTTGTACTAGAAGACTTGGCTGACAGTTGCAAACCTTTCCGGCTTTATGTGAATAAAGCCGGCTTTTCATTTTTTTCCCGCGCAACCGGTCAAAATCGTAGCTTGGTCGCCGTGTATCTTTTAGGAGTTTATCACAAAAGGTTCACATAAACGATGACGTCAATATGACGTCATTACTCTTCTTGGCACAATAATGTGACATTTATTTTAGGAAATGGTCAAAACACACGGAATTCGCAGCGTTCATTTATTGTCGGCGTTGCTGGTTGACTTACCACCGAAAAATATGCTTCGATCTCCACATGGCCAAAATCAAATCAAACGAGTTTAGTCAAATGAGCGGTAAGTTCAGTCAAGCGTTCAGTAATTATTGTTAGGAGAAGAATAATGCCGCTAAAAAATCTACTGCTTTAATTGGAAAAATTATTCTAAGCTCCGTTGATCTGCGTTGATAGAATGTATTACAATAACAGATCTTTCAGCTCCTTTCAAATATAAACACAAGCCTATATTTATGATAAAGCATGTAAAGAGTTACAGTGATTTTTCTGTCACTGCTTATCGTTTGAGGAAAAAAGCTCAAAACAGCTATGGCCAAATATTGAAGTTAGTGTAAAAACCGTCAAGGGAATTAGTGTCAGCATTTTCACGACTTCCGTGTCAGTTTTGAATTCTGTCAGTGTAGATAGAGGAACCCACACAAAAGCATGACGTCAATGTAATGCCTATTTTGGCGTGCGCACGTCTCTGTGCAACAACTCGCAACAATGAATTATTTGTAATTTTCAAGGTGTGAAGAAGGCGGTAGCTTTCCGAATTAGTCTAGCTGTATTTATTAAAAAACAATATTTGAGGGACAAAATTTCTTCTATTCAGCTGATTCTAAACTTTAAAAGGAGAAAATCCCGAACTACTTTTATTCACTTTTTCTCATCGTATATGTAGCCTCCAAACTGACAGATGGTTGCCAAGATAGAACTATTGTCAAATTTTGAACTGAAAATTAAGGAAAGTGTTTAGCCAAGTGCCCTATGTACTTCTAGACAAAATAGTTTTAACTTTAATAAAGGCTTCATTATACTTGCAATGGCCTAAAGAAAAAACATATTTTTGAAACCTTTTTTCATTGCTTTTTATGTGTAATAAAATTGAGCTATTTTATTTTAATTGAGTACAAAGCAATATTGGTTATCATTCACAACAAAACCAGCTTATTAAAATGGCCCAAAATGATGAAAGTGTTTCATAAACGGTGCTTCCTTTCCTTTCTGGGAATTGAGCAATTGTCAAAGGTCAAAAGTTGTTCCCTTGTTTGTGTTCTATTTTTATCCAACCAAATTAATCATCATATTTTAGCGGAAATCGAAATGATCTATCACTATACGACCTATACACTTTTGTTGAATCTGCTTGGCGGCTTTTTATAACAAATTCCTAAATTTCTGACATGACTCTCTTCCGCCCATTGAAGAAAAACTTAAAATTTCTGTTTGGACTGGCTTCGTGCTTATATTAGATAGTTACTTTATAAATGCACGCGCACAAAACAAAAATAACTCTTTATACGGACAAATTAAGAGGTCAATATATATGCAAGAGTTCTCAATATTCGTAATTCTACCCGAAATAAACCGTCAATTTTTAAATCCACCCAGATGTGTACACAAGTTTAGTTCTCACCTAAAAGGGATCAATTCCGCCTTTATGTTTTGTGAATAGACCGTGTTTTTGTAACCATATATTTTGCGTTTTGGTTTCATCGTAGGGGAGCAAATCGAAGAAGATTGACTACAGAATCGTTGATCTTTGCTTAGACGAACTGTAACCGCGTTCTGCTCGATCGATCAAGCTCTAGGGGCTGATAAAGAAGACTTAGTGGATTCAGCTGACACTCATATGGGATTTAAAGGCTGGATTTTCAAGCGACGGCAGCAGTGCAAAAGTTTCAGATTTCAAAATTTAATACCCCAGGTCACCAAACTCCTCAATGACTTCTCTTGGCTTAACTTATTTTGAATCTCCACTGAATTCGCCGTATAACAACACAGGGAACCCTTCAAACGGTTCTTATATCTGCCCTGGAAGACGGCTGTCGGCGAAGGTTAGTGAAACATACAATTGTAATTAAGCTTATATACATCCATGCAACGGTATAAACTATAAAGTAACTGAGGTAATGTAACTTTATCAGATCAGTTCATTTGTAAGTGATTTGTCCACGAAGCCTGTCAAAGCTCACGGATAAATTTCCGGACTAACAAGGATATCAGACACGAAACTGAAACTACAATAGCTCGCCTCAGGGCACCGTTATGTCATCTCTCAAATTTGATCATTTATGAAATCTTTGTTTGGCATCATGGCCACCACCGTTTCCCAGGTTTTCTCCGCCTTGGCGGACGACCCGCGACCCTTGTAACCATGGTAACAATTTCCCGCTGCCTTAGACAGCTCAGGTACATCTCTTAAATTTGCAGAGCAACTTAAAATCATTTGCTTGATATTTCAAATTTACACTAATGTCTTCGATTTCAAATTTTACGCGGGAAACTATTTGACATCGGATTTCGTTTTTCCCAATGAAACAGAAATTTCATTTTCGTGCCCGTTTTGCCTCAGTTTCAAAATGGCGGATTTTACTGCGAGAGCGGAGTAGTTACGTTTTCTCGACTCATGTACAATACTTGGCTTTGAGACTTCCTAACATTGTAAAAAAAAGTGCTTTTTGCTGCTTAGATTTTCTACTGAGTTTTACTGAATATCTTTATTAGTTTAAAAACTGATGTGATAGGTAGAGTTATACTGATAGAATTGAATTTCTTAATAAGGTTAGGTTAAGGTTTATGATATTAGTTATGATTAGATAAATAGTTTTTATTGGATAGTTGTGATTATAATGTAAAAGGTTTTTTAATTTTTTTATAGTTCTTGTATGTAGTAGTCCACGGCTCACTGGAAGACCATTTTTGTAGTGAATGTGGTCCCGTGTTTTTAAATAAAGATGATGATGATGAAGATGAATTCGCAGACACCTCTTAGTGCTAAGTCAGCTAAATTGTGTTATATAAACAAGCTATCTCTTACACGGTCACAGTCCGTACGCTCCTACGTGCTGTCCATGGTACAAAGTTCACTCGCCATAGCCGATTATTTCACTTTTTTTTTCAACCTTTCAAAAATTCTGAACGACTTTAAGTTCATTCTTTTCACCGAATTTAGAAATTAAGAAAACGATCCCAAATTTTGTTTCGTACAAAATGATAAAAACAACATAAATATCGGAATAGAAAAAGTTGCAGAAGTGTAAATGGCCATTAGTTTAGGATTTATTTATTATTGATTTATTGATCCATCCAGTTGAAGTCTAAAACTACACGGTTTTACTACAGTGGATTTCGAAATAAAACCAAATACACATGCAAGAGAGCTAAGCCCCTTGAATTAAACCTGCGACTTGCTGGCGCCTATCTGTTTTTACAGTCTAATATTAAATTTCGCTAGTCACGGATATGGCTTTCCTCCAAGTAAACACTTTAAATATCACGCTATTTATTTCTCGAAGCCAATATTTCTAGAGGTGAACATTTGCACGCTATTCACGTGCACGTGGAAGTTTCACTGGCACCTCAATCAAGGCAATTTTCAAACGAAAACTTTTTAAAAGACTATGTTAACTATTTTGGGTAACACTTGGAAAACCATCGGCATCGATGGAAACCGTAAAACTGCATGAATAATGTTTCAGTTTTGCTCAAAGTCACGATAAATACTATAAATACTGTTACTATTACAGTAATTGACACGTCTTTTTTGTCAGTTGAAGAGAAGTGGATTGCAATGTACTAAGTTGAAAAAGTTCAGTGGACCACCGTTTTCGAGTTCTGCGTCGTGTCAGGTCAGGTTTGCTCTCCCTTTAGAATCTTACTTTTGATGTTATATAGGCATTTTTTAATTTATATGAATGAACGCGGGTATATATTTACTGAGGGAAATGAAATAACGGACTCGAGTACTCAATTTTTGTCCGGGCCGAAGGGTCCGCCTTAAAAAGAGATCGGTGCAATAAAATGAGAACTATAGGTTTTCGCATTTTGATTCTGCCTCAGTATGAAACCTACTGAGCGGTACTTACCTGTTGTCATGTTTATAGTTCTAACTTTTCCGAGTCTGTGCCGGATAAAATCCTAAAGTGCGACCATTCCAATGAAGCTTTTTAGCAGTATTTTCCTGTGCAGAGTGCTGTTTATTTTTCTTAATTATGCCGTGCAAGAGGGCAGTCAGTCGAAATTTTGATGTTGTGGATAGATTTATAAACGTGACCACTTCAAATGGAAGCACTTGAGCAGGACTTCCATGTGGCGCTTTTTATTATGTTATATATACAATGTGGTTATGATTTTTGGCATGAGTCCGGTGGAAGGGATGCAGGATGTACCCATTCAAATGAACTATTAAGCAGTATACGTACGGTTTTTTTGTACCGAAGTCGGTGATTTGTGTTTTTTCGTTTCTCAGGTCACAATTTGTATAATCAGATTTTTGTTTTCTTTCTCTCTCTCTCTTTTGAGCTCTAGTAATTCTACTAAAGCTGCTTATTTAGTCCTTTACCTTTCAAGAGTGCAAAATACACTTTTAACAACGTTTCTAAAATTTCCACTTAAGAGGCCCGGTTCAAACGTCGAACTTCACATGTGCCGAATCCAATGCAAATGAGCAAGAACAATAGTTCTTGCTCATTTGCATTGGATTCGGCACATGTGAAGTTCGACGTTTGAACCGGGCCTAAGAGAACTAAAAAAAAGAAAAATAGCACCACGCGTCAGCCATTAAGTACTGCTTTAGGTTGCCGTGATCCACATTCAAAGGTAAGAGCCTTATATGTACAAGGCTTGATTTGCAAAACATCGAGAGACAAACACATCAAATGAAAGTAGAACCACCTTGTACAGCATAATAAACAGTACTACAGGAAAGCACTGTTCAGTAGCTTTCATTTGAATGGTTCCACTCTAGAATTTCATCCACAGATGATAGTTAAAATAGTTCTATGTGACAACTTAACGTCCGAAGCAAATAAATTCATTACCGTAAATCCTGTTTTAAGCCCCCTCTGTCTCATACCTTTTTTGGAGGCTCCCTCTTTTTTACGCCCCCAACACCCCCCAACAACGCAACCAACAACCCCCCCCCCCCCCCCCCCTACCAACACCCCTCTGCCCTCCCTTTTCGTTCACAGCCAAAACAATAAACGGCAGATTGAATTACGGGTACATGTTTACCGTGCCAATCCGGACATACAATACTCGAAAGCTTTGGAGAAGTGTTATCGGTTCTTGTACTAAAAAATAAGTAACTGTATTTGCAAAGACCACCGTAACGAGATAGAAGCACCGGATCCTGTAGTAAAGGATCTAATCAACTATAAAATAATAAAACGATTTGATAAAAAAGCAAGGCTGATAAACGGTACGGAAACGACTATATTTGTAAAAATATTACAAAATACAAAATATAGTCGTTTCCGTACCGTTTATCAGCCTTGCTTTTTTATCAAATCGTTTTACTAAAAAATAACCGTAATTATGAATCATGAATGTATAACACTTCATTGATCAATCACGGCATGGTTTATGGACAGAAAGTTTGGATGAAATCGTGTTTCGTTAAATTATAATAAGCCCCTCCCCCCCCTCTCTCTCTCTGTTACACCCCCCTCCCCCCCCCCACCCACCCCCCAAACGCGCTTGAAATAAATAACCCCCCGGGGAGCTTTATCGAGGATTTTATTAGGGTAACTCATAATTCACACCTTTTTCGCCGTTGGCTCCTGCAGTTAACCGTGTTACTTTTAGAATTTAGTTTAATATCAGCTATAAATTGAAATATGAAAAGGCTGAAATAGGGGTTTCTACTACTCTCAAGCAACTAGACTTTGAACTTCTCAAGAATTCACAAACATAGCTGAAATACTGTTCTAGAGTTCTCATCAAGAACTGCAAATTTGAACGGTCGTTCATATTTTTCCCAGATCAGCTGCGCCTTCATTTTAAATTTTCGTCCCGATATTTAACCGGCTGCACGCTGGTTACACGTTTTCCCGCGCTTGACACCGGTTGCACGCTTTTGTGCCCTGTTCTCATTGGTTCATTGCATTAATAGTTAAAATGCGTGATTACCAGGTACTCCTTTGGCACTTTGTAAACTGGAACTAATGTGGTCAAGGGCCGAAACTTTTATGCGGATTCGTTATTTTGCGCAAATATAGAGTTCTGCGTCGTAAAAGATCTACTGAAGTCGCGTTTTACGATTCTCGCCTTGCGTAAAAAATTAGTTAGCTTCATTAAAGAGTCACAACTCTTCAGTTGTTTCTTTATCTCGCGTGCACGTAATTCAATATAGAAAAATGATTGACATTTGTTAAGGGTCTTAATGGTTTACTTTGATGTTTATTGACGGCATGTGTGCCACGTTTTCCCTGTCGAGAAAAGCCTTTCACCAGTTCACATTCAAATACATAAAAATACAATTTACATAGCAACGTAAAACTGCTCAAAGGTTCTTTAAAGGTTCATTCTAGAGCTAGAAAAGTATGTTTACTGATTAGAATGTACGGAGAAGAAGCAGAAGAAACAGAGAAAAGCAACTACCGTGATGAAATTCCGATTGAATCAGTTCACTCCGTGTAGTGGAACGCTATAAAAACGTGGTTGTATTAACGGGTTGTCGTTTTGAGTCAGGATAGAAAATGGGCATGACGTGAGGCGAAGCTCCACTGTATCGACAAAAGATAACAGAAGAGAAAATATTAGATCTCTTTATTCATCCGATCCACGGTAAATTTAGGGAATTCACATTAATTGCAAAGTTTTTAAAAATCTTTACTAGCACTAATAAAACATTTTCTGGCAAAAAATTACCAGTGAAAAATAATATTTCATGACAAATAACATAAAATTTACCTTTACTTATAAATGTGGCAAAATTGGACAAAAAAAAAAATTAAACGACTTTTTCGCCCGATAGATTTATTTGTATATTTTCAGATTGTATACTAATAAGTGTATACTAAAATTGGGGCTAAAATAAGAAGCAAAATCTATACTTATTTTACGAAGACGACAATTACTGGTATAAATCTATAATATCAAACCTGCTTTCCATGAATTTCGCGCCTTTAAGTTCTCATTTAATAATCGTTTAAGGATGTTCGAAATTCCACAAGAGATTCCGCTTGCCCGATATTTTGGGGTAGACTGTTCCAGAGAACGACACTCTAGATAACTTGAGCTTGATGATAGAACGGTATAAGAACATCTATAGACGTTTTGAATTTCGCGCTGGGTACAAGCAAGAGAAAAGGTATGATTTTCCAACCACTAGAGATTCTTAGTGATTCTATTAGATGAGTAGAATTAGCATCACATTTGAGAAGATCAACACCCTATAATCCACCATCTTAGTTTTGAAAGTCGGAAAATTACCTTTCCTCATCCCAAGAATGATCGCTTACGAGAAATTCATCGTTTTACTATAATTTTTACTTTATTTAAAATCCCTCTTTGCGGATTAAAAAAACTTAAAATGAATCAAGTAATATACTGGTTGCTTTTTCAACTGCTTAAGTTGAAAGAATACTGCGAGGATCACAAATTTCACTAATATACGCTATATATATATATATAGGATACAATTTTGGGCGGACCCGCGAAAAATAATTTAGTCCGTGAATACTCTCTTATATATAGCTAGCACGAATGCACCGAACCAGTGTATTTTATTCACGCGTTGTGTTGTCCTCTGCATTCAAACGTTTCTTTGTAGCACGAATGTGATTTAAGGTTTTTTTAGCCGTCTTAGTCTAACTGATTGAACAGAGGATCAGGGAACATTATGGCCTGAAAAGTCAGAACACGGGTAGGGAAAAACATATATTTTGATCTTAGGTCTGTAAACGGATAAAGGTTTCACGATGTGATGCGAACAGTTCCCCCATAAATGGTTTAAAAGTCCCCCCCCCCCCCCCCCCGCCCCGCAGAAGCGCTGTCCCGCCCTTGTACTTAGTTTAAATTTAAAATCATCGTCTGTATCTGCTACTCAGAATCCAAAAGCAATAATTAATGCTTTTTGTTTTTTGTTTCTCTTTGTCTCTGTCTTCAGACAGACATGTACGATATCCATAATTTGAAATCGTAACCTGACACATAAATTTGTGGGATATTGGTTGTCTTTTATTACTCTTTTGTTTTGTTTTTGGCACGCGAGATTTTCTTGATATTTCGAGGAAGTTTCTAGCCTCGCCGGCGGTTCTTTCTAAACTTTGTTAATCAGTATACTTAAAAATCGCCTAAATTCCAAGACTTCCCGCTTCAAAATACAGTCCAGGGAAAATGTTTTATGGCATAAAGAATACACTATTACGTTTGTGATAAACCGGTGCTCATGATCATTGAAAACGGTGACAATGGACGAAAGATGTTTATACATGGCTGGACTGATTAACAAAAATGTGAGTGAACTGCATGTTTGTAAACCGTCATTCTTTTGGCTCTAGTTAGCGAATAACTAATTTTACGCTATTGGGCTAGTTAGACTGATTGAAGTTTACCAAGATTTTATCTTAACAAGCTTAAGCTTAATATCAGCTAAGGCGACATTAGAATGCAGAACATCTAGCAAGCACTGAAAACTAATGAATGGTTTGAAAATCATTGGTCCACTCCCAATTTACAGAGATAGACCTTTTCAATTCATAGCTCCGAGCCACGAAAGAGAGCCAAGTATCCATTTTGTGAAGTAGTATCCATATTTGTTTTTAAGTTTGGTCTCGGGGGCACTAAATCACTGCTGCAAAACAGTCGAGATGTTACCGAGATGATTGAGCACGAATTACGAACTGAAGTTCAGTCGTGTACATGCATCAAATCTTTTCAACGCCTGTTGTCCTCGTGGGAGAGTCGCGAATCGCGAATCTCGAAGAGCACATTCAAACTCTTTCGCCGAGACGTTTTGTTGAAGGCCACGTGCATGGCCGTTTGTACTCCAAACTTACTCAAGGAAAATTCACTGACTGACGACTGGTATAGTCTAGAATTGACGTCAATTGTCCGACCGAAAAAACACTGATGTCATGTCCGTTTTATAGGATTTCAGAGGTGTCTGAAGGAATAAGACTGATTTCACTCCAGGAAATGACAATTTGTCAATAAATTTTGTTTATTTCCAAAGCGGGAATTCATTCATCGAATCTCGTTGTCTTTTTTGACACGTCACCTGTGACACTTGAAAAATGCCCACAGCCATTTAGTAACTCAGTTTATACTGACTCGTACAGTTGGTTCACTGATCACCGCCTCGGTTTGCCCCTGTAAAACTTGAGCCAAAGGACGTATTTCAAACAAACAAACTTGCTATCAGACATAATATGTCAGGGATATCGTACTCACGGCCAAAATTCTACCGGAATTACCCGCGATAACCCGCCGACTAAGCATGTGGTTTAACCCGAACTTTCGCTATTACTTGAGACAAAAGAAGTTCCCCTAATTCAATCTATTCAAAAGATTATGTCAAGGGGAGATTTTGGTTAAAGGCCTCATTTTTGCACCACTTTAGATCCGTTTTATGAAATTATCTTCTTAACGTTTCAAGCCGGTGAATCCAAAACTCAGCTATCACTGGTTTGCCAGATCGGTGTTATGTGAAGTTTTGTGAATTTTTTTTGTGATTTTCGGGAGTGTGCGAGAGGAAAAAAGAGGATTTGTGAAATTTAAAAAAGGTAGGAATATTGAAAATTGAACTAAAGTCAGTTTAAATTAGAATAGTCCGCTATTCTAATTTTCGTGGACCGGAAATGCGCCTGTTATGTTTGTTATACAAGTTTTAACAAGTTTTAACTCTTGAACGCAGCACCCTGTAGCAGGCGCTTAAACAGTTTTTAACGCATGCAACAGTTTGTTGCGGCAACATGTTGCAAGTTTTTTATTCTTAGAATTAATCTGTCACAACTCGTAAGGTGTTGGCAACGCGAAAATTGCGCTTGAAATCGTCCGCACGCTAGCATCAACCTTTCGCGTATTACACACTAATAACGTCGGTTTTACCGCTACCCTGGGATGAAGATTAGTATATAGTTAAAACGGCTGATTGGTCAAAATGACAGAGGTGTATAGATTAAATGAATTATCGTCTCTCTGCGGCCAAGTGTGTGAACTGTCCGCTGACGAGGAGTCAGTGTCCATGTATGAAGGTATATTTATTACAGTGGTAGAGTTTTCGTCGGCTCCGGGACCAACTCTGACGAAGGCCTAGCACTCGAAACGTCCGCTTTTGAATCTCTATATACGGTGGAAAATTTATCTTATCAACTCAGCGGTTGATAAAACCAAATTTTTATGTCTGTAATAAGGATTGAGGTAATTTTGTGCTCTCCCGAGTCCTCTCCCGATCAAAGAAGCCAGTGAATTATCCGCGACGAGAAGCTGTCAGTCCATATTTGAGAACAGACTTCATATGGGTAGTTATGGTCCGCTATGATCTGGCCATCAATCCAGTTTGTCACTTACAAAGTTAGAGTTAAGATGCGATGGATTCTTGGTCTTTCAGGGACTAATATATAAGTGATCCAGCAAAACAGAACAAGTTGGGCTCGGTTGTTCAAAAGGTGGATAGCGCTATCCACCGGATAAATGACTATCCAGGACTATCCAGTGGATAGCACAATGGATTTTGTTAATACTCATCCACTGGACAGTGATTTATCCGGTGGTTCTATCCACCTTTGGAACAACCGGGGCCAGGATTACAAAGATGGAAGCGGATTACACGGCTCATGATCGTCAGATTTGATTTCTTGACAGGCGGTTCAGAAATCAAAATGTTATAGCCGCCATGTTGTCTTCTTTAATAGTCTATATTTCTTTGGTTTCATCATGTTTTGGCGACTTTTATCCATATCTGATTTCACTGATATAATAAAGCAAGCTTAACTGAAGCAAGTTCCTGCCATCAGAAAGATTAAGAGGAAATGTTCCGGTCATTAACAGTTTTGGCAATGCCTCTTAATTTGTTCCATGCAGTTTAAAAGGATCATTATATTTCATAGGAAACTATCGTTTTTCAAAGTACAGTCGGATGTGAAATGAAAAATGCCAAAGTCTGGCCAATCCCACACATCCGCTTTGATTTCCGAGTACCATTAGTTCTGATTTTTTTTTAGTTCTTTTAGTTTTGTGCCGAACAAAGTGAGCATTTATCAGTTTAACTCCGCTGCATGCAGACATCCCTTCTTTCAGGTGACCCGGAAATCCGTGTTAAACGACTGATAAACACTTTATACTATAGACTAAATCGTTTCGGCGGAAGGCCTTCGGAGGCCCTTTGAGTCAAATTAGATTAAAAACTGGATTTTTCTTAAGTACAATATCGCGTTAAACTTTCGGAAAATCGGAAAATTTAACCCCTTTTGTTTTCGGGACGATAAAAAATGCCGTTTTGGTTACGAAAATGGCCGGAAAGCAGATAGCAAATTCGGGGGATAAAATTGACAAGCGTCGGGCAAAACTGATTTCCACTGTAAAATCAAAGAAACATTGTTTATACAAGAACTGAAGCCAGCTTTTAATGCTAACGTCAGTTGGCTATTTTACAAGCGTGGCCGAGGAGTTGAACTCGGGTCTACCAACTCCTTACCAACTCCAGCCAGATGGTCAGAGCGAGACTTGAACCCGGGACCTCCGATCCGGATTTCAAGTCTGGCGCTCTAATGACGACAATGCCTCAGAATCAATTACGCCCATTGAGTATTTTAGAAAATTTTCCAAAATTATATCCTTAGAATCGTAATCACGTCCTTTATAAGCGTTTAAAAATCAACTTTGACCTTTGATCAAACATTCAGGTCATTAAGAAAATAGTGCTGACAAAAGTGAGCAGAATTTGCACGTTGATACATAAACGCCTCTTAAATCTTCGCGTGGGTTATAAATTTAGTATTTTCGCGCTTCGTTAGAGAAACGTGAATATTTAGTTACTTCTGTATCCTTCCCAAGGTCTCATCAATTATTCTTTTTAATAACAAACATCAAGATTTGTAAAGAACGTCAGAATATTTAGTAATGGCATACGCCAAAGTGCAAACAATTAACGTAGAGTAGTAACCAAACATTTAATATTGCAATCAAGATTTGCTGTACTTTTGTACTTCACTCATCTAATTTTTACCCGCAAAAATTCAGCGGGCCAATTGTGGACGATTTTCGAAAATAAAAGGTTGGTCCCTTTCAAAACAGAATTGGAAAAATCTATTGTAAAAACTGAAATAGTTGAATTTTACTTTGACATAAAATTGAAGGGTCGGTGAAGTATGCCGGCTTCTCACTTGTGTTAGCCTGGGCTAGCAGAAGAAGAACACCAGAGAGAAGAAAAAGAGAAGCGACGCGAAAATTCTTTCGGGAAGAAGTGGCCGTTCTCTCATTGCCTCGGGCTTTATTTTCGTTCGTTCTCGCTATTTGCTATCTCCGCGCTATTTACGTGGGTTTTGTATTATGGTAAACTGATTAAGTCGAATTATCATGATTAGCCGCATTACTTAGGTAACACCTCAGGCCCTCGCGGAGTGTTTGTCTGAGCTTTCGGTTCTGTCTTTCGCTTTTCTGACGCGAGGCGGGTGGAATGTAAACAAGACAATAGAGGTACCACAAGTAGATGAAACTTCGTCTTTCTGCAAACAGGTGGTTAAGATAACAGAAGTAAAATTTAATGATCAACAAGCGACTAATCACATATAAACAGGTGTGACACTTAACAAGTACGTGTTCCTAACACGTAATATAGGTCAATATAATTGAAAGCCGGCGGCACACTAAACATGGCCGCATTCCTATTGAAAACAATAATAATACAAGGAAAAACAATTTATAAAGTAAAGGGGAATTTTTCTTTTGGAACGCTTTTAGCTCAGTCGCCCACTCTTAATTTAAAAAAAATACCCTGCGTAACACTTCACAACCAAAGAAATTCTTTGAAGAAACTGAAAACTTCATGATTTGGGAAGTTTCGTTTTGGCGACGTTTTTTTATGTAATAGTACGGTTCACGGCTTTTCCATAATGGGTGAAACATTGTGCTATTGTGGTCGACTGACATTGCAAATAAATTTATTTATAACAGTCATATTAAATAAAAAAGCTGTAATTTACACAATCATGAATAGTATTCAAAACGTGGTTTGTAAAACGATGTTTATTTTTGTTTATTATTTTTTTGTATACACTTTAATATTATTGATTCCTCAAAACTGCGAAACGAGTAAAGAACACTAAAGAAAAGAGATTTGATTCGTTTTTATTTTCTTCTTCGCCACCAACGCAATACGGTAAGATAAACAAGAACCAAATTAATCATTGTCTGTAATAATCTACCCTCCCACACACATTCAATGGAGGGCCTCGTGGGTCGTGCACTGTGTGTCACGTGACCATGTTACCTCCGCCATGACATCATAGTTTTTGTTGTGATTGGCTCAGACGGCTCTATATGAAAAGCGAAGCGAGCTTCGAGCACTTGCGAGGCAAGGAGCATGTGTGAGACGGCGAAAATTACGAGGGTTTTACGCTAATTTGCTACTCTTGATATCGGGGAAGATGTAATGAAAAGGTGTTATATCTCCTGAGGAAGAATTCAGTGCTGTGTAGGGACGTGGTGAGCTCGTTTATGGCGACGAATTCGCATAAATATACAGACACGTTCGAAGGAAGTTGAGTCGTAGGTGAGCAATTCAATGACCTTTCACAGTTGTAGGCTTTCTTTGGGATTTGTGCGAACGAAGAATTTAATTTCTGTCGCTGCGCGCAGAACAATGGCGACCTGCTTTAGAATGAGCACATTTTTGCAGCTCAACAGCTGTTTTTTAACGGTGAATGTGATTGTTGGTTGTACGTGCAAATGGTGTGTTGATGTTTGGGCTTTGTTTATAACTTCTAATACGAAAGGAGGACTTTCGAAGCCGCTCTCGAACGAGTGAGAGTGCAGAATAGCTAAGCTTATTAATAAAGATTCTATGACTCTCGAAGCACGAAAATGGTTTGAAATAACTCTTGAAGAGTTAAACGCTACAGAGAATTTTGGAAGAAGCTTTATAAAGTTTTCCTTCAAATATTTAGACTTCCTGCTTCGTGTTGAAGCTGCAAGCCTGTTCAATTTCTTTTTCTTTCGCTAGTGCTGGCGCCAGTTTTCTTATCGGTGAGAAAAAAAAATTTTATTTGTGAACCTCGTCGTGGGTGCGTGGAGAAAAACAACAGAGAATTGTTTTAACATTCGGCTGACTGGTGTCTGATTGTCTTGAAAAGTTCTTTTGCTTGAGGGACATATGCAAATTTCCAGAGAATTGGTACCGTCTCGCGCAATGTTCATTCAAGGGCATTCAACAGCGGTGACAGAGTTGATTTATTATTGATGAATATAAGCTCGTCTTCAAAACAACAAAGCACGTGTTTTGTCGAGCTTGTACATTGAAAGATATCTTGGGAAGATTTTCCCAGTTTGCTTTCATGTAAGTGTACGAGACTGTCGAATTGTTTGCACGTGTTCGAACGCATTTCATGTGTCTACTTACTAAAACTAATCCAATTTTTCATCGATTTCAGGGTTTATCCTTAGCGAGCGATATGAAACCAGCCCACCACACGCTTTTCCGCGACCAAGTCAGTACCCTTGTGGAGTGGTTTGCGAACTGGAATGAGTGCGAACAGACAATAGCGTTGTACACTCTGCTAAAACGAATTTCTACCATCCAGGCACGTTTCTTATCTTTGATATTGGAACATACATTTCGCGACGATTCCTATGAAGTTCAAATGATGCAACAACGTGCAAACGACAAACGTAAGTTTTCAGCAACTATAGATACACGTGGGGGCGTTTTTGTTTTGTTTACTACCACGGCTGGAATTTGTGGGAGTTTAGCGTGCCTTGGACAATTTCCTCATTGACGAAAGTCTGGTAGAGGCGCGAAGAAAGTCACCTTTGTAATTGACACGCATTCGTAAAATCCAGTGTTTTTCTTTACAGTCGCCTTATTGAATGAAGCTAAATTAAATACGTAAACACGAAGCTTTAATCTTAAATTCTAGATGTTTCTTTGCGTCACAAATTTTGTTTCATACAAGGGTGGTACATTTCCGTTTCAGTATTACAAAAGGAAAAAGAAATTATAATTATTTCTGCGGTCCACTGCGAACAATTACTTCTCAAGTTCTTTTCTCCCTTTTTCCGTCCTGAAAAGTAAACAACGGTGTTTGTTATGTAGTTGGGTGTCACTTTTTCACGGATCATTCCAATCGTTTAGAGATTACAGCTGAATCTGATACGCCAAATATAGCGCTTACGCCATCTAGATTAGAATCGAAGCACCTCATCCGAAGAAGAATTGGCCGTGCAAAAACAAACAACAACAGAAAAAAAAAACATAAAAGGTTTCTTGGCTGGTTTGGATCTGATCACTTTACCTGATCGCTTCAAAGCGATGAAATGAGTAAAAACAAAGAAATGAGCCAGAAGAAGATAAATTTTGTAATTTAAATTTTCCTAGACATGCATTTTCGGTTGGATTTTGTTGGCAGCTCGCACCAAACTAGAGTGGACACAAAAGTTTCAAGAATTAAAATTTTTTTCTAGAAATGTGTGTAGTGCAGAACCTTGCTAAGCTTGGGGGAGGAGGGTGCACCTCAAAGGAGGGAGATGAAATTTCTGGTTTAACTGGAGAGGTTAGGTTGCATGGCCACAATGGCCTTGAAATTTGAAGTTGAGGCATTGTCATTCGCAGTTGCTTGACATGCTGAATAACATCAATTGGAGCTTTGTCGCGGTTTTGTTGCTAGGCAACTGCGGGACACCAACCTGATATGTATATCAGGGCAACCCAAGATCCCACCGCCCAAAAGCGATCCATGCCTGATAAATTTATAAACCTTGCTATGCTCAGGCCTTGGGCCCCTCCCTTGAATGGTCAAAAATGGCACTGGGATTTCTTTCTCAGACTCTAAAACTTATTATTTTCCACATGGCACTTTTTTCTTTGTCATGTTGAATATTGAATAAACCCTGCCAATCGCCAACTGCCTGAAAACTACTACCTGAAAAGCTGGGGGTAGCATTGATTGTTGCCAGAGGAGAGTGGGACTGTTGTAGGAAATATTACAGTTAATATTCCGCTAGGGGAATATTACAGTACTATTCCCCACCAGGTCAAACTAATCACATTACAGATATAGTTGAACCTTTCTAATACAGACACTGAAGGGAAAGTGCAAAGTGTCTGTATTAGAGGTGTCTGTATCACTTTTTACACTCCACGGACAGTTTCATGTGTTCAGTCACTAAAAACAGGCCCACACTGCATCTAAATTGATTAATATACAGCATTGAGACACTGTCTATCAGTAGCATACTGCATTGTACAGCTCAGCTATATACTGTATACAAATCACTGTTTGGAAGCGAAACTAACTACAACGCAATGCTGCTTGTAAAAAAAGTACAATTCTGAAAACATCTTTTGATATTTTCTTTGTAACTACAAACAGGGAATTGTACTACATACACAAACTATCGTTGCCTGATCACCCGAGTGTCCGTAATAAAGAGTTGTTTATATAAATTTGCTCCCTGGGGCCAAGATTTAGTGTCTGTTGTCCATATTAGAAAGGGTCCATATTAGAGTGGTTTTTTTTTGGAAGAAAATATGTGAGAATTTTGTCTGGACATAGGTAACTGTCCGTAATAGAGAAATGCCTGTATTAGAGGTGTCCGTAAGGAGAGGTTCGACTGTAATAATATTATGTACTGAAGGGAAAGTTAAAATTCTTAGTCAGTTATAGAAATAGGATGGTTTAATCTATCTCGTCACTGACTTGATTTAAAAAAAAAGAGAAAGAGATTTTAAGATTACATTGATGGGAAGTATGCTTTAGTTTTGCTCTGATACTTTTGCATTTTTTTTTTTTTGCAATTCCCACTTTTTCTTCATCACAAACTGATGGTACATTCCATTCCTTGATTCTAGTAACAACATTTGAGCCATGAACCATGAGCTATTTTATGCTTTGAACATTTTCTTCATGGCAAAACTGACATTGTCTGTCCATAAGGAAGCAATGAACATTGCGGAAAGGAAAACATGTTTGTGATGCGCATTTATCACATGGAAATTCCAAAGCATACTCAGAATCATTGTTCTTTTATTTTGCGTCTTGGATATGCATTCAAGAGACATTTTGGCATATTCAGTGAACAAAAGACTTTATGTACCATGGCCATCTCAAAAACCCAATGGGCACTGTTGGAATCTGTATTCTTTTCTCTGGCATTTAAACATGCATTAGAACACATCTGTGTGTCAACCTCGCCTGTGTGGGAAAAAAGCCAGTTATTTTTAGGCAACTTGTGGATAATGTGATTATTCACCTCGGCCTGCATTCTCGGTGAATAAATCACATATCCCCTCCTTGCTTAAAAATAACCCTTACATAAATTGTCGTCTACACAACTTGCTTGGAGTGAAAGAATTAGAGTTAATGCATGAACATAAATTTTACTGTAGATATCCAATTTAGTTTGCAAGTAACAGTAATGGTTTTTGATATGTAAATTGTTACCACTGTATTGTGAAGACTCGTGTATGCCACGCAGAGGAATGTTTTCTACCTGTTTATACCACATGGAATAATACTTTCATCACAAAGTACCATTATTAGTATTTTGTGATAAGAAAATGATGTTTTTCTTGTAACGATTTCCTGTGATTATTTAAGCCATCGCATCACATGGGCAATGGTGTATTCTATTTTGTTCTGCTAAGTGTTCTGGGGTATTGAATTACAGCTTCGTTTTTACTCACTTGTCACCGATACCCATTACCCCCAAGACAGGTGCCAGTAAAATGAACCCTTACTCACGAGAGTGCCAAAAATTAAAATAAAAGAAAAATTTCATTTTGTAAAAATATTGAATTTAAATGGTCACACTGTAGGTTTTGTGGACAGACTCAAAAGTTAGAACTACATTACATGTATCCATAATTGACTCTGAGAGTGATGGGGTTAAAAAGAAGAAAGTTGCAGCAGAAACTGTGGATATGGGAAATAATATTTTCGATGTTCTTGTTACTACATGTAGTTTCTTTCTTATTTTTATTTTAGGTTTTTATTTGTCGTTGTTAGTCAATACTAGAGTGGCATTTAGTTGGTGTGGTCAAGTATCTTTATCTGTACAAAAACCTTCAGAGAATGCATATTGGCTTATGGCCAATAAGAGAAACTTTCACTTACCCATGGCAGCTAGATAACAAGCAAGTTGCTTTCTGTAAAAGCTTACATGTAATGACCATCATCAGTAGCAGTGTGCAATATTTTGTTTTGACCCAGTATAATTATTTATTGTTAGTGAAAATTAATTATGATGAATAAAATTAAATTCAAGTGCTAAATTTCATTGTTTAATTGCATTTGTTGCGATGTATTTCGGATCTTTTGTTTCTTATTAAAAGCCTTAGTAAAATAAAAGTTAAAAATTAAGTAACTTTCTGAAAATAATAACCTGACACATAGCAGAGACCTGCCAAAAGAAGCAATAAAACTAATTTACAAATGTACCAGTAAATCGAAAACAGTGAGCCCACCAAAGTAACAACTTCCTCTGTACCTTACTCTAGTACTCTTAGCCTAAGCAAGGATTGAAACTGGCAAATAATACACAATTTTGCATTCAATATCCAGAAAAAAAAAAACAGCACCAAATTAAAGTTCTACTCGAGAGTTTTCATTTAAATGGAAGGACTTTGCAATTATTCACAGCCTCGTGAGCTAAAATTAGATTGAGGTTACGTAGGATTAAGCTCAAAAGATGAGTTGGAGGGTTTGACTGGCTTCAACAAAATAATATTGAAATTAAAGAAAAACACTGATCTGCAGATATTGCAAGAATTGAATCTCCAAAAATACTTGAAATTTGTAGTAAAACAGTGTGATTCTTTTTGCTTTTGTCACTGTGTTTGTACTATTTATGTTTTACTACCCAAGAATTGCAGCCTTCTATGTTTTAATTGAAAGATATTATTTTGATCACATTCAGAATTTTGCAGTTTGCTTGGTTTACATGAATTCGGTCAGGAGCTAATATTG
This sequence comes from Cladopsammia gracilis, assembly GCA_022457155.1. NCBI lineage: Eukaryota > Metazoa > Cnidaria > Anthozoa > Scleractinia > Dendrophylliidae > Cladopsammia > Cladopsammia gracilis. The sequence goes on from JAJGOT010000040.1 coordinate 1,944,743, forward strand.
TTGTGGTTGTTGAAATACAAATGAATTTTGTTTGCTTTTGATTAAAGGGAAAATATCACCTGCACTTACAAAGTCGTTTTTATATCCTTTTATTACTTTCACATAGTTTCTGCAGAGAATAGTAGGTCATAAATAGGAATTACATTTTGCTGTGTTTCTTCAGAGGAAAACTATTTTTGAGTTATAACATTGAAACTGCTCTTTGTTGTCTGGTTTTGAAACAGGTTAGAAATTTAATAAGAAATATCGAAAATTTACAGGTTGTTTATTCCTTGAATTCTGCAAAGTCTTAAAATACAGTTTTTAGTATTAATTAAATACCAGGCATTTGTGATCAAAATGTATGGCTTAAAGACATTTAGATTATACCATGAGGGCATAGTAACTTCTATTTTTGTATTCACCTTGAATAAACTGTCTGAATTTCAGACAAAAAACTGAACAATGGAGCTAGTTTGGGATAACAGAAATTGATATATTCATTTATGCACAGTTTTGAAATCTGGGCTTTTGTTTTCCTTTCAGTTGCTTAAATGTCTGTCTGGTTTATTCTTGTCCAGTTTTAATTAAGTCACTGTACTGTCTTTTAATTTTATAGTTTGTTTGATTTTGATTTGTCTTATTGTGTAAAACCATGTGGGTTATCTCTTTTGTGAAATGTAAAATCTTTTTCAGAGTCTGTCATCTTTGGTTCAAATAGCCTGTTTGTGTATGTTGTAGGTTGAAATGAAATTCAGGTTTAAATGATTTCAACCTAGCTTGAGTTTGAATTACCTTTGTTTCTGATTTATGACAATGAATCAAAGAGAAAAGAAATTCAAAATCAAACTGGGTTGAAATCATTTTAACCTGAATTTCATTTCAACCTGAAACATGTATATGTGTAGTATCTTTATTGTTGGAATTTTCTATTGTATTTACAAATGGTTATTGTTTAAAACCATGTGGCTTTATTATCTCTCTTGTGAAATGCTTTTGTTGGTAAAGGTGTAAATATTTGTCTTGACCACATGGGAAAAGCACTTGAATTTATTTCTTTTGATAAATTATTGAGATTTTATTGTCTGTCTACAAAACGGAACTAAATGATTGTATACATTGTGAAACATGTATTAAATCAACTTAAATGAAAGCAGTTAATTTGTTACGTGTGATGTTATTGTTCAACTTGGTTTTCTGTGGTAGTTAATTAGATTAAATTAACAATCAGTGGATAAAACAATAAATTACTGTGCCAGAGTTGAAAGCTTAATTTTGAATGCACACCAGCCGGGCGAATGACTTTCAGAATGTACTCCTGACAACAGATTGTAAGGAGAAATTCAAACTTGATCACTCTTGGTACAGGTAGAGCGGTTTTTAATTAAGTGTCGTAAAAATCAAAACCAATGTAATTACTCTGACCAGTCACAGCAGACAGAGACAATACAATGAACCAATCAGATCTCATAGCACATACAAGTAGCTGGCACCAAGCGTGGGAAAACGCATATGAGTAAGTCATGATTGGTTTTGGTTTTGGTTTCACTTCTGATTGGTTAAGAAAGTGGCGCAAGATTTTTCAGCCAATCACAAAGCATATTGCAGCAGTGCAAAACCAAAACAATGGCTGAATTACCTTTGACACTCAATTGCAAACTGCTCTAAGATGTATTAATATTATTGGTGTACATGGTATATAACTTTTGTCAGTTGACACGTATTCTTGAAATCTCTCTACAGAATTCTTAAGCAGTTTGGTACGTGAAAGTAAAGATTATGCTGTCAAACAGCTTTTGATGCATCTGCCACTGCTCAATCCACGAAACGATGAGGCAAGATATGAGTACCTTCAATTACTACCTAAAATCCTCCATCATACAGTGGAGCATTCTGTTCACCAAGAAGAATGCCGACAGCTCTTGTCACTTGCAGTAGTACATCCTGCCTTCCCCCTAGAGGAGCGGACGGCACTCCACCGTTGGCTGAGCAAACTTGACCAGAGTCTTGGAGTACATGAGAGACATCAAGTCAGTAATTCTTTTATATCGGAAAACGCAGATGTGTTACCGAACACAGGCTGTGAGAACCTTGTCAGACAAAACTACATGCGTGGCAGGATGAATGGCTGGCGCAATCAGCAACTTGTTCATGTGGATTCTGGGATTGGAGGCTCATTTGAATCGCCTCCAATGCCGTCATCTCATCTGTCCGTTTCATCCTCTTTGAGGAAAAGCAGGTCAAACTCACTAACCCCTCCTCCTCCTCCTGTTGAAATCCATGACTCCATTTTGGAGGATTACGCGGAAACCAATGACGTTGAAATTCGTCCGGGCAGGTCCCAGTCGTTTCCAGTGGATCCTCACAGAATTAATCACTCGCTATCACCACAGTCGTCACTTGAAAGTGAATTTGATGAAAATGGATGCAGACAGAGAGGGAGTAGTTTCAATGAGGATGCGCGCCCAGGAATGAAAGGTTCGCATTTTGGACATGTAATCCAATAATAATTATTGTGGATCAGGCACAATAACAAAATTGAACCCTTATTCTTCAACACAGCCCTCTAAAAACTAGCCTGATTCTCAGACGGTCTGAAGGCGCCCACACTCAACTCCCTCCTCTCCTCATCCGATGTCCTTTGTTTGAGAGCTTTTTCTCGATGTCATTTGACTGTGGAATATTTCCACCAATCAAGGTTTGGTCAGTCTCATTCTTGAAATTCCTGATGGAGAAAAAATGACTAACAACCACTCTGATTGGTGGAAATGGGTCAGATGTCAAGAACAAGCCCTCAAACAAAAGACATCAGATGACTTGAGGAGGGAGTGAGTGCAAGTGACCTCAGACCATCTGAGAATCAGGCTAGGCTAGCCACCAAACCACTATGCCTCCATTAGAGCAGTTTTCAATTGAGTGTTGTAAAACGAAAACCAAAGTAATTACTGTGACCAATCACAGCAGTTGTAAACAATCCAATGAACCAATCAGAGCTCGAATCAATTACATGTCGGCAGCGCCAAGCGTGGGAAAACGCGTGCGAGCATGTCACGATTGGTTTGGGTTTTACTTCTGATTGGTAGAGAAAGTGGCGCGAGATTTTTTTAGCCAATCACAAAGCGTAGCAATGCCAAACCAAAGCAATTGTGTAATTACTTTTGACACTCAATTGAAAACTGCTCTAATAGGGTCTGGAAGAAATAATGATAAATTTGGTCATAAGAGACCTTTGTTTGTATCATTCAGTGCTCGACCTTAACTTTTTGGCTTACTAGTCCTTGGGCTAGTGGAGGCTGAAATTCACTAGCTAACAGGCATCATCTACTCAAATTTTACTAGCCCGCTAAGTTCGAGCACTGATATCTGGTTGAATGGTGGCATCTCCACACTCTTCATATACTTCGGAGACTTCATGGATATTATCGTGCATGATTGTAATCCAATTACTCTGGTTTTTTATTCATTTGTGTACTAGTGCATTGAAATAATGCGCTTGGCAGTGTTAACATTTTTTCTTTTTTGTAGATGTGGGATCATGGTTAAAAAACCTGAGATTGCACAAGTACGGCAGCCTGTTTTGTCAACTGTCTTATGAAGAGATGCTTGGGCTTAATGAAGAATACTTGGAAACCAAGGTACCTCACTATCACTCCAGCCCATAGGTTGCACTTTTTTCAAGAAAACCAAGAGTTACGTTAGGTATTTAGGGAGTATCAACCAGCAACATTATCACTGTTATTCAAATTAGTACAAAAGTGTTTCAGACATACATTGAAACTCGTTTTCCCAAGCCACCTTCTTAAATTTTACTCAAAAGTCAAATTTATTGAAAAAGGTGTGGAAATTAAAAAGTGTTTAAAATATGATATAATTAAACACCAAAAAAGGTTAAAACACATTTTTATTAAAAAATTGAGTGACCTCTTGCTACTTATGATGTCATATCTCATCACCATAGCAACTGATTTCATAGCAACCAAACTTTTTCAAAATGTATCTAAGGGATAAATAAACAGCTACTGAAAACTGACAAAAAAATAATTGCTCTTGACAAAATCTGAGGACCCCCCAGTATGTCCAAGGGTTAATTTCATGGTTTTGTTATCAGTGATTCTTATTAACAAATTAATTCTTTTTACGACAGGGTGTTACCAAAGGTGCAAGGAACAAAATACTGTTGAGTATTAAAAAATTGTCAGAAAGAGGAGAAGCATTGACTCGTCTGGAAAAGGTAATGTCTTTCAAAGAGAATAAGTTAGTGTTGGTGATGATAAACACATCTCAACAAATAACACCTAGCTGAAGAATGACAGTCGAGAAAGATAATTGTTTGCTATGTGACTTGATGCAAGCCTTCTACACAAAAATGCTGTGTCTGAAAAAAAAAAAGTTACCAGTTTTGGGGCTGGTCATTAGTAGCCAACAGCCAGCTATTACATGTATGGCTCGCAACTGCAGTGAAGATGACTGGCAACTCAAAATTTGAAAATAACTAAAGAACAACAACCGTTGTTGTTGTTGTTATTATATTTTTTTAATTTACTGCATGTAAACATAAATATATATATTTAGATTAGATTAGATTAGTATTTTTACAGAAGAAGAGCCTCTTAATTGTTGAAATCTGTAATAAATCATTATCATTATCATTATCAACTATCTTGAGTTTATGACCATGTTTCTTGTGTCGCCAGCAACATCAAAGCTTAAAGTGCCCATAACCCAAATTTTTATATTTTCTCACCTGAATTGAAATGTCACCCAAGGACTTTCTGCGAAAAAATTTTGCCACTTAGACGAAACGCGATTTGTTAAATAATGTTATAAAACTTTCAAATTTGCTGCCATTTTGGCTCACCATTCGCTTTAGTCCTCTCTCGGTCTGCAAAGGAGCTGTGATGTACATTAAGGAACCCGTGACTTCAGACTTGCTCCCACTTGGAAGTTCGTCGCTGTGATAGCTGGTATAGCTACAAACATGTTTGAAAGATGTTGACTGTTTAGTTCTTCAACATTGTAACTTTCGATTCACTAAAGCTTTCTTCTGTCGATGACTGCCAAACAACACATGTTCCTGAATCTACGTCACAATGTGAGCCTGTTGGCGTAAATCAGTGGAGCGAGTAGGCTACAGAAATATTGGATTTTGAAGATAATGAAACAATTATAAAACAAGCTCGTTTTATCCAAATTGTAAAATTTTTTCACGGAAGGTCCTTGTGTGACATTTTGATTCAGGTGAGAAAATAAAAAAAAGTGGGTTATGGGCACTTTAATGACAGCCCTTGAACTTGTCATTCAATATCCCCCCTCCCCCAACCCGGGAATACAATGTATCAAGCTGAATGGGCCACTCTCTTGATATGTTTACTACTTCTGAGTACGTACTACAGTCGAACTTCCATGCGTGACAACCTCTTGTAAACAACCACCTCTTAAAGGCAACCACCTCTTGTAAACCACCACCTTGTGTAAGCCACCACCTCTTGTAAGTGACCACCTAATAGGCGACCACCTCTTGTGGGCGACCACCTCTCCTAAGCAACCACCTCTCCTAAGTGACCACCTCTCCTAAGCGACCACCTCTTGTGGGCAACCACTTTTCCAAAATCCCATACACTCATATTTCGATGCCACTGCCTATACAAATACCAGGGATGTAGATAATAGCCGGGAGCCGGGGAAATTACCCGGCTGTGAACTTCATTTTTCTGGCTGTTAAAGCCTAGTGCAGCTTTAAAAGGACTACATTTTTCTATTTTTTAACCGTCTGTCAGTTCTACATTCCCGCCAGTTAAAAACTGAATCTACATCCCTGAAATACAGCACCACTCAAAACTTATAATTATTATAAAATATTTTGCATTGATAGGTGCTTTGTACATTGAAACTATGACAGGTTCATATGAGTGACAGTTAAGACCCCCTGTGGTCTGTCATCTCATAAGCGACCACCTCCCGTAAGTGACCACATTGGCTTTGCATTTTGGGTGGCCACTTACGGAAGGTACGACTGTAGAAAGAAAATGTGCCAATAACCATGTCTACCCTCAAGTTACAAACTTCAGTGAATAAGCATGTAGCCAATAGATAGATCACTTTGCCTAATAAATGCTGAATTTCTGACATTTTCATTTTAGGAAGTGCTGCAACCCGGTAAACTACAAGGGGTTTTAACTGGACTAAGAGAAATAATAATCACTCCATTAAAACCATTTAACCCACCCTCCCCTGAGGCTACACAGCATGCCCAATATCCACCAACATTGACCACTGAACAACCAGCACACAATGTACCACCACACCCAGACGACTTTGCATCTCGAATCACAAGAGTTTTGGGTAAAGGTGAGTGAAGTTATAATACGGTAGATATATAGTCATGTTATAGTAGGCTCCTATGAAGCAACCTTTGGACCCTCCCCTCTCCTAAGCATTTGCTCCACTGACCCTGCCCGCCCCTGTCCCCTGTGTCCAACACCCCACCCTCCCCTGCCTCCAATGCTGTCGCCATGGGTAAGACAGGTGACCATTACACATTGTGGGCTCGATATTTACAGATGAACGATCAAGTGAAAATTTGTATATTTTACCATGTACACTGTAACTCAATCCACGCTAGTTAAAAAATGCAAAATTTTGTTAATGATTTTGTAAAAATGCTGATAAACAATGATGACCATGTAGGAGAGTAAAGGTACTGCTCAAGTGAATGTATCTGAGTAGTCACACTTCATAAGTTGGCACTGCCTCACACAGCAAAGTAAACAGAACCAAGGCTGGAAAGTGCATAATTGATGACTAAGGGTTAACTGAAGGTGATAATTATTTCAATGTATTTTGTATGCTTTGTTGTTTTCAGCTTGTACCCAGATTCTTGTGTCAAGAGCAGATGAAGAACATTGTAACACTTACCTTCAGCTGCTTGAAAAAGTGCTTACACTTGAGGTAAATAATGCTACTGGAGAATTTGATTAATTGAGTCAGCCAGACCCCCTCAAATCCTCCACCCTAAACCCACTTTCTGGACTGAAATCCCTCATGAAAATAATGTACTAGTTGTAATCACAGATTAAAAGAGAGAGGGTTTGATGCTGGGCAGAGTCTGAGCATGAAAATAAAAGCGGAGTGGGTACCAGTTTCCAGCCAAGAGTTGCCCCTGAAAAATGTGTGCGGCGGCAAATTTGGCGTTGACCAAAATCTCAAAAAAGCCTTCACGAGATTAGGAAGCATTCTCCTATCATCAAACACAATGGTATAAAGAAATATGGCGAATAATTTTAAGCCCAGTAATGAAATGAGAAATATGTAATGTTTATTGTGTCACGAGCATGAGACAAAGAAAAAATGAATTTTGCGCTCATGACACCAAGCTTACAATTTACCATACTTATAGATCACCTCACATGATGCTTTCGACATTGTTGATCCTAGAAGTACACAGGAACTGTGTCATATGAGCATAATACATTATAAATGGCCCAGCTTGCGGGGCAGTATGCAGCTCTTACAAGGTGTTCTCTGATTTGCTGAGAAAACAATAGAACAAACAACACAACAATGGACCCTAACCCTGAAAACAATAGCGCTGCATAATACCCGGGTCCAATGAAATTAGGTGGTTAAGAGCTGCATGGTATCTGTAGCTTGCCTCGAGTCTCCAGGACTTTCAGTAAGATTTTAAGTAGGTGGCTGCCCTTGTGCGGCACCTGTCAGGGAGCAATAATAAGAAACTGAAAATATCTCCCCTTTATGGAGAGATGCATGAATTTTACTGGGTGATTCACAACAGGACACCCACTGGAGCTCCTGCGCGTGCCGGGTCTTATTGAAAGCACTGAGTCTCTAGTAACTCAATGGTTAGGTTTCATTCCTGTTGGGACTTGGATTGTCCCTCACTCACAAATTAGTGGTTGCTGTTGCAGGCATTTACCCCAACTCAAAAAGGAAGAATTCAGTCATGGAAACAAGAATGTCAGAGACTAGTTAGACAGCGACGTCCATCTCATGAAAACCGACAAAGAGGGTAAGGAGAAGTTACCTGTGTTATTGAGTAGGTTGATTGTGAAAACATGTTAAGTTACTTGTGGTAGTGTTTTACAGAGTAGGTGTCTTGTGGTACCATGTTATTGACTGTGGCAATTGTCTCATTTCATGTTTCAGATGGTACAATGCTGGTCATAATTCAGGTGATTCCATTGGAGGGAGCATAGGACCACCTCCTGCAGGATCAGGGGTCATAAATAAGCGTCACAGAGGCTCACCTCGTAACCTTGCTAAGAATTCTGCTGGTCAGCTTCGAAGCAGCAATAGTGCCGAGGCACAAATGCACTCTAAACCGCGGCTGGTAAGTTGAATATTCAAGGGTTTTTTTGTCAAACTTCCCTTAGTTCAAGATACTTACATGCCTCTTTTTCTTCAGGTGAGAGCACATGCCGTTGTTGGAAGAACAAAGTCACTTCCTGTCAAACCGACCCAACAGTCGAGTGTTGTCTTACCACAGCAGCGTATGTATAAATTATCTGCTTGATATAAAGGCTAATATTATTGTATACATGTAAGCTGTTTGGTGGTGATGATGATCAGAGGTTTCGCACACACCCCTTGATGAAAGGTTCCCCTTTGTTGTCACTGCCTTCTATTTTACAAATATTGCCACTTAATGTCGATTCTATTGAAACTCCTGGATGATGATGGTGGTGGTGATGGTGATAACGATGGTGGTGATGATGATGATGATGACAATGAATATGATGTTGATGATGATGATGAGGTAGTGGCAATGAATATGATTGTGGTGATATTAATGTGATTGTGATAATGACAATGAGAAGGATGATGACGATGATGATCCAGTTTCTTACTGATCACTTTTTTTTTTGTTTTCAGTTTCAGCTGATATTGAGAACATCGATGACGGCCTGGAGTCACTTTGTCTTAGTGTAACAGAGCATGCACTCTCTGGTAAGTGGTTTGCTTTTCAAAGCAAACATGTGCTTATTTGCGCATTCCATATTTCTCGTGTTTCTGGGAGTGACTTTGTTTATGGTGGTTTTGAAAATAATATACCATCTATTGTTTTGCAGATTCCACGGACTGCTCATTTGATTACAAATAGTTATGGCATTTTTCAAGCCTAGGATAGAAGACTTAACGTAAGCGACCCAGTTGCTTTAAGAACATAAAATAGTATCCATTGTTATTCAGCAAGAGCAATGATCTTGAACCAACCATAGAAATATCATCAAATATTATGCGCAAAAGGATAATAAAATAAATATTATGCAACTTAATTATGTCATCTGTAATAACATTAAACCTCAAAGAGGGCAAATATGTAGAAGGTTGCACCAAAGCTTGCTTATTGCCAACAAAAGGCGTTTAAATTGTGGATTTAAGTTTAATTATTATTAATAATAATTCTTATGCCAATACTAGTGGTTTTCTATTCAGATGCAAGTTTTGCATCTGAGAGAGTCCTTTATTTAAGATAAGACATTTCATCCTTGTTTGTGATTAGTAAAGTTGAACACATGTTGAATCACATAACATTCTTTTGTGTTTTTTTTTTTGGTCAAAGTAGTTCTACCATGGTCCTTTTACCACATTCTGTGGTAAGATTGTGTTTAATAACCCCTATGAAGTACTTACTTGTGGGAGTTGCAAGTTAGCTGCACATGCTAGCTACTCCATTTGGCCTTGCTTGACTTGAAAATACTAGTAGTGAATTGCGAATAAGAGTTGCAAGTAAGTTATGCAAGTTGCCAAATTGCAGTGAATTGCATTGACTGAGTGCCTAACCAACATATTTTTACTTGCAAGTAAGTTGACTAAAACTTGCCCATGTCAATTGCTTTTTTGCAATGTATGTATGTATGCTGCTGTCAAGGCCTTGCAATGACTTAATAATGCAATTTTGTAATGGAACATGTGCTATCTTGCAACTTCATTTTGCCAGAACTTAGAATTTAATTTATTGTTGTTCAAAAAATGTTCTTAAGTGTTAAACTTGTACATAAGTTCGTAATACAGTACTCCATGCATTACTCCATGTATGGAGTCACTGAAATTTATTTTTTTTTGCATTTTGTTGTGCATTAAGTTTGATAGATGTAATTAAATAACTTGCTTTGCACAAGTTAAATAAGAGGTGTTATTTAAAAACAAGACGGAAGCTGTTTGTAGCATTATTATTTTCATAATAATTATTATGATTGTTTTCTAACAATTTCCTAACTTGTTTGTTAGCATGTAAATAGACTGTTGACCTAAATCGGAAGCAGTATAAACTAGAAAAAACTGTTTTCGTAAGTCGCTATGTGTTGTTAATCAAAAAGTACTTTTAATATACTTCACTGTTTGACTTGCTGTCAAAAGCCAAAAGTCACTATGTACTTCTAATCAATCACAGAAAACCATTTAAAGCAAATTTAAAGTTCAAATGTGTCACTTTGTCCTAGCACGGGAAAGTTTGCATGGGTTGTAAATTATGAAATAATTCAGAGTTGGTTTTAACAATGCTGTGTTTTCCGCAGTTGGTTTGACATCTGAAAACACAACCTTGCTCTAAACATTTCATCAAAAACCACTAAAAAATATGTTTTATTGAAAACCACTGTTTCAGCATTTGTTACTGCCATATATACTTGAGGTCTTTCAAGTTCATAACTACTCATTAATTGTTCATGCATTTTTTCCATGCAACCTCTATTTTAGTACTAACTAGCAGATAAATTTTACTTTTAAAAGAGTAACTTTATCATAGACTAAAGCTGCTCGTTTCCTTGTTTTAAATCATTTCATCTGTTTTCGATTTAAGATCTGTAAAAGTTTTACACCTTAAGGGTATTTTTAATCAAAATCACATTGGCTTAACTTAATTGTACTAGCTATTTATTTGAAAGAAAACTAAGTGGAGTGCAATTCAGGGAGTAATTTAAATTTAGCCAAGTGACGATTTCAAATGAGCTCAGTTACTCCTGAATTGTACAACACAAAGACAAGAACTGTAACTAATTATTAATCACAGCAATAACAAAATTTGAAAATTAGCAAGTCTATTTGGACTATTTCTACTCAAACCATCAGGGATCTTTTCTATTTGTTTAACACCAAGGGAGGAAAACAGTAAATTAAAGAACCCAATTAAGTGCACTTGGTTGGTGCGTGTGCAATGAAGGTGAATTATGAAAGACATAGTTGCAGGAATAACCAATCACAATTGAGAATTTTGTTATTGATACCATTATTATTTATAGTTATTATAATGACCTAACAGTAAGTGATGTCATCTTAAGAACTGAGATTTGCATCAAAGGGGACCTCAAAAGGTTGCTTTGACGATCTCAATATTACAAATCCAACCTTGGACCGAATGTCATTTTTCACTTGATTGTACAAATTGTCAAATGGACTAAATATTTGTTATGACTAAATCGTTTTTATGTGGCAGGAAATGTTTGAAACAGAATTTCCTAACTTTTGTGATAAAAACAGCACAATTTGCTTGCGAATGGTGGTATTTAATTAAAGAGCTCAAAAGACCCAAAATGCTGGCATTGTCAATATATACCATATTATCTTTATTTTATAATCAAATGCAGGTCATATACTATGATGGTTGGACAGAATTTATGCTAAATGGACTCGGAGAGTCAAGTGTAACCAATATTTAGCAACTTGTGAAATTTGTATCCCACAATAGTTATGCACTTATGAATTTTGAAAAATACCTCCTTACATTTTCAATTTGAAAACCTAGTACTGTATTTGCAATTGAAGTTACTGAAAACCTTTGCAGCGAGCGAAAGGTGCACTATAAAGGGAGCTAAGTGTCCACCCCTACTGCTAGTAACAACATCTAATATTCCAGTATTTTTTGCTGAGTTGCACTAAAGCAAGCTTAAACAGTTGACTTTCACCAGTATTAATTGTTTCAATTTTGTTTGCCTAAAATGTATTTTTTTTTTCATTTTTTTAACTAATGTAACTAAAGCAACACTGAAGTTACCTAAACATGCCATTTTTTTGTTGAACTTGAGTGATGAGGCTTGCAAATAATTTTTTTTCATTGTGAGATTTTTGTAGGTTTGTTGTTCATTTCACTTGTGCGGTGAACCATTTTGTAGTGTTAAGTAATTTCAGTGAACAAGTTTGTTTTGATAACATTTCAATTTTAAGGCATCCTTATCTTTCTGATTTTGGTTGACTAAAAAGTAAGTTGTTTTTCTAGCAAACGTTCTTTATAGTTAGCCTTTGTGTTGAACAAATTATCTAAATAAAAAAAAAACCAACAAAATTAAGTTGTTGATAATACCTGTATGGCTTGGAACGAGAGGAGGAAGTGACAATTTTAGCCCCAAAGATTAAATTCTCCAAGTTTGTTGAGTGTTTCATGAACTGTATAATTTGCATGTGAAACATCATTTGATATTTATATCTTTTGTGTCTGAAAGCTAAATTAATATGGATTTTGCGATAGCAAATGGCTAAAACAAAAACAAAGTCTAGCGCTATTGAAAAATGCTTAGCAATTTAGCATCTAGGTTTAAATAAAAAACAGATCAGTGTTCATTCTGCAAGATGCACGGGCCATGTTAAACTCAGACAAGTGTGGATTTTCTTTCGATTTTTTGGGCCAAAATCATGCTTCTCATTAATAAAATTAAATAGCCATTTTTGCAAGTTGTTTTAATTTCTTGATAATATCAAAGCATCAAACTTCCATGGGCTATTACATGCTCAGTCTGAAAAAGAATATCAGTTACCTCAGATTGGTTCATTGTTATCATATTCATAATAAATTGTGTTACGTTCATAGACTTAATGCGAATATAACTTATTATTTAAAATATGGTTAAGTATTATTAGTTACATATTAAATAATTTCAAGATTGTTTAGGAAGTAACAAGCTTAAAACTGAAAAAAAAAACAGTTCTGCATATTACGACCTTGCTGTGCGAGTGTTTAGTGTAGAAATCCACAGTGGTTTTCTTCATGTTACTTCCTGGGTGTTTTGAATTAAGTACAAGCCCTTTTCTGCCTGAGATGACATTTAAGAGTTTTGTACAGTTTGCAGATAATTAAAGCTGTAAAACAGTACTTTATTGAGGTGCTGATCATAAGTTTCGTTGTTCCTTAGTAAAAAATTAAGAAAAGTTGACAATTTTTGTGATCCTTTGGCACAAAGGGTTAGGCTATGGACTGCAAAAGGCACTCAGAGCAAGCAGTTTGAGGAAGGAGCAAATTGCTCTCACCTCTAACCGCCTGTTCCGCAGGCTAGGAAAGGGTCGGCATTGGATCCCATCTGCCAAAACCACCTCAGACACTTATTGAGAATTATATAACGTAATGTCGACACCGAGAATTTTATTTTCAATAAATTTTTAAGTGTAAAAAAGAAAATCTAAAGTCCCCATTCAGGATTGAACCTGTGACCTCAGCTAGGCTTAGGCTTACATAGCCTACTGTACCACAGAACCACCTTGCTTCTCGGGTTGTTTAGGCCTAAATGTAACCATACAAACTGCTAACCCCAACCTCAACTGAAAGCGAACCAGTTACTCCGTTATATAAGTCTCAATAAGGTGTCCGAGGTGGTTTAGGCGGATGGGATCTAATGCTAACCCCAGAAAAGGGTGTACTTTTTAACTGCAAGACCCCATGGGTCATAACTTAATATGACTGCTGAAAAATGACTCCTTTACTGACAGTGTATGTACAAATACGTTCAGCTGTTACATTGTTTGGACTGTTGTTTGAATTTATTGGTTATCTGGAGTTAACTTGAAAAGTGCAGTGTGATGGAACATGAAAATTAATGTTATATAAATAGTACTAGGTACGGTTGTTTATCTTTTTGCAGTAACTGCAATAAATTGTTAAATGAAACTTGTGTGTTGTTTAGCGATGTGGTGTGGGAGTGGCTGGGTAAGGGTGGGCTGATATGGAATAGGGTGCTCTTAAAGTGCCTATGAAATGAAATTTTCGACCCGTTTCTTGTTCTAAAAAATTTAAGTCCATGTTCCACTGATTTATAATTTTCCAATTTAAGTTTTGATCAAGCGCGCAATCTATTTTTATTTTTACCTTTTTTCTCACCTCGTTGGCCTATTTGAGCCAAAAATATGGGACAACCAGGGCGCGGCCAAAATATGCAAATTAGGACTTGCGACGTCAACAGTTGTGCACACCTTCGTAATCAACATGGCAGTTAAAATTCATCGTCGGAGGACATTTCCAACTGAGCAACACTGCTAAAAATATAGCTAAAAGTGTTTTTTTTTTACGAGAAATACTGAAGCGTCTGAAAGCGACACCGCATTTTTGCACAACTCATGACGTCACGTTATTTGCTTCTGCTTCTGTTTTTCTGCTGTAAGGATCAGTTTGCCGTTTCTTTTGTTTCACTTCAAGTATTAACTAATGCTCCACATAAGAACTATAGTAAACATCATTGTTCTTCGGTATTGGCTCTTTCCCACATAGAATATCTTTGGTTTCAAGAATAGAGGGGTTGATGGTTCATAATTATATTTCAGTATAAAAGTAAAGAAAATAAATTTGCGTCAATTAAATTTTAGGAAATGTTCGTGCTTAACCAATCAGAATAGCAGAAGACAATAGCTAATAATTTTGCTGCTTTGATGAAGTTCCCCAAATACAATATCTTTTAAAACTTGCATGTTGTGCGATTGGGTCTCAAATTACTTGAAACCTTAAAAAAATAGACAAAATGCCCCTTTAACCTTAACCTTTTAGCAGTTTTTGAGTCTAGGCCAGTGAGATCACTAATTGTAACAATGAAAAAAGTTGCCATTCCATCGTGCATTGTCGTTTAACGTTATCCTTCTTACGCGGATCATTAGTTAAAGGGAACCCCCATTGTCAGAACAAATTGACGTTAATTGTTGCAAATGAAGTCGAAATTTACTTTTTTTGAAAGAACAGGTGCAAATATAATTTTACTGTACAAATAGCCCATTTTCGATATATTAAAATTCATACTTGGCTCCGAGGCTTGGGGCAATAAAACAAAAGAAATCACATTGAGGTTCAGGGATGAATAATTTATTTCTTTTGTTTTATTCCCCCAAGCCTCGGAGCCAAGTATGAATTTTAATATATCGGAAATGGCTATTAAATGGATATAAATATCGCCTATTTTCGCTTTTAAATTTCCCACGCTCCGCCATTTTGAATATTTATGACGTGTTACGGTTGCCGCTATAGTTCTTTTGTCACGTCATAAATATTCAAAATGGCGGCGCCCGGGAAATAGGCGATATTCATATCCATTTTTTTGTACACTAAAATTATGTTTGCAACTGATTTTTTTAAAGTTTTAATTTAGTCTTTATTTCCAACAATTTAACGTCGATTTGTTATGAAATTGAAACTGCAATCTCCCACTCTGCAGTCTATATTTAATTTAAAGAATTTACACAACTGTTCATCAGAGGGAAGAGGAAGGCAACACGTTCTTGTGACCTGCATGACAGGTAATTACTGATGTGTTTGATGCAATCTTCTGTTCATGGTAAGTGCTGTGGTTACTGAGTACTGACTACATGAATCAAAGGCTCCTGTGAGCCAACTTGTGAATATGTGTTTTGCTCCACTGACACCCCCCCCCCCCCCCCTCCCCTCCCGTCCCCATGGATTAGGTGGGTGACCAGTACGAATGTTACGTACGCAAGCCCTATGTACTGGTCAACAGAATTGCCAAGAAAATTTTACAGCTGAAAGAGGAATTGCATATTTGTTCCCGCAAACTATATCTCGTTCAACGCTTCGCGTATTCACGAGATGAAAACGAGAAGAAGGCAAAAGTTCAATTGGAAATTCTGACAAACATATTAAGACTACTCTTCCACCTGCTGTCTTGTTGCATGAATGAACTATTTTGCTTGAGGAAGCCAGAGATGAGGCCCCCGTTGTTGGCCAAAAGATCAAAATTTACCTATGGTCAGAGAAATTAGCAATTTAAATTCAAATTTAATTTCAAAAGCCATTATTTATTTTAAACAACTAAAGCAGATCATTTGTGGACTAACTCGCAGAAAATACACCTCTTAAAATTTCACCCACTGACATTCCTTGTAGTTCATTGCTGGTATCAGATTCGGCATTGTCAATAAACGGCTCCTCCTGCACTTTGAAATAGGATTGGATGAGTGCTCGGCACATGGGACAATAGCTAAGCTGTTGAAAACACAATCCACATACACATGCATGTCTGCACGGGAGACAGGCTCGTGTCACTGACAGTGATTGGCAGATAATGCACACTGAGTTCATTAACTCTGATGAAATGGAAAGTAAATTGCCGTGTTCAGCTGATGATGTAATTTCAGCTGAAGGAACTTGACTGGATGTTTCCAACTGTGTTTCTGTAATGTCATCACTCTCAACCACAAATAGTTTCTATAGATTGAGAAAAAGTAAACAAATGATGAAAAAAACAATTCAAAATGACTGAAATTTTCTAGGCTCCCATATAAACTCTAACTCTAAGACACCGAACATTCTTTATTTAGAACTGCTTCAGATCAAAGAACTTTTTATTATTGAACTGTTACTATCTGGAATAGCATGAAACCTTATCTCAAACTTATATTTTAACAGAACTGCCTCAATTTTTAAGAAGGCGCCTGCTTAGTGAATTTACCAGTATGTAACTTTACTTATTTTAGTCTGTAGATATTATTGTTCATACTTAGTGATTATTAGTTTATTAGTCTGTATTTTTGTTGTCTTTGAAAAGCCCCTTTGGGGAAAGATAATAAAATTATAGTAGGTACCTTCATGCTGTATATGTTTCCTTCTGCAGTCTGAACAAACTGCTTCACTATGTTGCTGGTAAGGTTACCAACTGTTGTGCGTGACACTTGCACTGCTGTCATAAGAGCCACCTAATGAAAATGAAAATACAGAGGAACATCATTTATACAACCATTAACAGGCCATTAAAATGTGGTTGTATTAACTGAGGGGGTTGTTGTAATAACGGGGTATTATCAAATGAAATCCCTTGCCGAATCACCTTGCTAGAAAACACTAATAGAACCATTCTAGTACATTCACTACTCTACGCTAATAAGAAATGCAGCTTTTCTGGATAAAAGTAAAGATATTCAAAGCTAGCGCGGTTTCAAGTGCAAGCCCTTCATTAAGCCTGGTTTCCATATAATCGCAACGATCGCAGCGATCGTTACGATCGACGATCGCTGCGATTCTTGCGACCCTTGCGATCATATGGAAACCAACCGTTGCGATTGCGATCGCGATCGCAGAGATAGAAATCGTCGATCGTAACGATCGCTGCGATCGTTGCGATTATATGGAAACCAGGCTTTACAGTGAATCGAAGAATCTGAGGAAAGGATAGCGCTCGAAACGTAAGCATATGACTCAGTTCTATCCAGACAAACTGCATCCCCTGAGCAAAACCTGGACAGTCCTTAATCTGACCCGTTGATAACTTACATTTAAATACTTACAATGTCAGAGAGTTGGTGTGGTCCCAGTTCGTCTTTCCGACACATCTCGACAGTCACTACAAGTGAATACACTGAGTGGTTCCTTGTTACAGCGGGACTTGATAATGATGACGATACATACTGCAGGTCTGCTATAGGTACAGCTACAATCTCATGATCTGATCCAGAGTCGTAGCTGAAGATGTCGAGCAAGTCAAGGATAACATTCATAGAGCAGTTTTCAATTGAATGTCGAAAGTAATTACACAATTGCTTTGGTTTTGCATTGCTACGCTTTGTGATTGGCTAAAAAAATCTCGCGCCACTTTCTCGACCAATCAGAAGTAAAACCAAAACCAATCGTGACTTGCTCGCACGCGTTTTCCCGCCGCGCTTGGCGCCGCCGACATGCAATTGCTTCGAGCTCTGATTGGTTCATTGGATTGTTTTTAACGACTGCTGTGATTGGTCAGAGTAATTACTTTGGTTTTGGTTTTACCACACTCAATTGAAAACTGCTCTATTTTAATATTGACAAATGAAAAAAGTATTTTGGCCCATTTTATCTCGTGAATACGCGAAGAGTTGAACGAGATGTAATATATGGGGACAGGTTCACTCCCTCCTTCCATGGGCTGTTAACTTTTTTTTGCCTTTGAGCTGCCTTTGTTCACGCTAAAAACGTTTCTACTTCAACATCGGGGAATGTGAGAATTCGCAACAAAAAGGATCAATGGCTCGGAAGGGCAGGTTTTTCTTTAATTTTGGGAGGACAGTTTTAACGGTTTATTGCTTGTATCTCGGCCAGAATTATGCTATTGCGCTTATTTAGGCATACTTTGAAAGCTGTTCTCCTGCGATATCCGTTGGTTACCAAAAACGTCTTCTGGGGGCAAACGTGATGATGTTATAAGTGATACAAGGACCACGTCACTCAAGGCAGGTTTTGGCGCGCGGCACACGCTTTAATGGGTTAATCTGCATATATCTTATGGATTTCTTATTGTCATGTTTTGATTGGTTAGCCAAATTTCATTGTTTCTCAAATTTGGACTTTTTGTTATTAATTTGCATAACTGTACATGGAAATCATACCAACGAGCCTTTCAGTTTAAATCAGCTTTTGTACACAACGCCGTCAGGACCCAGCCTGGGCTCGAACACAGACCATTCAATCCTGAAATGTGTTAAAAACGTGAAAAAAATAATGATAAAAATAAATGAAAAATTGTAAAAAAGTGTCAGTGATCGAGTTCAACAAACGTTTCAGGCACGTTTTTAACACCTTTTCATTTAAAACAAGTGTCATGTATCAGAATACACATAAGGTTGTTGGGAGAGAATAAAATGGTTTCAGGCTCAGACTGATAGGGGTGTGCAACTCAGATAAAGATTTAGTGTTGTCATATTTCAGGAAATTACATAACGGGCATAAATCTGCATTTATTTGCAGGTTATAGTGAACAAAAATGCTTTGTTGATTAGTATTGTTATTATCTGAGAAACCCTGAAAAAATGAACCATAGAGAAATATAAATATTGGCCACCTGTTACAGATAGTCTCTGACCGAGAGGACCTAACCCTAACCCTAACCCTAACCCTAACCCTAACCCTAACCCTAACCCTAACCCTAACCCTAACCCTAACCTGAACCAAATGTTAGAGTATTCTTGTGTATTTTAAATAATTTTTGATCGATTTTCTTTTCTTTGGCGTTTTGATTTGTCCCCAGACTCTTCTTTGACCACAAAGAAACACCAGATGTTCGTCACATGACGTACCCACAAAACTGCGAATAACCGCTGACCAAGTAGAACTTTGCGAGGCCGAAAGAAAAGTTTCTATCCTGAGAGCAGAAGTGATCTAGAATATATGTGTAAGCACCACAAGTTATGACTTAAAAAGAGGGAAGCCAGGCTAAAATCGTGAAGTTGTTTGTCACTCACGAGAAATTACAAAACACCTCTTACAAGAAAATACATGGAACAAACACACTCAAGTGAACCCGGAAGTGACGAAAAAGGCACTGTCTGGATAAATGGAGCTTTAGAGGCTGTTATGAAACTGATACTGAACTCAACAGAAACACAACATAATCACCGGCTGTTCCTTAATTCTTTGAAGCGGTACAAGACTTTTCAGGAAGAACTGGAAAGTAAAAGCGGCAGGGATGTGCAGCTTTTGATGTCTGGTAGTGTCGCAGAGAATTTATTTGCGATCCATTGGGTTTACAGGGATGGCAAAAGAGAAGCCAAAAATGATATAGATGTTATGCTTGTTGATGGTTCAATGGCAGTTGTAGAAAAGGGTCTGCAGTTGGAAGGCTCAGATAAAGTTTATAAGGGCACTGAAGCAACCAGTGTTGGGAATGGTCATACTGCAATACGATTACAGCCATTTGCAGAAGGCAGTTCACATGCGGGTGCTGACCAAGGTAAATCCAATCAAACAGAATCCTTCAGTCCTCCTACAGGTGAAGGTGAAGTTATGCTGGCCAAAAAGGATGTTCTTCTGTTACCAACTAACCATCCTGGTTATGTCCAGCTGAGTGAGCTTGACACGGAAGGAAATACGACTTTCATGACCCCAAAGAGCTTCAAAGAGTTTTGGTCCAAGGTGGTCAATCAGACCGCTCTTTACTCCCTTGTCAGTGGTCCGCAGCTTCCCCCTGATGGTGTGGTTGTGAGTGGACCTGCATTGAGCAGACGTGATCGACCTGGCATGAGGAACAACTATGCTCACGATTACGTTCCTTGCTTGCATTGTGCTAAATGGCCTACTTTGGCTGATGGGTGGGCTGATAGGAAGCGTACTGCTGATTGGCCTAAAAGAGAGTTAATGTTGGAGATTTTGAGTGAAGGTTGCCATGTTGTTCCCATTTCTTATCATGACAGTGATAGCCATTTGTGCCAAACTGAGTGGCGGCTCTCTTTTTCCAATGCTGAAAAGAAGCTTATAGATTCACTGTCAATTGAGCAGCGTCAAAGCTTCATCGTAGCAAAGTTGATCATGAAGCAAGTTATTCAGAAAATGAAGGAAAACCAATCAGCGCCAACTGTGGAGAAATCTCCATCTTCATATCATTTGAAGACAATCGCTTTGTGGAAATGTGAAGAAAAGCCTTTGGAAGAGTGGAACAACCTTCTTGAATCAGTGGTTGATTTGTTGAAAACCCTGGTTGATCATTTGAGGAAAGGGAACATTCCACAATACTTCATCCCAGACAATAACTTGATATACAGCATTAAAGAGCAAGATCTTGTCTCTGTAGCAAATGGAATCACAGCAGCCTTAAATGATCTTCCCACAATACTACATCATGTTTTCCTTGCAGCCTTTAACACTCAGCTAGACTATGATGTGAAAGTGAGTCCAATCTTAAGACTTGCGGATTGCCAATTGAAAAGTTTTTGCGAAACAGGCATAGCTGGAGATAAGTTATACCTTTACTGCATCTTGAACTCTCTTATTGATTCCTTGTCTGCAGCAACTGTTGGAACTTCAGATGAATTGCAGCCTCTGGAAGACCACAAACACATACTACATATCTACCATTTACATCACAGTAAAGCTGGGTGTCCTGTGACACTACCATCCCCACCAGTGTTGGGTGCAGCAGAAGTACTCACAACTGTCATGCTTCTGTATAACTACTTGTTAAATTTATTGCAAAACAAAAACATCTCAACTGTTTTACAAACAGATATGTTTGCCTTTTTGACAAGAATTTTTACACAAAATCTTGTATCACTTTCTGTCAAAGAACAAGTATTTACAGAATGTTGTGAAGCAAGCCTCAACTTGTATCAGTCTATATGTGAGAAGCTTGGAGTAACCCAAGATTCTGATCTTTCATGCCGTGAAGAATTAAGCGCACTCCGTGGTGTTGATTTCATTTTCTACAAGAATACTGAGATGGCCAACAAGGAATGCTTTCAGTTTGTTGCGAACCGATTCAAAAAGTTTAAAGAAAACGGTGAATTGAACAAGGTGAAGATGTTGAGCTGGTAGTTGAAAGGAATATTTGTTTCATAGCAGTTATGATCACAGAAACTTGAATGAATGTAAACACAGACTTGGACTAATATTGAAAGATCAACCAATCATCAATAATTAATACCAATCAAGACAATCAATAAGTGACAATCATTCCATGCCTTGCCTGAAAAACTAGTTGTGGACATCATGTACCTGGTAATAAATCAATATTAACTAGTGCTACCATGCTCATTTGGTGAAACATTTGTAACAATATCTTTGAAGCTCTTTGAGTAAGAAAAAGTCATAAAAGGATCACGGCTTTTAATTGTAATTGTAATTGTAAATCTTTATTTAAACACGGTAAAATCATCAGGAACCTAACCTAGCTAACCTAACTAACCTAAACAAATTACAAAGCTAACTACAATTAATCTAAATAACCTGTTTTTCATGAATGCCATGTGTATTTTGTTGGTAAGTGGTTTGTTTGAGAGAGCATGCATTTGCAAATTCAAGGTCACCTAATAATTAGGTAGCCTTTGTGCAGTCAACTCCTATTTCCTTTCCTTTGCTTCATGCAAAGGAAAGGAAATAGGAGGAAATAGGAATGAGGCATTTTTTGGAATGCAGGAAGTGCATCAGTATTGGCTTACATAGCATTTGGACTTAGGATGCAACAACTTCAAATAATAAATAACCTTTAGAGATTAGAAAACACACCCCAAAAAAGGTGAAATACCTATAAACTGCACCAACCTTGGCATTTTGCAAATTAACATAAACATGGTTAAATATGGAAATTTAACGATTCAGATCACTTGTGTGTTTGCTGATCCAGCCACAGGGAACCTGAGCAATTTATAGCTATAAAATACTAATGTATTATGTAATGAAAAAATAAAACAATTTACCTATATGTCTGTGTCTTTCTTTAGTCGTTTTAAAAGGGATTTGCAGTGTCAGAAAATGCAACACTAGTATAGCCAGTTAACATCTCCACTTTCAAGTACATACAGTTCATACTTGAACAAATGCTACAGGACAATAAATGTTTTTAAATATTTTTAAATGTGTAGCCTGCGAGAAAGCACTTGGACTCGGGGGACAGATCATAAGGCATAGGGAATCCATACGCTTATTTGTAAACTGAATAGTTTTATTACGCTTATTAATGTAAACTACAAATAGAATTAAAATGGCAAGTTAACATTTATCATTTTACTGTTTTTTTTTCTGCTCTTTGTTTTAGGCTTATTTGCTTAAATTGCTGCTCTCTGCACATGAAGACATGAAGCGTCAAAAGTGTGGATTCTCATGCATGTCTGCTAGCAAATTTAATACTGTAAAATAACCCTTTCCCAGCGTGTAACTTAATTACAAAACATCAAGAACAACTAAAATTAGCCTCAGAGCCCTTTGATTACTGTTAGCGCTATTAATAATAATTCAATATTCACTTTTATCTTGAGACAGAATCCTGTATTTTAGAAATTTATAATTAATAATAAAGGTGAAGATGGAAGTTTCAAACAGCTAAGGATGAAATTTTCTCCCAGTCTCCAGTCCCCTTTTCCTGAGTTCTAGCCCTCCTTTCCCAAGTTCTAGCCCTCCTTTCCTGAGTTCTAGCCCTCCTTTCCTGAGTTCTAGCCCTCCTTTCCTGAGTTCTAGCCCTCCTTTACCCTTCTTTATGAATAGTAAAATTTCTGGGACTGAATCTTTTTAATTCGTGAATATGCCAAATGATGAATGAGTTATAGCAGTGGAGCCTGTGATATGTAAAGGTCAACTGCCTTACCCGTGGGGATGGCATTGGACGGAGGGGAGGGTGGGGAGGTGAACACAAGGGGTGGGAGATCAGTTAGAGCAAAACACCTTGGAGGGGGAGTTGGTGAACATTAAGACTGAAAAGTTATGGTCACCCACCTTACCCATGGGGTCAGAATTAAAGGGCAGGGAGGCTGCGGAGTTGGATGCAAGGGGTGGGGGGGTCAGTAAAGCAAAACACCTAGGAGAGGGGAGGGTTCAAATGTTTTGCATTCACAAGTTGATTCATGGGAGCCATTGATTTGTCAAGGATACAATTCTGATGCACCTCGTTCCTTGTATGAACCCTGAAGGAAATGTTCCAGAGGAAGAGCAGACATAGTTGGCACCTCTTCTAAATCTGAGTCACTGCTGCTGTCATATTCATCATCATCAAAGTTACTTCTTGGTTGTTTGTCTGAATAACAAAGGACAGAATCTATGTCATCCTTTCCCACTTCCCAGTAGAAGGTCACATAGCATGGAGCAGTTGTACTCAGTAGAAATTGTATCACACCTTCAAGTAGAAATACATTTAACATAATTATACAATATATATTCTGGTCAACCATGAGGACTTTTAAATTTCAAATTCAGATTCAAAACTTCTGTCTGGGATATAAGGTGAAATCGTACAAAAGCCACAGGTGACCCACTCAGCTGCAGCTTAACCCGATTTCTGTAGCATGAAGCAACTAGGAGTATTACTACTCCCCCCTGGATGGGATGCTAGTCCATCACAGGGTGACCTGGTCTATATACTATGAAGTGACTCAACAAAGTTTCGTATGGAGATGCTCCGCCCCAAGGTCCAAACCCTTACCCTATCATATACCATTTTTGACAGAAAAGGTACCCCTTTCATATACCTTTCATTGAAAATGGTACCCCTTTCATATAGCCTTTGCGCACGTCTGTTTGATATATTTTGAAAGGCGCTTTTTATAATACTTAGATGGCAGTTTTCCCTACTTTTTTTGTACTTCAACTCGTGTTTACGCTGCCTTTTCCTGATTCTTCGTGAAATCCCTACCCTTTCATATACTTCAACTCGTGAAATCCCTACCCTTTCATATACCTCCAGCCTCAAAAAGGTACCCCTTTCGGGCGGAGCATCCCCGTATAGCCCATTATAGGGAGTACCCCCCCCCCCCCCGGGCTTAAAAGAGAGTTAAGAAATACCAAATTTATATATCCGCGGTAATACGGCGCTAGCACGGTTATGCAGGCATCATGTCTAAAGAGTTTGATCATTATTATTGTCCTAAAAAGTTCAATTGTATTTGCTTAGAGTACTAATGGCAATTATCTCAATTAAAGTTAAAGTGATCACCTGTATCAGCTGTTGACGAAGAAGTAGCAGGCTTCAGTTTCAAATTAAACGGATTTTTCACACCGACCATGGGCTGCGAAGGAATATCTATCCGTGGAAGATTCAAAGTAAACATGGCCTCTCTTTCCATGATACCAAGATTGACTATAAACCGAGCTAGAATGAGAAAACATCCGACAATGACAAGAGCACAGAAAAAACTCAACCACTCCGCCATTTTGATCGCCCGCGAGGTTACATCATCAGCGGTCATGTCTAAAAGACGCGACCACGTTGTGTGATACGAATCAATTGCGGATTCTGGTCATTCTGTTGTGAATGAAGATGGCTTCTAGCACTAAAATTGCTAAAAGGTTGGGATCTGTTATCAAATTGAAGCCAGAACTGTATGAAAAATACAAGGAGCTTCATGCTGCCGTATGGCCAGAGGTAATAGTTAACTTTTCTGGAAGAAAAACACCATATATGCTTAATGCTAAACACACTTTTTATAAGCTTACTTAAGGCTTAAGCTTATCGCTAATTTATTGACTGATTGGGTGAGTGAATGATTGATTGTTGATTTATCGATCAATCAATTGATTTATCATTCAATCAATCTATTAATTTATCGATCAATCAATTGATTTATCAGTCAATCAATCAATTAATTTATCAATCAATCAATCAATTAATTTATCAATCAATCAATCAATTGATTTATCATTCAATCAATCAATTAATTCATCAATCAATCAATCAATCAATTGATTTATCAGTCAATCAATCAATCAGTCAGTTTTAGTTTGGTTTAAAGTCAGTTTTGGTGTCATAGAAATAGAGGCCATGTTTAATTTGAATCTTCCACAAAGGGACATTTATTTCTTTGTACTGACATATGGGGTATAATAATAAAAAAATGAAACTGATAACTGAACTGGGCATTTTAATCTTTTCAGGTACTTAAAAGAATTTATGACAGCAATATCAGGAACTACACCATTTATTATGATAAACGCCATCACCTGTTGTTTTCTCATATGGAATATGTAGGTAAGTGTAAGTGGAATCTCCATCCATCCGTCCGTCCGTCCATCCGTCCATCAGTCAATCCATCCACCCATCCATCCATCCATCAGTCCATCCATCCATCCATCAGTCAATTAATCAGTCCATCCATCCATCCATCAGTCAATTAATCAGTCAGTCAGTCAATCAATCAATTAATCAGTCAGTCAGTCAATCAATCAATTAGTCACTCAGTCAGTCAATCAATCAAGCAGTTAATCAGTCAGTCAATCAATCAGTCAATCAATCAAGCAGTTAATCAGTCAGTCAATCAATCAGTCAGTCAATCAATCTGTCAATCAGTCAGTCAGTCAGTCGATCAATCAGTCAATAAATCAGTCAATCAGTCAATAAATTTATTCAAAAAGTCAATCAGTCAGTCAGCCATTAAGTCAATAAATTAATCAGTCAGTCAATCAATCAGTCAATCAATCAGTCAATCAGTCAGTCAATCTGTTAATCAATCAATCACTCAATCAATCAATCAGTCATTCTGTTAGTCAGTCAATCAATCTGTCAATCAATCAGCCAATCAATCAATCAGTTGATTGATTGACAGTCAATCTGTCAATCAATCAGTCAGTCAGTCAGTCAATCTGTCAATCAATCAGTCAATCAATTAGTCAGTTTAACAGTCAATCAAACAGTCAATAAATAAATCAGTCAGTCAGTCAATCCATCACTCAATCAATCAGCCAATCAATCAGTCAGTTAATCAGTCACTCAATCAATTAATCAATCAATCAATCAATCAATCAATCAATCAGTAAATCAATCAATCAATCAATCAGTAATCCAAATCAGTCAGTCAGTATGTCCCAATTGCCAACACACTTCTCCTCTGCACAGCAAGCCAAAGCTAGTTTGCATAAAAAGCAAATTTGCATAAAAGCAGATGTAACAATTCATTATGAAAGAGATATAAACCAGTAATCAGCCATTGTTAGGAGAAGGACTTACTAAATGGCCAGAAATCAAGACTAGCTTATATTAATTTATTTTCACTAAGTTAATTTCAATAATTAAATTGTTGTTATTCTGATTTTACTCAGGGGATGACTTAGACAAGGATATGGCAGCTATAGGAGAAGACCCAATCACAAAGGAATGGTGGAAGGTGTGCGAACCGTGTCAAGAGTCATTAGAGTGGACTGGTCCCCCACCAAGCGAGGGTGGACAAGGCGGAAACTGGTGGGCTCCCATTGAAGAAGTGTTCCATGATGGCCATCCTGCAACACATTATAAAGAATAGTAGCTAGATATTTCTGCTAGATGCTGTGAGAGACATGGTTTAACTTCTGCTGTGTTGTGCGTCCCTTCGACAAAAAGGATAACAGTAATTAAATTTGTTGAAATAAAAACAGTTTAACAAGATAATGTATGTCATAGAACAGTAATGCAAATGGTACCAGGTACTTGTTTCTATTGATAAAGTAGTGAATTGATATTTTATTTCTGTGATTTAAAGTTTTTCAAGTAAAATAGGAAATGATCTAAACGCCAAGCTCAATCGTGAAATAATATTTTTTTTATTATTGATAGAAATGAGAAAACAGTTTAATATATCTGTTGAAAATAAAAGTCAAGGTAGATATTAGTTGCTGATGATGTCCATTTTTCGTTTTCAACAAACCCTTCCCCCTGCTCCCCTCCCCCCCCCCCCCCACCAGTCAACCCATCCCACCCCACCCAGCATGCAGCATAAAAGATATTCTATATCTGTATTCATCATAGAAGTTCTGTTTTGCAAACCGAAATATCAAGCAAATACATGTATATTCAACTGTTTGTTTTTTATTTCACTTCTGTCTCAATCTCTTCTCCTTGCCGTGAGGATCAGTATTTCAAATAATTTCGACCCACCCCTGGTCAGATCTTTTTTGTCTGAAGCGATTGTGTGGCCAGCGGCGGCTCAGTAAGAGAAAAAAATGGCGGGTCGTTCAGGAAATCTCGATGTTTTGGATGTTTGTCCCCAACTTGTGCTTCAAGACAAAACAAAACGGTTTTACGACGGATATATCACCGTTTGCGTAAGTTAAAATTTGTCAATAAGCGAAGCAAGAGTGCTTTGAGGTAATAGAAGGGTGCTGTACACTTTGACGTTCTCAGAATCTGAGTTGTGACTTCAGTTAAGGTTAGGGACTGGTCATAAAGTACAGGAGGGGGTGGGCCGGAAAAAAAGGGGGGGTGGGCCATCATTTTTGTGCACGTAAAAAGGGGTGGGTCAAGAAACATCATGCAATACATTGGGGGTGGGTTATGAACAATTATGCTTCAATTTTATTAGCTGCAGATATGTATACATACACAATTTAACACTTAAATTGGCAGTAATGTAGCTTGATAAAAGACTTGGAATAAAACTGCTCCTTATTACACCTACCTATAGTGGCAGCTAGCTGTTTTTACAAAGATTATGTCAACAAGGAATATTCATGTGAAAAAATTAAACAGAATGAAAGCAACAACCTATAAAACATTGCATGCAACGTTTAGTCTGCATCAGTGACATCATCATCAGTGGAGTCATCGTCAGTATCTGTGTCACTGTCTGTTTCTAAATTAGGGTTTAAAGTGTTACAAACTTGAATAGCTTCTTTTGTGAACATCTTTTAATTTTTTCAAAAAGTAATTTTAACCATTTGATATCCCTTTTCCCCATTTTTGATATGGCATCTTTATAAAGAGTCTAACTACTGTACTGAACAGAGGCAGACCCAGAAACATTTCATCAAGAGCCGAGCAAAACTACATTTGGGGAAAGGGCTTTTTTTGTGCTAAAAAACCACCCAAGACGGAGCAACAAGAAAATGAATACACACACCACCAAAGGAAGCACGTAAAAAATGCTAAATCGTGCCTGTTTTCGAAAGAAAACGAAGGCCTGGTACTCTCCATGGATGACAAAGCATATCTACGTCCTGGTACTGATGTTGGGGTTTGTGATACCAAGTCAGGAAAGATATATGATGTCTCTAACGAGGATAAGCAGAGAAAACTTCCACAGCATGATTTCAGTACTCCCCAAGTGCACATTACTCCTTCATCGTTTCGTTTTATGACCGGACACCAAGAAATCATTGATGGGAAACTTCATCTTGTGAATGACACAGATCAAACTATAGTTACAGTCAGGCCAAAATACTATATTGGTAGTTCGGGAAGTATTTGGGCTTCAGAGACCATGCTTCTGCGAAGAGAGTTTCCTCAACTGTTCGAGGTCAGTAGAGGTCCATACAGATATAGCAGCATTCCATTAAGGCGGTTTTGTGCACACGTTCATGACTGTCTTTACTACTTTCAAGACACGTCAATGTACGAAGACATAATGGCAGTAACACAAAAGCCCAATTGCCGCGAATATGAAATGATGCGTTTGTCATGGCTTAGACGCAAATTGAATGCAGCTATGTTAAGATGGGATGAAGACAAAATTGACGTCAAAGTTGAAGATGTAGCTTATGGAAAAGAGGTGAAGGATGCAGTAGTTTCAATAACAGACCATTTGGAGCAAGATTTTACCGACATCACAGTCACCGGAGAACAGCTATGGGAAGTACATGGTGTTCTCCAAAGAAAGGTGGACCAGGTCCTAGAATGCATCAACGAGTTGAAGTTGCCACCAGTCAAGACTGACATACTTAAGAATACAGATGCAGGGCCTGGTGTGGGCAGCAGCAATGTAGAAGTGAGATACAGAGATGCCGAGATGGCTAGAATCCTCAATTCTGATCGTGTGAATAGAATTCACAGAGCAAGAGATGACAGTGGCCAGAATGAGGCAGAGAGATCGAATGCATGTATTGGTGAAGCACTGGTTGATGGTGGGGCCATGCAATGGAAGTTCCATGACGCACTTGATGGACTGACACAAGATGAAATTGCAGCACTCTCACTTGATGATATCAAGAAACGCGAGGAGCTGGCAATAGAACAAAATGCGTGGACCGTTGCCCGGAATGTGGTTGAAAGAATAAATCACGAGCCAGGTCCAGCTGGAGATTACATGCAATCATTTCTGACCTCACACAAGAATGCACAGTTTTTCTTCAACACAGAATAACTACGCCTGTTTGTTTCGGCACCAGATTCAAAGAAGAAAGACATACCAGGATCTGCATACTTTAAGAAAATAAATACGTTTATGGAAGGATATGTACAGGTGGGAGAGCTCTACTTGGAATATATAAAAGGTGACTGCCAGAACACAAACAAAACCCTCTGTGAGTTTTGTGCTAAATTTTCCTGTTCAGCGCCAGGCTTGGAAAGAGTTCCAAGGCCAATGCCAGATCAGAAAGCTCTACCAGAATTGTGTTACTTGCCCTTTGACAAAACCCCTACTGTTACTTCAAGTGGTACTCAAAGGGATGTAGATAATTATCAGCCAAGAGCGCAAATTAAAAATAAATTTGAAGATGGGACACTTAAATGACTTAATATGGATGATGCAGAGTCTATTGGAATGTTTTCAAAATGATTTGCTGTGGAGGAAAGTCTAACAAGAAAGTACCTGGAACATCTTGAATACATACGATTGAAAAAAGAAAAGTGGTCTGAAGAAAGAAAGCGAAAAAAACAAGAGGAAGTCACGAGAACCTATGATGACTTTGATTGGGTAGAGATGTTCCACAAGGGAACACTAGCAAAACTAACTGTTCCTGCTCTAAATTTGTTCCTTGATAGGCATCATCTGGCCCATGGCAAGATGAAAAAAGCAGAGGAAGAACATACAATCAATGCACGGTTAGCAAATTCAGAATACATGTACCACAAGATACAACATAGTGGAATTCGTGATGAAGATAACGAAGCTAAAGATGATGATAGTGATCCTGCTGAATCAATGGACAGTGATATCTCTGATGAATCATCATGAATCATCATGAATCATCTGATGAATCATCTGATGAATCATCAGAGACATCACTGTCCATTGTCCATCGTCGTCACTGGGCTCACCAACCTCAAGTAAAATTACATGATCCTCATCATCAGTGATGATGAGGATCATGTAATTTTACTTGAGGTTGGTGAGCCCAGTGACGACGATGAAGTGACTCAGAGAATGACGAGATATTACAGCCTCGTAACTCCAGAACTGGAAGGCCATGTACAACATATTTGACCCGTCATTTCTATGGAGACTCCGACTGATACCATAAAAATCAAGGTTAATGGTATTTTATCTATTGTTTAGTAACTTAAGATGCCCCTGGCAAGAGGGGGGGTGGGTCAGTGATTTTTGTGTCAGGATTAAAAGGGTGGGCTACATTTTTTGTGTTAACGAGGAAGGGTGGGCCACTAAAACTTTGTCTACTAGAAAATCGATTTTTCCGGCCCACCCCCTCCTGTACTTTATGACCAGTCCCTTACTTTTCTATAATTTTTGCAGAAAAAGAGTTTTCGAATTTCTATTCAAATTCCAGAGAACAAGGCAATGGAAAATGCCAGGTAGGATTGAAAGAGGAATATATTAATTAATTTACGATAGCGATGATGGCCTGTGAATCATAGGTTATCAGGGCAAACATGTATGCCGCCAAATACAGTGTTTTGTATGGGAATCCAGTGTCGAATATAAGCTTAAATTTCAGAAAAATTAAAATTTTCTAATATTTGTAAATTGAAAACTTATGATACCAGGAAGAAGATTTTACTAATCAAATTTGAGGAATGTAGTAGTGTTAGAAAACGTGCAATTATTTTTTTTTTGTTTGGACAGATTTGTCAATTATGTGCATGGAAAAAATTACATTCAAATATAAGCTTATGGAAAACCAAAAAATTAACTGCATCATGATGTGACATTGTTGAACCAGTTGATAAAACAACAGCAGTTTGCACTTCTGGTACATTGCTTTGTCCTTATTTTAATATGTGAACATGAAAGGGTTCTTTTTGTACAGAAAATAATAACTTATTAGAAATATAAAAATGTGTAAAAGATGCATTGCAGCCTGTCACCTTTTTTGTGCAACAATATTTGTTCTCATAGGATTGAATGTGGCTGGAAACTGCGGCACTTGTTGAAAGGCTATGAAGGGGTCATAAAACAGGTACTGCAGGACAGTTAATTAATAATATTATAACAAAGGGAACTCCTTTTTCTTTTATTACAATGTTAGATTAGTTATTAGGGAACAAACACAACATATTGTTTGTGACTGACCGGTTCGCTCTTTACAATATTTATGGGGCTCAAAATTAACCACGTAAGAGTATAATAATTTATATAGAAAGAGTGCTACTAAAATTGGGCGGGCTAGTTCGTAGGTAGGTATGCTCTGTTTATGTGCGACGAAAGCCAAACAAGATGAGATAAATTGTTTTTTAACTTTAATCTTTTAACTTTAATAATAAGCAAAATTGTAGATAATTCTGGTTGCCATAGTGGCGATTGAACCAGAATTTTTAGTCGGCAACATGGGATTGTTAGTGGTGTTGGCGATCATATCTGTTCAGTAACAATTTCGAGCCCTGAGTGACATATGATCAAGGAGTTCACCTGGGACTGCCTAACTCCTCCCTCCCCCCCCCCCCCCCCCCCTCCCTGCCGTCCAACTTGGGCTTATTTTATAGGTGCATATACATTAATAACCTTTGTTTTTACAGTTAATAGTCATTTCTTTTCTTTGTAGAGGCTGGGACAGAGTGTGGACCTGCCATCGTTTTTACTGGAACTCAGGAGTATTCTGGTGTGTCTCACTTAATATCATTTCAGTTCCATAAATATGAAGGTTTAGTAAATTAACATCCAAACCTTACTTACAATGGGGTGCAAGACAGAATGAAGCCTGCAGTTACTTATCAGCAATAATTCAGGCCTTTTATGTCCCTAGGTTTCACATGGCCAGAGTTGGTCAAAGCTCGGGGACTTTGGACATGATTAATTTTGTGCCTGAAAATTTGACAGCCAGGCCAATTAATTGTCCAAAAGGATCAAGCACATTAACCCTTTCTCTCCCAGAGTCAATTATGGAGACATGTAGCTCTTTCTAACTTTTGAGTCTGTCAATGAAATCATGTCGTGTTCATTCAAATGAAACCTCTTCAGCAGTTAACTTTTGCATGGTTATAGGTACCATCTGGTTTTCAAATTTTACAAAATGAAATTTGGGATTTTTTTTAATTTTGATTTTTGGCACTCTTGAGAGTTAAAGCGTTTTATAATTTCTTCTTATAAATCGCAGGAGAAACTCTTGGAATGCCAAAAATCAGAAAAAGTTGTTTCCCAACCCAAGTTCTATACACATTTAGTAACAGAACTGGAAGCCATTGGGTGGGGCAGGTGAGTACATGTGGTTATCAGTTATTATTTTTTCAGGTTTTGTTTGCTAAAGAGAAATGTTGAGAAAATGAGATAGTACATTAGGTGTGGAAAAAACACCATCTTGCTTCATAAGCCATAAATCATCTATTAAGTCCTCGGGGGGGGGGGAGCTTATCCATTTCAAGCATTTTGAGGGGGGGGGGGGGGTGTAATAGAGAGGCCGAACTATAACCATCCAAGCTTCCTGTACGTGGATAAATGACCATAAACCATACTGTGATTGATCAATGAAGTGTTATATATTCATGATTAACGTACGATTATTTTTTAGTACCAGTACCGGTTATATTTTCCCCAAAGCTTGTGGTTACTGTATGTGAATTCGCACCTGGTGTGGTATGGCAAAACTGTGCCAATAATACAGTCTGTCGCTTATTGTTTTGGTTGTAAAAGGAGGGGGAGGGGGTGGGCTTAATAAATTCCTTGTTCCTAAAAGGGCAGGCTTATTTGAGAGGGGGAGGGGGGAGGGGTAATAGAGGATTTATGTTAGATATTATTTAATACTGACAAATAGATATTAGTGCTTGTGAACCTTAAAACATTTCTACCTCTAGCAGTAAATATGTTATATGACTGAATTTACTCTACCGAGATTTAAAGATTTAATGCTGTTAGCTATAGGAAGCATTCTCTCAGATAATTAGTGCCAAAAATATGGAACATGTTGCCTGACAACTTGAGAAAAGTTCCCTCCATCCAGACATATAAACAGCAGATCCGTAATATGGAACTTAACTTTTTACTAGACAATGGCTGTCATAACTGTGCCCACTGCACTAACTAGAGATAATGTAAATATTTTGACTTGTACCTTTTAGTCTTGTGCAGTTTCTTATTATTTTTTCAATAAATTTTTATTGTAACTTGGCATTATTCTCCATCGAAATAGGAGAAAAGCTCTAACAGCTTTATTTTTGATAAAGAAAGAAAGATGATTAATTTTTGCTCAGTAATGAAAAGAGAAAGATGTAATGTTCATCAAGTCACAAGCGTGGGACAAAGAAAAAAATTTGAGTCCCCGACAGATCTTCAGTCAGCCGGTCAGATACTCTAACATGATGGACATTACAATACCTTTCTCATTTCATTACCGAGCTTAATATTTACTGTCTTCCTCACATGACGCTTGCTATATTGTTGATCATAGCAACATACAGGATGCATCTCATATATGAACCTAGTATCTCACCTAAGGTGCCACGAGTCTCTTGTAGCTCAGTGGTTAGAGCATCCGACCGGTGTGTGAACCTAGTATATGGCCTAGCTCTCCACAAGTCTCTTGTAGCTCAGTGATTAGAGCATCCGACCAGTGTGTGAACCTAGTATATGGCTTAGCTCCCCACTAGTCTCTCGTAGCTCAGTGGTTAGAGCATCCCACCCGTGTGCGTAAGGTCATAGGTTCAAATCCTGTTGGGGACTCAGCTTTCATTTTTGTTCTAGATTAGCTTATGTGGATCCATCTTTTCAAGTTTTAAAGCTGGCTGCCAGGTAAGTAAAGAAAAATTATTTACACCCAATGTAGCTGTTACAGTCAAAATGAGTCTAATCAGAACTGTTGTTGGTATTTACTTCTGCCCATGAGCCACTAAAATTACAGTAAAAACCCACGTATAAGAACCTACAGTAGTCTGGATTAAAACCTGTGGGAAAGAAAAATTTGGCATTTAAATCCCCATTATATAAGAACCTGTTGAGCCTAAAAATTGAAACAACTTCTAATTTGGAAAATTAGTTTTAATTAGTTTTGTTATATATAATGTATTGGCCATAAAAACTTGAAATAAAGGCATTGTGTAAAGGAAATTTAAAAAAAAAATTTGCCTCTGCTTCTTTGTGGAATATTATGCGCAAATGTGTGATTTTTCACAACAAAAGAAAAGACAATATCGCACACTGGTTTTTGTTTGTTTAGCCTACCTACTCCATGATAATGAACACAGCCATGTTGATGGCAACCATAGTCTCCTACACAGTCATTATTTCTGTCGTCCTGCAACAAGCTTTTTAAGAAGAGTTGTGTGACTACACAAATAACATCTGCGTAGGAGACAAAGGCGGACAATGAATGAAGCTCTTTCTGAGTGGTTTTGAATGACACAGTTATGAGCAATATAACTGACCTGGAAACTGTCATGGATTGTAAGTAAATATAATGAGAATAATAGTTGTTCTGTGCGATGCCCCTTACATTTCAATTTCATAATTTCCTTTAATTCTTTATTAATGCTTAACAACTTTACTTACACTGTAAGTTTCTGTAACATTTTGGCCCACTGACAGTAAGGAAACCCTAAGGTAATTTACTTAACAATACAATAATACAATACAATAACTTTATTAATGTGGCTGACACTTAGCTATAAAGCTAGTTTGCAGGACAGTCATGGAAAGAAAAAGAAAAACTATATAAAAATATTCTAAAAAGTACAAAATAAAAATGTTTAATGTTTAAAATGTTTATAAATGTAATAATTATTTTTTTCAGAGATAACAAAGATAGAGAGCACCTTATAACCGTGCATCTCTCAACTCAGGTAAATGATAGTCATAGCCTACACTCAACACACAAAGATTATAAAAGCAGTAGATACTAGAAATGTTTTGTTTGCACTTGATGCCTATTAATTGCCTCACAACATGTTAACCTACTATTAAGTGTGTGTTTCTGTGTGTGGGTGACGTCGGGGGTGGGGTTCCTGTAGTGGGGAGGGGGGTGCAAACATCTAACAGCCCATACCCTTTACACCCTTTTCCCCACATCTTCCTTGTTGCACTTTTGTCATGGGTGGCTGTAAAAGTAATACAAAGATGTTGAAATTTATTCTTATTTCTCCCACTTCCCACTTCCCACCTCCTACATTCTTTACCCCCTCCCCCTCCCTCTTTTATCCCAGTTCCCACCCCACCCCTCCCTTGTGTCCCCCCCATCTTGACAGTATACAAAGTTGATTCCAGCCTTGGGACTCCTGTGTTATCTTGTGACTATTTATTCCTTTTCTAGCATCCTCATGTAGCTCCAACTTGTACCACAGACCTACCTGGAAAACGTTTCACCTTCTCCTGGACATCACAGGTAACACCCGACTTTGTGAAAAATGTAGGATGAAACATACTAGTGCAGACAGTATGAAGTACCTAGGACACTGACTAGCTGGACCGGTCATTCAGTAAATATAATGCATCCTTTAGATAATCTGGTGATTCAAGTCTCTCAAAATGACGTATGTTGTTTTTTAATTAACCTATTTTCTCACTGACTGCTGTGGAGGCAAATTGCAAGCAAACTGTCCAAAACGTTGTTTGCAACATGAAAACTTAGTTTCCTTTCCTTTCTGGGTTACCATAAATTCCCCATAAAATTCAGAAGAATTGTATTGAAAAAGTAAAAAAAAAAAATAATGTTCTCAGATTTCATTCATTTTTGGCACAGAATTAGCCCTTCCCAAGAAACTAAGGTTGCCATAAAAATGTTTGGTGTGTAGCCAGGCATGTTAAAAATAAAAAGATATTAAAAGTTGACACTGGCTAAAAATGTTGTTTTGGACGTTTCGGCAACTGCTGTTGCCTTCTTCAGCAAAAGATAAAAATGCAAATGTTTAACGGCGTCCTGATGGTATAAGATAAATGCTAATAACTACCCTACCAATTTCATTCACAATGGTCACCAACCGAATAGACAACAAGAAGTAAACGATACCGACCAACGTAGCATGGTTATCCTGCCCTACGCCAAAGGATTCTCCGAGAGAATCGCAAGAGAGTTCTTCGAAGCTTCAACATCAAAGTCGCTCATAAGCCTATTCGGACAATCTCAAACATACTTAACAAGCCAAAAGACAAGATTGAGAAAGAGGCCACCAGAGGAATCGTGTATAAGATCAAATGTAAAGATTGTGATTGTGTTTACATTGGTCAGACATCGCGCGCGCTAAAATCACGCGTGAAAGAACACGCAAAGGCTATAGCAACATTGGATAAAAACTCTTTGTTGGCCAAACACCACATGCTCCACAGCCACCAAATAGATTTGACGAGTGTTGAAATTGTTGACAGATCATCGGCATGGCGACAAAGACTCATTCTTCAAGCTTGGCATTTCGTGCGTAACACAAACGCTATAAACGAACACATAGCGCTTCCAAACGTTTACAATAACATTAAGAATTTGTAGAAATAATTAAGAATGCTCTAGAGACTTTTGTTTCACCTCAAAATATTCTTTCGAGGTGCGATTTAATATTTGCATTTATCTTATACCATCAGGACGCCGTTAAACATTTGCATTTTTATTTTTTGCTGAAGAAGGCAACAGCAGTTGCCGAAACGTCCAAAACAACATTTTTAGCCAGTGTCAACTTTTAATATCTTTTTATTTTTAAGGTTGCCATAGTTTAGACTGATCAGGCGAAAGTTTGTGGAGAAATTGCTTAAAGAAAATTTGAGAGGGGGGGAGCCTATTTGGCAGTTGGGAACTTTTTTGCTTCAACCTGAGATTTCACTGTGGATGTTGTGCAATCGTTCTCCAACTTTGCCAGCAATGATTTCTCATTCGTAACTAACACCTATGAAAATCTGAAATTTTTCAATTGACTATGAATTCCCCATAAAATTCAGAAGAATTGTATTGAAAAAGGAAAAATTTGGTTTCTCAGATAAATAAGTAAATTTGACTCATTTTTGGCACAGAATTAGCACTTCCCAAGAAACTAAAGCTGGCACAGTTTGAGGCTGTTTATAGGTTTAGGTGAAAGTTCATCGATGAATCACATTAAGAATATTTGAGAGGGGGAGCCTATTTGGCAGTTGGGAGCCTTTTTGCTTCAACCGGGATGTTTAAATTTTAAATTTTTGCATAAATTCCCCATAAAATTCAGAAGAAATGACTTGTGTTGAAAAGTGAAAAAAAAAATAGTTTCTCAGATTTCACTCATTTTTGGGATAAAGTTAGCCCTTCCAAAGATACATGTACTTAGGCTGGCAAAGTTTGAGACTGATTGGGTGAAAGTTCTTCTAGAATTCGCATACAGAAAATTTGATAGGAGAGATCCTACATGTATTTGGCAGTTGGGAGCTTTTTTGGTTCCAGCCCTTCAGTTAGAATTTAAATTAATTATTGCAAGCAAGTAAATATTTGGCTCAATTTCTTGTCTTTTGTTTTTCTAGAGTCACCCTCTTCAACAATTATATCATCAGTTTCAACAGGTGAACACCACTGATTATTTGCCAGAATGTTTTCATTTAAATTTAGAGGTATTACATTCATGTGTGATTATAATTTAATTTTACTTCTGTCAATTGACAGGTTCTTTGTCAGTTTGAGGATTTTTGGGAGATGTTAGATGAAATAGACTGTAACACATGGATTCTTGAACCTGATCACCCATCACGATCCTGCACAAACCGGAGAATTGCTCTGGGTAAGTTCTAAACCAACAATGAACATCCAATTTAATGAGTATTCATTTAAGGTGGCTTACAACAGTTTCTAGTCATTTCAATCCATTACTTACATGTTACACTTTGATGGATAAATACCTCCATTCTTTAGTGGAGGTACAAATGCCCGTCATTGTTGAAAATATTATGGTCATTGTCATGACATAACAGGTTACCATAGTAACAGTATAACCTGTTAAAGACACCCTTAAGTTTTAACTTTCGGTGCTTATAACTAAAAAATGAGCTCAGTGATCCCCATTTTTAACCCGGGGAATACGCGAAAGCATAATGAACGGGTTATCAGAGATGATGGCAAATTCACTCACTCGCTCGCTCATTCTAAAACTCAGCTGTAAACTTGGTGACATAATGCTTTGTTATGAATGCGTTTCGTTTCATTACAAGAACAACGTGAATCTAGCAATAACAATAACTAAATAAATTTGTTGTAAATGAATATAAACAACTTTAAGTTTAAAGATGTTTCACATTTGGAGTCTTAAATGCAAAAGAAATTAAAATTGATCCAAACAGATTTTTCAACAAAGACATGCATTTTGATGCATATCTACATAACTTTGAAATACCAAAATTTGATCTTAATTAGGTATGTATTCCAGAATGGTCGGGTGGTTTAATGCTTCCTTTTCTGTTCGAATGGATGATGAGGGACCTAGGATGCAAATCCTTTTTTTGCATTCATCAAAAGTCATTACGTTTAATTTTAAAAAACTATCGAACTGTCTCAGTATAAAAACATAAGCTTAATCTACCGCAGCATTGGAGTTTACCTTGGTGTAAAAACCTGTGACTTTTTTCTTTGTTTTCTACCTTTGTTGTCTTGCACTCTATTGTTTCAGTACCTTTTGTTTTCTTTGTTTTACGTCACTCGTGAGTTGGCAGGTTTTTACACCGAGGATGAGCCCAACATTGCGTTACACATTACCATTTCTTATTCACGGGTTGGCTCTTAGGAGCCTTTGATTTATCATCAAGTTGTAATAAATCATTAGCATGTTAAAAATTATTAGGCAGCATTTTAAAAATACAACTTGAAAAATTCCTGGGAAGGGGTTCAGAGCCACTTAACATTTTCTAAAATTTTCCATATTTTGGTAGTGTTTGTTGTTGGTTAATATTGATGTAATTGAGGGTGGAAATAGATGACAAATTAAAGAAACTTAAAATGAAGCACAGGCGGTTTTTAATTGACTATAATGAGCACTACATTTTTGTTTTGATTTACAGGTAATAATGCTTCCATCCAGATAGATCTGAATCCTGCAAACCCAAGACTTCTACCAGAATGCAGATTTTTAGGAGCTGACAATGGTATTTTAATAATGCTTTAATATCAATTATTTATTTTAGATACCCACCCCATATTCACTGGAGTCTCTTAGAAACTTGTTTGTAGCTACAAAAAGCCATTTCAAGATTTTAACAAGAATTTAGAATGTGTAGTTCCAGAAAAAATCCATACCCACCCCATGGAAGGTCATTGGAAATTCCTAGGGGGAGGGAGGTCTTAAGCGCCAACATTTTAGAAGCAATGTATGAAGCTAAACTGGAATTTCCTGGGGGGACGGGGGGTGCTAAACAAAAAACCTTCCATGGGGGGAGTATGGATATTTTCTGGAACTGCACAATTAACATTTATTTGTATTAAAATCTGACTGTGAAGGATAATATTTATTTTGCAGTGATTGTACCTTTACGAGAGCATTTAAATGCAAACATTCACTCCTGGTAAGTATGTGCAGAACACAAGTTATGAATTTAATAATTTCAGTAATTTGATAAATTCAGATTTGGCCACCATCTTGGATTTTAGGTTCTGGGT
Source organism: Cladopsammia gracilis (assembly GCA_022457155.1). NCBI lineage: Eukaryota > Metazoa > Cnidaria > Anthozoa > Scleractinia > Dendrophylliidae > Cladopsammia > Cladopsammia gracilis. Next base: position 1,984,980 of record JAJGOT010000040.1, read on the forward strand.
TTTGACCAATCAGAAGGCAGGATTGGGATCATGTGACCCATGAATTTAATCCTGAGCTAACCTTTGACTATTCCTTGACTAATCTTAGAGTTCCCTTTGACTAATCATTAATTTTGTCTTTAATATAAGAAAATAACAGCAATGCAACTTTTTTTAGGAATCCTCAGTTGTCTGTTTTGGCAAACCTGGAGAGTTTGTTGGGACAGAAATTCCCTTCCCCCTCAACAACAAAGAAAGAGGTACATTTATTTTTGCAGTTACTTTTGAATAAAAGAAATGTTTTAAAAATACACCTAGATTGGTGTAACTTATCTCCAGTTTTGCGATGACTGTTAAGATTAATGCCCAATTCTCACAATTTCAAACAAATCATTCTGGCTACACAGACTCAACATTGTATGGGGGGAGGGGACAGGAAAAAATTCATTAAAGATTCAACATGTCGGATGGTTTAGAAAATTAAGCCATAACATGCTAACTTGATGAAACAATTCAGGCTGGTTTGTGAGAAAAAACTACACCGCCATTCTATTTGGGAAAACGGAAGCAGCGAGGAAACAAAATGAATGAGTTTTTTGCTTACGTTATTTCTCAAAAACAAAGCAGAAAACCATCCCAAAGAATTTATTTCAGAGCAATATTTTGCAATTGATTATTACCTCACATACAAAAAATGAGGCAAATCTGAAGGTAAAAATAAAAACTCTCTAAACTTCAACCTAAGGTCATTAATATGCACCCAGCCCTTCAATTAATATTTTTGCATATATTTTTTTTTCTTTTGATAAGGATTTCAGCATGGAATGTGGAATTTGTTATGCCTATCGCCTTAATGACCTGATACCAGACAGAGCTTGTGATGATTCACGGTGTGGACAACCTTTCCACAGCTTGTGTCTATACGAGGTTAGGACATTATTCATTTAAACCCATAAACCAGCAGTTTCTTGTTGTTGTGGAAGTTGTTATCACCAAATGACATAACACAAAAGATTCCAAAGACATTGAACAATCCACCGTAGGAAAAAAGATGGCGACTGGTACATTTACCCATTATTCTTAGCGCACAAAAACCTTAAAAACGTTCATAAAAATGTAAAGAAAAGTTATAAAATCTTCAAACCTATTCTACACATTGTCCTTAGTACTGGAACAAATATTGTAAAAGTTTGGCTTTCTTTGTGCCTTATGTGCTGTGTTAGGTCCACAAGGTATTGTGGTAAAATGAACAGCCGCCATCTTTTTTCCTGCGGTGGATTAACCAACACCATAACACAACAGCAAACCAACAAATAGTGAAAGAATTGATCCAAATTGAGTGTAATAAGTTAAGCCCAAGATGTACCCAAGTGATTGCAAACTGACCAAGTTAACAATTTCCTTCAAAAAGTGTCCTAGGATTTGCAAGCACGACTTGTGATAGCCTATGTGCTTTAATTTTAACTTGATCAATCATGAGCATGATGTAGGATGCATGCAGTGTATTATCAGTGATGGTGAAATTTGCATTTTTTAACATTTTATATTCACCACAATGTTCATCGTTCCATGTTTTTTTTTTAAGTGGTTGAGAGCTTTACCTTCCAGTCGACAGAGCTTCAACATGGTGTTTGGTGAGTGTCCATACTGCAGCAAGGTGAGACAATGTTGATGTATTATTAATAATAATTTTTATTGTGCAGTCTAAATCAATAGAATTTAAATTAGTGATGGTAATAACTAAAATAGTTCATTGATTGTTAGCTGGTGTTTCAGCATAAGCCAAAAATATTGTTCTGCCATTTTGTTTGTCAATGACATATAAATTCATGCACACTTATGTACATTAATGCAAATTTAATACAAATGAAGGGACTAAATTGGGAAAAAATAAGCATTGCTCCAAATTAGCCGTTTTTGGCATATGAACTTGTTTTCATGTCATAAACATTACCGAATTGTTGAATTTGCACTAACTTTAAGGAATTTGACAAATTTTACCTGAAATTCAGCTTTGGGCAGCTCGAAATGAGTTCTTGCTGGTCGGCCGAAATTGGGCAAGGCAGGCAAAGGCTATGAGCCGAGAGCGGAGGACCGAGAGTGCTTCCTAGGAGGTCCGTAAAGGAGATAGCGTGAAATTTTATCGCCAATAGTGGATGACCAGGGCTGTCATTAAGGGCCATCACCTGTATCATCTGTTACAGGTGAGCGCACTTGATGACACCTTGATGTTACGGGTGATCTTGCCTGTCATAGGTTAAATTGAACGACAAAGCAACAAGATTGTTACGGGTGTTAAGATCAGAGCAACGCCTGTCTCAAATCTTAATGACAGCCCTGGATGACTATTGGCGATAAAATGAAGAGATTTTGAGGGAATGAACTTAGGTTCTGGATTTTCTTCTTCTTCTTTTTTTTTTTCTTGAGCGGGATTTAGCGGCACAGGCCCAAACTTGGCCATCTGAAGTGAAAAATCAGCATAAATTCAAGAAATTTGGGTAAACTTTGGGATTCATTTTCTCGAGCGGGATTCAGCGGAAGACACGGAGTTATCATTTTTTGCATATTTTATTTCTTAAAAATGATGGGAAAAGCAACAAAAAATTCTGAACTATGTTTTGCAAAATGAAATTGAACAACTGAAAACGAACAACTTAAGCAGTTTAACAGCAGTTAAACCAACAACTTGCGCTTTTATCAAGTGAAACAAAGAACTTGAGCGATTAAAAAGTAGTGAAAACAGTTATCCCAAGGGGAATCAAGTACACCAAGTGCTGCACTGTTTGTTTGAGTTTTATTATCCGACCGCATTTTTTGGACCGTTTTTCCCAGAAAATGAAACGCAAAATCAGCGAAAAACATACAGAGCAATGTTTACGACATGAAAACAAGTCCGTATGCCAAAGAACGGATCATTTGGATCAATGTTTATTTTTTCCAATTTAGTCACTTAGTTTAGTTTTCGACCAAGCCCTTCAAATGTCTGCAATGTCTGCCATTACAAGTTATGTTTAAAGCCATTGTTCTAATAATTATGACTTTTTCTTTTATTTCAGCCGATCACAGTCAAAATGGTTACAGGAAAATGAAACATGATTGATGCAGACTTCAAACGAGTACAATATTATATGGAAACTGAAAAATAAACTTAGTTTTAAAAATGGATAAAAAATGGTGACCTTCCAAGTTCTTGCAAGGTCAAAATATGACAAAGCCCGGTTGTGAAGCCTACAGGGCTTCTTGTTAAATTAAAAATTTCCTAGTGGCCACCTACATTGATTCCCTTTGACACTTTCAAAACTGAAACCCAAATGATCTGGGAATTTTGAGCATATAAAACATAACTAAAGGCTGACTCATTTCCAGTCATCTTGATTGAATTAGGAAGTAGGAGGGTTGTCCAATACTCGGACAAATTTATGCCTAGCATTGTATTGTATGACCATCACAATAGTTTAACAATATATTCTAAAATGGCACAATACAGCATAATGTATTACAGAACAATGCTATGCATAAATTTGTCAGAGTATTGGACAAGTATGGGAAGTAGAGGGCGAGAGTTGCAGGGGACTAGAAGAAAGGCGACATGTAGAGGATGATGAGATGAATGGGGAGGAGTCAGACCTAAAAGAAGAAAACCACAAAGCAAACTTAACTTTAACGAAGTAAAACTGTCTATATTTATTTATAATTTATTTATTTGTTATACTATGTACAAACTTTGGAGATAGAGATCCGGCAAAATCGGAAAGTAAAAATTGACTTGACTTGACTTGACTTGACTTGACTTGAACCAGTGCATTTTACTTACGCGTTGTGTGGACCTCTGCATTCAAACGTTTCTAAACTTTGTGTGAATTAATTTTCTTCCTGAGTAGATGTTTAATATCAAACTAGTTACACTGTATGATTTAGCTCAGTAATGTATCACTGATAATACCTTTGCAAAGATAAAAAATAAATATTATTAGTATTGACACATTTGACTTTTCTTTTTTGCATTTATTTGACTGTCTTTCAGTTGCAGAAAGAAATACAGAGATAACTGTAAGAATAGAAGAGACTCCCAGAATAATTATTTAAGAAAACCCATTATTTTGTGAATATTAAGTAACTTAATAATGACAAAAAAAAATGATTATAACAACATGTCGTTTGAATGCTTATTATTAAATCAGAAAATAGGAATGCAATACTCTTGACTGATGGGAAAATTAACATACATTTGCTCGACACATGCAATTAACCAATGAAACTATTATCTGACATGAATTCTGCCCTGCAGTTTTTTGACAGAAAATTCATTGTGGTTCAGCTTTTGAACTGCCAATTTGAAACCATTTTTATGTACAATAAACACATTGATTTACTTATCCTTGACTAATCTTTGACTAATACTTGCATAATCGTTGACTTATTATTTACTTATCACTAACATTAATATTAATGCGTTTATTCTCAAGCGTCCCCTGGGATTTGACTGCTAATTTTATGCACGTTAGAAAGAGTGAGCACATGATTATTCTGTGCAACTTTCAAGGCGATAGCACGTGTAGAAACGGAGCAAATCCATTCTGAATATTAAAACAATAGAAATTTCTTAATGAGCAAAAATAAGCCAATTTTTCAAAAATCCGAGAGGACCCTTTTCAGCTCATTAACCATCTTCTATTGTTTCAATATTCATGCGTGTACTTCGAAGCGTTTTTTTGAGATTTGACTGCTAATTTTATGCACGTTAGAAAGAGTGTGAGCACGTGATTATTCTGTGCAACTTTCAAGGCCATAGCACGTGTAGAAACGGAGCAAATCCATTCTGAATATTAAAACAATAGAAATTTGTTAATGAGCAAAAATTAGCCAATTTTTCAAAAATCCGAGAGGACCCTTTTTAGCTCATTAACCATCTTCTATTGTTTCAATATTCAGGCGTTTATTTCCAAGCGTCTCTTGGGATTTGACTGCTAATTTTATGCACGTTAGAAAGAGTGTGAGCACATGATTATTCTGTGCAACTTTCAAGGCGATAGCACGTGTGGAAACGGAGCAAATCCATTCTGAATATTAAAACAATAGAAATTTGTTAATGAGCAAAAATGAGCCAATTTTTCAAAAATCCGAGAGGACCCGTTTTAGCTCATTAACCATCTTCTATTGTTTCAATATTCAGGCGTTTATTTCCAAGCGTCTCTTGGGATTTGACTGCTAATTTTATGCACGTTAGAAAGAGTGTGAGCACGTGATTATTCTGTGCAACTTTCAAGGCCATAGCACGTGTGGAAACGGAGCAAATCCCCTCTGAATATTAAAACAATAGAAATTTGTTAATGAGCAAAAATGAGCCATTTTTTCAAAAATACGAGAGGACCCTTTTTAGCTCATTAACCATCTTCTATTGTTTCAATATTCATGCGTGTACTTCGAAGCGTTTTTTTGAGATTTGACTGCTAATTTTATGCACGTTAGAAAGAGTGTGAGCACGTGATTATTCTGTGCAACTTTCAAGGCCATAGCACGTGTAGAAACGGAGCAAATCCATTCTGAATATTAAAACAATAGAAATTTGTTAATGAGTAAAAATGAGCCAATTTTTCAAAAATCCGAGAGGACTCTTTTTAGCTCATTAACCATCTTCTATTGTTTCAATATTCAGGCGTTTATTTCCAAGCGTCTCTTGGGATTTGACTGCTAATTTTATGCACGTTAGAAAGAGTGTGAGCACGTGATTATTCTGTTTAACTTTCAAGGCCATAGCACCTGTAGAAACGGAGCAAATCCATTCTGAATATTAAAACAATAGAAATTTGTTAATGAGCAAAAATGAGCCAATTTTTCAAAAATCCGAGAGGACCCGTTTTAGCTCATTAACCATCTTCTATTGTTTCAATATTCAGGCGTTTATTTCCAAGCGTCTCTTGGGATTTGACTGCTAATTTTATGCACGTTAGAAAGAGTGTGAGCACGTGATTATTCTGTGCAACTTTCAAGGCCATAGCACGTGTGGAAACGGAGCAAATCCCCTCTGAATATTAAAACAATAGAAATTTGTTAATGAGCAAAAATGAGCCATTTTTTCAAAAATACGAGAGGACCCTTTTTAGCTCATTAACCATTTTCTATTGTTTCAATATTCAGGCGTTTATGTCCAAGCGTATCTTGGGATTTGACTGCTAATTTTATGCACGTTAGAAAGAGTGTGAGCACGTGATTATTCTGTTTAACTTTCAAGGCCATAGCACCTGTAGAAACGGAGCAAATCCATTCTGAATATTAAAACAATAGAAATTTGTTAATGAGTAAAAATGAGCCAATTTTTCAAAAATCCGAGAGGACTCTTTTTAGCTCATTAACCATCTTCTATTGTTTCAATATTCAGGCGTTTATTTCCAAGCGTCTCTTGGGATTTGACTGCTAATTTTATGCACGTTAGAAAGAGTGTGAGCACGTGATTATTCTGTTTAACTTTCAAGGCCATAGCACCTGTAGAAACGGAGCAAATCCATTCTGAATATTAAAACAATAGAAATTTGTTAATGAGTAAAAATGAGCCAATTTTTCAAAAATCCGAGAGGACTCTTTTTAGCTCATTAACCATCTTCTATTGTTTCAATATTCAGGCGTTTATTTCCAAGCGTCTCTTGGGATTTGACTGCTAATTTTATGCACGTTAGAAAGAGTGTGAGCACGTGATTATTCTGTGCAACTTTCAAGGCCATAGCACCTGTAGAAACGGAGCAAATCCATTCTGAATATTAAAACAATAGAAATTTGTTAATGAGCAAAAATGAGCCAATTTTTCAAAAATCCGAGAGGACTCTTTTTAGCTCATTAACCATCTTCTATTGTTTCAATATTCAGGCGTTTATTTCCAAGCGTCTCTTGGGATTTGACTGCTAATTTTATGCACGTTAGAAAGAGTGTGAGCACGTGATTATTCTGTGCAACTTTCAAGGTCATAGCACGTGTAGAAACGGAGCAAATCCATTCTGAATATTAAAACAATAGAAATTTGTTAATGAGCAAAAATGAGCCAAGTTTTCAAAAATCCGAGAGGACCCTTTTTAGCTCATTAACCATCTTCTATTGTTTCAATATTCAGGCGTTTATTTCCAAGCGTCTCTTGGGATTTGACTGCTAATTTTATGCACGTTAGAAAGAGTGTGAGCACGTGATTATTCTGTGCAACTTTCAAGGCGATAGCACGTGTAGAAACGGAGCAAATCCATTCTGAATATTAAAACAATAGAAATTTGTTGGTGAGCAAAAATGAGCCATTTTTTCAAAAATCCGAGTGGACCGTTTTTAGCTCATTAACCATCTTCTATTGTTACAATATTCATGCGTGTACTCCGAAGCGTTTTTTTTGAGATTTGACTGCTAATTTTATGCACGTTAGAAAGAGTGTGAGCACGTGATTATTCTGTGCAACTTTCAAGGCCATAGCACGTGTGGAAACGGAGCAAATCCCCTCTGAATATTAAAACAATAGAAATTTGTTAATGAGTAAAAATGAGCCATTTTTCCAAAAATACGAGAGGACTCTTTTTAGTTCATTAACCATCTTCTATTGTTTCAATATTCAGGCGTTTATTTCCAAGCGTCTCCTGGGATTTGACTGCTAATTTTATGCACGTTAGAAAGAGTGTGAGCACATGATTATTCTGTGCAACTTTCAAGGTCATAGCACGTGTAGAAACGGAGCAAATCCATTCTGAATATTAAAACAATAGAAATTTGTTAATGAGCAAAAATTAGCCAATTTTTCAAAAATCCGAGAGGACCCTTTTTAGCTCATTAACCATCTTCTATTGTTTCAATATTCAGGCGTTTATTTCCAAGCGTCTCTTGGGATTTGACTGCTAATTTTATGCACGTTAGAAAGAGTGTGAGCACATGACTATTCTGTGCAACTTTCAAGGCCATAGCACGTGTAGAAACGGAGCAAATCCATTCTGAATATTAAAACAATAGAAATTTGTTAATGAGTAAAAATGAGCCAATTTTTCAAAAATCCGAGAGGACCCTTTTTAGCTCATTAACCATCTTCTATTGTTTCAATATTCATGCGTGTACTCCGAAGCGTTTTTTTGAGATTTGACTGCTAATTTTATGCACGTTAGAAAGAGTGTGAGCACGTGATTATTCTGTGCAACTTTCAAGGCCATAGTACGTGTAGAAACGGAGCAAATCCATTCTGAATATTAAAACAATAGAAATTTGTTAATAAGCAAAAATGAGCCCTTTTTCAAAAATCCGAGACCATTTGTAGCTCATTAACCATGTTTATTGTTTCAATATTCATGAGTTTATTCCTTATCGCCCCTATACTAGGGATTTGACTGTTGATTTTATGCGCGTTAGTTTTTGTATACAATAAACGCAGCCTGCCAGCATATAGTTGTTTGGCAGTGGCTTACATTCGAGGGGAAATTTCGTGGGTAAATTTCTTGGTTTCTTTTGTTTCACAAAATTGTCTTTTGCACTCAAGGACTGGGATGATATTCATTCTGGAATAAAAATAGTTTTATTTTTTCTGCTGATCCATATTGTGCTGTCCAGATATATATTGACTTATGTACACTATTATGTACAACCTTAATACTGTTTTGCAGGACTTACTGCTCGTTCATAACCTTTTACAAACAGTGTTTTTATGACTGAAAAATAATTAAGTTATGTCTACAGTGACACCTAGTCTTTGTAAATGGCCACCCTCTAAGGACACCTTAAGTTTGTCTCCACCGCATTTTGCAGTCACTAATTATTTCACTAACACTCAAAAAATCTCTAGTTAAGACGAGTACCTCTCCATGGACAGCCGGTTCTGGTCACGAACTTAGCATGCAATATCATTACATGTACTTATCCAGTTCATTCAAACTATAATCAGCTTATGTCAGAATGAAACCTCCAATAAGCCTTTCCATAATGATGAAGATCTGCAATTAAATTTAATTCAATATTTTATAACTACTATTTGAACTAGTGAACACTCTCTCTAAGCTACACACCCTCAGGACTAGATCTAGCTTTCAACTTTACAGACACGTCCACCTTTAATAGAGAGTTTAGGTTGCAGAACCCCCGGGGCAGAACCAACCAACAACTTATAATGTCCGCCTTAGAGAGGTGTCTGCTTTACAGTGGTAAAATTCAGCTGGGACCAGACTCTGCCACTAAAGTAAAGTAAATAAAAGCTTTATTTGCATGACTATTGAGTTACAGTATTGCAAAAGCTTACTGATGTCACTGATGTCTGCCTTAGCTTAGAGAGGTGTCTCCCTTACAATGGGGAAATTCAGCTGGGACCAGACTCAACCACTAAAGTCTGCCTTAGCTTATAAGAGAGGTGACTGATCAACCCTGACTCAGCCACTGATGTCTAATTTAGCTTAGAGAGGTATCTGCATTACAATGGTGAAATTTGGCTGCTGATCAGGGACCACACTCAGCTCATCCACTTATGTCTGCCTTAGCTTAGAGAGCTGGTGACATCATCCCTGACTCAACCTCTGATGTCTGCCTCAGAGAGGTGTCTGCCTTACAAGGGTGTCCATCTGAGAGAGGTGTCCGCCTTACAGGGGTGTCCACCTGAAGGAGGTGTCTGCCTTACAGGGGTGTCCACCTGAAAGAAGTGTCTGCCTTTTAGGGGTGTCCACCTGAGAAAGGTGTCTGCCCTACAGAGGTGTCCACCTGAGAAAGGTGTCTGCCTTACAGGGGTGTCCACCTGAGAGAGATGTCTGCCTTACAGGGGTGTCCACCTGAAAGAGGTGTCTGCCTTACAGGGGTGTCCACCTGAAAGAGGTGTCTGCCTTACAGGGGTGTCCACCTGAAAGAGGTGTCGGCCTTACAGGGGTGTCCACTTTATACTATTTACATGTTGTTAAGTTGTTGTCATGAATCAAAGAAGTCAAGCACATCATTTAGGTGCTGGCGTTGTTCTGTTCTATGTTCACTGTTTTTTATCTCAGGCTCAGCGGATTCTTTGTCATCAAGCCTTTGATTATTATCATCATTCAGATCACCACTTCTGCTCGCACTTTGGGGTGTGGGGACATCCCATGACTCATCTGGCATAGAAATTAAAAATAAATAAATATAGTTGGTCATGGACATGAAAGTTATAACCACCATGCACGTTGTCCACATGTACAACATAATAAACAATTACACGTAGCACACTCAGGAACTTTCATTTTAATGGTCACACTTTAGGATTTCATCCACTCCATGCATCATACATGCATGCAGACTCAGAAATCAGAACCACCATCAGTAGAGCATAATAAACAAAACCACAGCAAAGTACTGCTCAATGGTCACATTCAACAGACATAAAAGTTCAAACCAATGCTTGTATATTAAACGGACCACATAAAAGTAATTATTGCTCTGCAGACAGATTTTAGCTTTCACTTGAATGCATGGTCACACTTGAAAAGCCAGCGGGACTTGGGTGTGATCTCCTTTAATTAACAACAGATACCTTCCTCGTCAGCATTATATGTCTCATCATGGTCGATGTCTAAGCCAATGACATCGTCACCCTCCTTCATCTGCTGTGCCCTCATGCGCACTCTCTTTGCTTTCTCCTCCCTTCTTTTCTGCTTTAAGATGACCTCAGCTTGGGTTTTTTCTCTCTTTCTTTCTGATGCAGCATTAAGCTTTTCTTCTAACTACAGATTATAATTACCAGTGAATGAGTGCACATAAAACTTTAATATTTTGTAAAAGAATTTTACTGACCAAAAATGAGTTTGACTTAGTCGCAGTTAATGGTGGCAGGTCTAGATTCCATCGTAAGGGGGGTGGGCGGAGTGAAAAGGGGGGAGGGGTGGAATTAAGGGGGCATTAGATAAGGGATTGCCCCCTTTTCCTGATGTGAACTGGTTAAGCACATGAGTTTCATTTACTTGAAGCTTCTGTAACAATAATTATTTATTACAATTTTTTGTTAAGCACAGACACACAATCTGTGCCATTTGCATGTTTAAAATTCCCATACATTTTCTTTAAAGTTTTGAAACGTAAATGATTAAACAGTTAGTTTGAGCTCCCTGTGTTTTGAGTGGAAAGTTGGCATAAAGACTGTTGACCAATCCTGCCGGGTCATGTTTTAATAAACACTTAATGACTGGTCCCGAGGAAAACAGTGAATTTTGTTTCCCAAGAATCTTGATGTTTTCCCGAGACGAAATCGAGGAAGGAAACATTGAGATTTGAGGGAAACAAATTCCCTATTTACAAGGGATCAGTGAGTCATTTAAGTGAATGTATTGAGGTAAACTCCACCTATAGAACAATTTAATATGATTGCATGAGTTCATGCATTTAACAACCTAATGGCAACTACAAGTCTTCAAGCAACACTTGCCTCAGCTTTCTGCTGTTGTGCTTTGTCCATTTCTCTTGCAATGAGAAGTTCTGATCGTCTTTTAGACATCAGTTTGACTTTCTTTCCCAGTTCCTGAGATCAAAATTAATGAAAAAATTAGATAGCTAGCCATGTCACAGTTTCTGCCTGGAGGGAAACTGTGTCAGGCATCATCTGTGGAATTAAAGATCTGGCACACACAGGGCAACCAGTCCCTTTCGTGTGAACTTCTTATTTTCTGCAAAAAAAAAATCTAGTCGCAGCTATAGTGACTGCATGCATATATGGTTGCAGAAATTCAAACTGGTTTAAACTGAAGCAACGTCACAGGTCTTGGCAATCTTCTTGTGTGAATACTGCTCAGTGTGCAACAGGTCACTGCATCCAAATTAAACATCAACCAATCAAAGTGTTCCTGCAACTTAAGTCGCCTCGTGTGTATCTGTTCATGAGATTTAATTTCTATTAAGTTGATATGACGAAATTAAATAAAAGAAATACCCAATAAAAAACAAACCAGCTGCTGCAACCAGTCTGTTGTGTAAAAAACAATGATGATGACGACGACAACGACGACGACGACGACGACAACGACGACGACGACGACGATGATAAATGAAATAAAATAAAATGGATGATGATGATGATGATGATGATGATGATGATGATGATGATGATGATGATGGTGACAAGGAGGATGATGATGATCAAATAATGACCTTAGAAACAATTATTTAAATTAGCAAGTTAGTGACACATTATTTTGAATTCTACCTTTTGTCTGTTTTGTTCAGCGGCAGCTTGCTTCTGTTTTAGAGCTTCCATTGTCAACACTGGTGCACTCTCAATTTTCTTATGAAAATAAAAACAGGATTTTTAGATGATGGTGAATAATAATTTTTTACCACAATTTATTAGTATATTGAAATAAATGAATTATGAAATCAATATATAAAGGCACAATATGATATTTACCTTTAACCTCCGTGGTGGTCTGTTTATCAGTGGGGACAGCTTATCAGCATCTCCAAATACAATATCAAAAGCTACTGCTTTTGATGTTGGTGGTGGTAGAGAAACATGGTTTTCACCTGTCAATAGGAAAATATTACAGAAAATAAGGCCTGCTATATTCCCGGGTGGTAGGGGAGGGGAAGTCAGGTGTTTGTGGGGTGGGGTGGAAGGTGAGACAGGTTTAAATTGATGATAATTCTAGTGAATCATAAGGTAATTGGCCAGGGTGGGGGAGGGTACTTCATACATTTTTGGGTGGTACCATGGTGTGCCGCTAGGACACTGAAACCAGACCATGTTCGGCTGCATTTTGCAACCCTATTCCTTAAGTCACCAAAAATCCCTACCTTCATCCTCAGGGATGTAGATTCATTTTTTAACAGGCAGGAATAAAGAACTGACAGACGGGTAAAAAAGGAAAAAACGTAGTCCTTTTAAAGCTGCATTTGGCTTTTACAGCCGGAAAAATGAAGTTCACAGACGGGTAATTTCCCCGGTTCCCGGCTATTATCTACATCCCTGATCCTAGACTCTATTTCTTCAGAAACTCTATATCTTCATATACCACTGATTAGTTTCCCAGTATATGATCTGTCCCTATTCTAGATAAAGACTCAGATTTCTATACCCTATCCCAGACTAAACTGCTTGAAAACCACGCCCTGCATATTTCATAGTGGCACATACCCCTATAGCTTATATATGCGAGTACAGGTTTATTGCTTATTTTATCTTTTTGCTGCATAAATGGCATGACCAGACAAGAGTTGGCTGTTTTAATACCCCTGTCCCCCCACCCCCCCTCTCCCACAACTTGGGATACTTGAGATTACCCCCTAAATGGCACCCACTTTTGTACATGGGTGAAGAAGCTCATAATTTGCTCTTGCACTTGTCATGCACACTAAATTGTGATCAACTCCATGAGTCCCCATCATGCTGACAAATTATGTATTAAATTTTAAATGGAGCAATTTGTCAGCATAAATGACATGCTGAGATTTGAATGTTTTAGCATGAATAGCAGGTGCGAGAGTTGAGTTCACAAGGATGTATGTACATGAGAGGAATGTGTCCAAGAAAACAGTGAGAGAGAGCCCTCCAGACAGGTACACCCTTTCCTCTAGTGCATATACTCCCATGGTAATACATCCTCCCATTCAAGAATGTCCTCAGAAACCTTTAATTTGCTGGTATACTTTTACTGCGCCTTTCAATAACATGCGGAATTTGAAATTCAAATCTCCACCAACAGTTGCGTTATTCCCTGCCGTCAATCATAATTAATATGAAAGCCAGCGGATCATGTAAAAAAGAAACAAACAAAATGGATCAAAATCTACCAATCATAATGCACGGATGTGACCTTTTGACTTCATTCAAGTGAAGATCTGTTTCCTGAGAGGTAAGCTAAGATGATTGATGGCAGTGTAAAATGCAACTGTTGGTGGAAATTTGAATTTCAAATTCCACATGTTATTGAAGGGCGCAGTAACACCTGCATCAAAGCTATCAACTATTTAATTTCCATAACTCCAATGTGACTGCACCAGGATGGGGTGATCATACCGAGCTATACCATTTGTCAAATTCAGTTTATAACTTTCGTACTCCCTTAGAACATGGTAATTAATTATTAAAAGAAAGGAAATATTATAATTATTGTCAGTTTACTCTTAAAAGTATCATTTTCCATGCACTTTACCATCTCCCTATACATACCCCTTTGTGAATAATATTTATGCAAAATTTTAAATTTAATAAAGTTAAAAAAAAACTTTGCAAAATATATTTATAAAAGAATATTCGCTTGTGGCTCTTGTATTTCAGCATTCAAACGCTTGTCATAATTGCAAATCTTGGAGATTTCGTGTATGCAAATGAACCAAATCTAAGCCCGACATCAACATAACAATCAGTTGCTATACAAATAATGACTTCATTCCTTGGCAAACAAGCGACAACGTAAAGAATGTAGTTGCTAAATACACAAGAATGTTTGCACTAAACGCTAAAATCAAATGAAAACGCGTAAAACTTGATTCTGAGAAATGTTTCTGTAAACAAAGTATAAAATGTCAATGGTCGCGCGCTGAGAACGTTCATAAACAAATAAACCCCGCGAATCGAAGTTATTACAAGGTACAATTGGAATAACAAATGTTGAGCCACGTAGCACTGGTGATACAAACAAGGAATCAGAGAAATAACTCTGTGTAAATTATAGTGCTAAGATAAACCCATAAATTTCCCTATACTGAGCGTTAGCCCTAGTAAGGAAATGAGGGACCACATGAGGGAAAGAAAAAAATCTTTGACCTCGGTGGAATAAATCAATTATCTCAATGCTTAGATTTTGAAGTTTAGAAGGGTACAGTTTTAAAATACTTATAATATTTAAAAATTACCACAGTATGATTAACAATTAAAATTTGGTAATATAAACTTCATCTAATTTAGCTCACCGTTTGCGACCACTATAAAATCTGATTGTTTATCCAAAGGTTGCTGATTAGAAACGTCTTTGTTTTCTAGCGAATTCACGTGAATGTTACCATTTGGCACGGCACTGCTTGGCTTAGTGTCCGAATCTTTTACTTTTCCATTGCTCGATTTCGGACGGTGTGTGTTCCCGTTCGCATGACCATTTGATCTCAGGTCATGCCCAACGCCGGTTTTCCCATTCGCGTGAGTAGGCTTGATGTCTTCGCCACTTTGAGGTGTAACTTTTGAAGCACCACAACCCATTACACATAGCTGCTCCTAGCAGCTAGCCATGTACTGTGGCTTGTTTGAAGTCCATTACTGTTGACATTAGCATAGGAGCGCTATAATGAAACTTTATCGTTGTCCTTGTGGCCAAATACCTCAACTGTATTAAATGTGGCCCTCGACCTCTGTAATATCCTAATATTAGAACGATGTATTATAAAATTCCACTCGTGTTTATGTTCGACGATTAATCCCAGCGTCTCTGGGAACGGTGGAATTATTTGTTGCTCAAAGAGAAGAAATTGTTTAAAATCTCCAAAACTTGGTGTATAATGAACTGTCTCGGGATTTGAATGAATTGATGTCAAGTTGCTATGCAACGATTGTAAACTCTTATTGTTCGCCGCCGGCCGGGAAATTGCGTCAAAATTATAACAAAAAGTGCGGATGGATTTACTTAGCAGTCCGTGCAAAAGGTCACAAAATGTGAAAAGCTATTTCAATCATCAATCATCTGTGTTTGTATTAGGGGCGGACCATTAGAAATCTTGGGAGGGGGGGTGACAATTACCAAAAAAAAAATCCTGCAAAGGAAAATTGTCTCAAAAAAAATTCCTGCAAGCAGTTGACCATAAAAAAATAAAATCCTGCAAGCTAACTGGCTATATATACATATATTTATTTATTTATTTATTTATTTATTTTAAACTGCCTCAAAGGTCTATCTGGTACTGAAACAGTGGATAGCATTGTTGGCGCGCTCTGATTGGCTACTGAAACTCGGAATAGCAAGTGCTATTCACCTCCCAGCAATTTGCGCGCAAAAATTGTAATCGTTGACAGGAATAAATGAGTTTAAAAGCATCATTTTCGTTATATTATCTCACTGTTTCAGTATATACTAAAACAACTATTCACCTCAATGTAGGTGGGTAAAAAGGTAAGGTAAAGTCGCACTCGGGCCACAATGGCCCACACGGCCGGAGCTTAACCCGGTTTCCGTAGCATGAAGCAACTAGGAATATTGCTACACCCCCCTGGATTGGATGCTAGTCCATTGGATGCTAGTGTAGGTGGGTAGTGGTGGATATTTACTATTTCCATCACTACCCACCTCCACTTCGGTCAATAGTTGTTAAATAACCAAAACCTTGTTTATGTACATATTTGAAAACACTGTAAACATCATGAAATATGTAACCTGCTCTACTACACACAAGTATTTTTTTTTAATTCTTTACAGATTGTTAAACCGTCCCGATTTCGTCGAGATTACCCCGATTTTGCTTGAAAATCCCGAATCCCGACCAATATGTGATCGGGATAGGAAAAATCCCGATTTTGACATTCGCTTCTGTCATTTTCGTCAAATTCTCGTAATACTTACTATACAAAAAGACGAAATTGCGTATACTTAACTCTGATATCCAGATAAACTAAAGAAACAGCAAGAAATATAAAATGAAATCGAGTACTTGTATGTGGAGCCACACAAAGAGACGCAAAGTGACGAGAAGCCACATCAATTTGCCAAACATTTTTGAAAGAAAATGTTGTCTCGGAACACTAGAAATGGAGTTTCAGAGCATCAAGATTTCAAAATTTTCTGGTGGGGCATGCCCCCAGACCCCCCTAGCGGCTCGCGCCTTCGCCGCTCGACCACTCCATCTCAATTCTTATTTCTCCCCATTTTTATGCAAAGGTTCGACAGTCTGACTTAAATCTACTTTCCAACGTTTAATACCAAAAATGAATTGGGCCAAGTATAAAAAAATTGGAGCTTGCACGCATTTATAAAGAAAATCTGAGAAAAAAAAAAACCTGCAGGCTTGCACCTCCAAAAAAAAAAAATCCTGCAGGAAACTCAGGCCGAAAAAAAAAATCATACACTGAAAAATTTTTGACCCCCCTCCCAGGATTTCTAATGGTCCACCCCTTAAAAAAATAAAAACAGGAATATTTACGTGTGCATGTTGAACTCACACGTGCGTTGAATACTTAAAATATTCCGGCAAGGCAATTATCGTCCTTTCTGGAAAAAAGTCATTAAACACAGCGGGATAAACAAATGAAATGAAAGGCTGATCGTACAGAAAGGAATATATTTTTAATCTTTTTAACCGATTAAAGGTTAAAAATATATTCCTTTCTGTACGATCAGCCTTTCATTTTATTTGTTTATAATTATTTCTGCTGATCAGATCCTTCACAAGGATCCAGTACTTCCAATTTGTGGAGTGGTCCTTTCATTTACAAATTGTACAGCGGGATAAATATAAGTTTGTACCAGGAAGAAAAGAACAAATGATTAGACTGTAGGGCTTCAAAAGTTGTAAAGAAAAGAAATCAACGATCGCAGCAACATTAAACACTGTGTTTATCCGACGTGTGTTAGCAGTTCCAGATATTGCGTCCAGGTATTGCGTCTGGTCTTGCGCACTAGCTAGGCACATGACCAGTGTCATGTACGAACGAGGATTATTATTTACAGAGAACCGGAGTTTCAGAAATAAAGGATTTCTTATTACCCAGCGGCGTAGCCAGGACTTTTAGAGGTAGGCAAAATCAATTTTCAAACACTCCCCCTATATACCTCTTCCACCCTCAAGTCCCAAATCTTTCCTTTTTTTTCGACTTTTTCTTGCACGCACGTACGTGCGTGCAGGTAGCTACGCCCCTGTTACCATCATTGGTTCTGTTGTGTTGATAAAAAAAAAATCAACACAATAACTTCGATCAAACGTCTTATGGTATTTTAGACTACACTCTCTCAAATAAGAAGGGGTAAAAGGCCTAGGGAGAGGGTTGCTCCAAACTTTTCGTGGGATTGCATGTGGCCGGCTTGGCATTAGCCTACGTGTATACCAAGGGGCGCCTGCCTTTACACGAAGTCCGCAAGTGCGTACCAGAATTTCCCAGAATTCATTTTTTTACATTCTAGAAGAAAAGCAAGAGGTAAGGTCGTATAATTTTTCTACGCGTTTTGATGTTTTTCTATCGTGCTCACGGAAGAATGCGCATGGTCATATATTGCCTTCAGGAAAATATTTAGCGAAAAGCAGTTTACATAAAAGGCCGTTTACACGGCAGAAAAATCGGGTACGGACCGTTTACACGGCAGAAAAATCGGGTACGGTCCGCATAATTTTAGCCGTTTACACGGATCGATAATGTTCTACTAAATGTGCGACAAAAAAAGGGCCTAAGGACCAAGTTTGGAAGGTTGCGTTTACACTACACTTTTGTGGGGACGTAAAAATATAAAAATATAAATAAAATAAACATGGTTTTTCTTCATTCAAAGGTACAGATATACAAATTTCAAAAAACATGGCTGTCAAAATCTTGTTGCCATGGAAACATCAAGTCATGTGATCATTAAATTGTCATATGGAATTGTTGCCAGATAAATTTTAGGCAAAGTCACAAAGTTTGATGGCGTTTGAATACAAATTAAAGAAGTTATGAATGTTGAACGCTAGTGCGGGCAGTGAGGAACAGATTCGTTGGGTGCCCTGATACTTTGGAAAATATCCATTGATTTCAGTGTTATTTAACTGGAGTGGAATCAAAATTGATGCTAACCCTGGGTTAGCTTAGCTTAACCGCGATTTGATCAACTAGGCCCTGGCCTTCAGGCTCATAAAAATATAAACTGTCTCGCAAAAATGATTTGCATTTTGCAGCTTCTCAAGATATGGGCTGCGCACCGACGGAGAAGGCTGCACGCATGCAGGCTCGGATAACGCAGATAAAAATGGCATTTACCATTGAATGTCGTATAATATTAGCCTACCAACCTTTGTTGACTGCTTTGAAAAGCAGATGTTGTCATCATTCGTTACTGTATTGGCTGCTGCGAGGAACGTTTAAACGGTTGAATCGTGAAACGAGCCGCCCGCGAGGAAACTGGAGAAGTGGACTTTTTCAAATTTTTCATTGTCTTAAATGAATCCGTGGTTTCTTGCAAAGGAAACAATTTCGCGGACGCAAATGTTTCCCAGTTTAGCCGCGCGAGAAACATTTGTTACAGACCCAAATCTTGCTTCACAAACGCAAGGAAATGCTATTGAATCAAGTCAAGCTTGCAGAACTGTTGTTTTGCTCATTAAACTTTTTAAGGTGGCTCCAACTAGTTATTGGCCAGTCTTCCAAATAAAATATACATGATCTTATTGCTGTCTTTCGAGAGTTTTGTTTCGTGATACTAGGCATAATATGCACATACACGTAGCTTAGGCTTTCTCCTTTATCCTTTAATAGTCCATTTCCGAGTTGCTCTTAGCCTCCTTTTCAAACCGAGGCCAAGTACAAAACCATTCATATGGATACAGGTTTTATTTGTATGTCAAAGAAAACTCATTTTCATATGAATGGTTTTGCACTTGGCCTTGGTTTGAAAAGGAGGCTAAGAGCAACTCGGAAATGGACCATTTGGCAGTCTTGTCTCGTTACCATGGCAACCACTGATTGAGGTGTTTGGCTTGTTGTTCAAGGTTAGCAAACCTCTCGACGACTTTTCTCGGTTTTTACACGGGATAAAATATTAACGATTTTTGGTGAAACAGAATAAACATTCAGTAAGTCCCATCTGACAAAGCCATAAAAAATCGGTACGTAATTTTCGGCAATTTACTCGCTTATTGGGTTTGTGTATGTACAAAAATTTGCGTTTTCTTTTGCGCGCGAATCAAGAAAATCCTACCAATTTGCCAGTTTTTATAAAAATTAACCGTGTGAAACGCGCGCAATAAACGTTTTAACCTCCAAAAAACCCTCGTTATTTTCGTGACGTCAGCAAAACTCGCGCCATTTTCGTGCTCATGCCTCGCGCGTCACAAAAATAAAGTAAGCCACCTTAAAGCACGTGCCAAACTGTTGTTTTGTTCATTAAACTTTTTAATGCACGTGGAGAACTGTTTTGTTCATTAAACTTTTTAATGCATGTGCAGGACTGTTGTGTTGTTCATTAAACTTTTTAATGCACGTGCCAAACTGTTGTTCAGATGGTTGTTTTGTTCTTTAAACTTTTTAATGCACGTCCAGAACTGTTGTTACGCTAATTAAACATTTTAACTCACGTGCAAAATGAATATTCTGTTTTTCGTTTGTTTTTAGTCTCCATTTTTTCATGTTTATTATTAACATGATTTTTCTCGTGCAATTTCGAATAAATAAGCACTATGTATTTTCACTGT
Source organism: Cladopsammia gracilis (assembly GCA_022457155.1). Classification (NCBI taxonomy): domain Eukaryota; kingdom Metazoa; phylum Cnidaria; class Anthozoa; order Scleractinia; family Dendrophylliidae; genus Cladopsammia; species Cladopsammia gracilis. Next base: position 2,005,260 of record JAJGOT010000040.1, read on the forward strand.
TCAGTTGCATTGGGTATCCTTTTGAACTTTACTCCTTTGGAAACTCGTTGTTGTGAAACTTCACAAGTTTATAATTTCATAACGAGGCTTGGGAGTGAAATTTGCTACTCTGACGTAAACATGCGGGTATGCACATTAGCGCGATAGAGCAGTTTTCAATTGAGTGTGGTAAAACCAAAACCAAAGTTATTACTCTGACCAATCACAGCAGTCGTAAACAATTCAATGAACCAATCAGAACTCGAAGCAATTGCATGTCGGCGGCGCCAAGCGCGGGAAAACGCGTGCGAGCAAGTCACGATTGGTTTTGGTTTTACTTCTGATTGGTCGAGAAAGTGGCGCGAGATTTTTTAGCCAATCACAAAGCGTAGCAATGAAAATCCAAAGCAATTGTGAAATTACTTTTCACACTCAATTAAAACCTGCTCTTAGGATATTGGTTTTGCTTTTGATTGGCAAGAAAGTGGCGCGAGATTATTTAGCCAACAACAAAGCGTAGCGATGCAAAATCAAAGCGATCTCTAAATTGGAGCGGTTTTCAATCCAGTGTCGAAAATAATTACGCGAATGATTGGCTAAAAATCTCTCGCGCCACTTTTTAAACCAATCAGAAGTAAAACCAGAAACAATCGCTTGTACGCATTTTTCCGCGCTTGGTACCGGCTTCATGATTTGTTACGAGCTCTGATTGCTTTATTTGTTTGTCTGTGTCTGTTGTGATTAATCATCCGGTTACACATTGATAATTCTTCGATTCCTCGTTGACGTCACAGATCATCGATTTGTTACGTCCGGTAAAAGAGAAAAGAACGACTGTGGGTCTCCTCGTAGGATCACCCGTCACTGCTCTTTTATTTTGTCCTGTCTTTAATGCTCTAACTGCTCTTGTATTCTGTAACTGTAAAGTCAGTCTTCTTTTTAAAAATATTTTTATGCAACATTACGCTGCGGTATGAGATAGAAAATTAAGCTTGAAATAACGTATTGGACCAGTTTTAATGAATTAATATACTTTTTAATAGTCATTGTACCTACACCTAAACACTATTAGGGTCTTTATCTCCCGCCCTATTGCAGCGGCGGACCTCGGGAAGGGGACTACCCTGGGAGAACATAGAATTTTATTTTTAAATAAAGGTGTCTGTCTGTCTATTTGTGGGTGGTGGGGGGAGGGGCACCCCCATGGATCTGTGGAGGGGGAGGGCCCTAATGTCTCTCAAAAAATATTAACAGAGGGGCCAAAAAAAATTCGGTCTCTAGCATTTTCACTCCGCCCACCCCACCTCCCCTCTCCCCTCCGATCCTCCCCCCTTATTCACACTGGGATCCCCCTCCCCCTCCCCCTTATGATGTAGTTTGGATCCGCCAGTGTATTGTGTTCAGTTGTGGTCTTTTCTCCTCCACCGGTGTGAAGGAGGGGGATGCAGGTTCCCTTTCCTCAATGAAGCTTAAATTAAATTATCCTACACTCCTCATATTTAGCTGTTTCTAAACCAAGAGTCTTAAAAAACTATAACAAGTTGTTGCAATGCTTTCCGTCTTCCTCCATAATCTGTCCATTGTTTTTCTAGTTATTGCAAGAAACACCATTTTAGCAACAGAGAAGCAGAATACAGATCAGTCCTTTTTGTCCTTCTCAGAGCTTTCTTCGCTTTTTAAAAACCGCTTCAGCCTTCTTTGTCTTATTTCAGAGTTCTCTTCATTTAAGTCAGTGGCGTCGGTTTGTGAATTGTCTTTATCATCAGAAACCGCAGCTTTTGATCCTGCAGGTTCAGAAGCTGAAGAAGGGTCTGCTTGAGGTGGCGGTGACAATTCTGCTGCCACACACATCCCTTGTGCCGAGGGACCTGCTCCCAAAGTCCCTGATCCCGAGGGTCCTGCTGTTTTCAATCCCGAGGGTCCTTCTCCCGTGGCCCCTAGCCCTGAGGGTCCTGCAGCTGATGTGGAGGGTTCAGAAACAGTGACAGGTGGCTGACTGAAAGAGTGACATCACAAACTAAGAGAAGACTCTCTCTAAGCAAAGTACAGATAACCCTTTAATTCACAAAGAGTGCCAAAGATAAAAATTCATATAAAATCCCAAATTTAATTTTGTAAAATATTGAAAAACAAATGGCGCTATCCAAAAGTACTGCTGAAGAGGTTTTATTTGAATGGTCACACCAAAGGATTTCATCAACAGACTTAAAAGTTAGAACAAATGGTACCATGCAAAAGTACTGCTGAAGAGGTTTTATTTTAATGGTCACACCAAAGGATTTCATCAACAGACTCAAAAGTTAGAACAAATGGTACCATGCACAAGTACTGCTGAAGAGGTTTTATTTGAATGGTCACACCATAGGATTTTGGCAACAGACACAAAAGTTAGAACAAATGCTACCATGCAAAAGTACTGCTGAAGAGGTTTTATTTGAATGGTCACACCATACGATTTCATCCACAGACTCAAAAGTTAGAACAAATGGTACCATACACAAGTACTGCTGAAGAGGTTTTATTTGAATGGTCACACCATAGGATTTCGGCAACAGAGTCAAAAGTTAGAACAAATGCTACCATGCAAAAGTACTGCTGAAGAGGTTTCATTTGAATGGAAAATCATAATGGTTTACAAGTGTTTAAATGGTCTTGTTCCTGAATACCTGTCCTCTAAATTTGTTATACGAAATGGAATGTGCTATTCCCTGAGGGACTCTGATAACAAACTAGTCGTCCCGTTCCCACAAACTAATTACATGAAAAATAGCTTTAGTTATAGCGGAGCAGTTCTCTGGAACAGCCTACCCTGTGATATGAGAGAAATGAAATCTCTAAGTCAATTTAAACGTTCAGCTTATCTGAATTTTTAATTTAAACTACACACGGCATTCATGAAAAACAGGTTATTAGAATAATTGTAGTTAGCTTTGTAATTTGTTTAGGCTAGTTAGGTTAGCTAGGTTAGGTTCCTGATGATTTTACCGTGTTTAAATAAAGATTTACAGTTACAGTTACACCATAGGATTTCATCAACAGACTCAAAATTTAGAACAAATGCTACCATGCAAAAGTACTGCTGAAGAGGTTTTATTTGAATGGTCACACCATAGGAGTTCGGCAACAGACTCTGTTAGAACTACACTTCAAGTCTCCATAATTGACCCTGGGACTGAAAGGGTTAATATTGAGCTGTGAGGGTCTGAGCACAACTGGGTAACATTGCTGTGGAAGCAAATGCTTCCTAATTTTGCAGTATGAAACAAGTTTCAAAAGCAAGTTCTGCTTCTCCAAAAATAACAAAATGCTTCTATCTTCCATGGCAGAAACTTATAACATGTTTCCCATTTGTCTCATTAGGAGAAATATTTTCATAAGGTTTCCTAGTTTAACCAGGTTCTAACAGGGGTTAGGGAATCTAAAAGGGTTTTACATGAACTTATTGATCACTTACTTATCCCTGAGAAAAAAGAGAGATGCCTCACAGTCTTAGCGTGTTTCTCCAGAAAATATCCCTACCCCTCCCACAGAAGGGTTTTCGGTTTGTGTCCCCACCCTTCTGGAAATTCTGGTTTTGCTTCATACTTTTCTTTTTTAAAAAAGACCCCTTGGAATTTCCAGTGACTTTCCTTGGAACAGGTATAAATATTTCCTGGGACCACACAATGCAGTCTATCTTGGCAGACAGAGGGTAAACAAACAAACAAAAAATCCTTATTTACACTGTACCTCTGTTCATTTATCATCTGAGAATACTGATTAAGTTGAACAATAGCTGCATCCAAGAGAGCATGAATTGTGCGCAACATGTTAATCCTCGCTTCCACATTTTGTCTCTCCTGACCTTCAACTGCTACGAGTTGTTCTATATTCAATGATGAGAAGTCCATATTAACAGGGGAACTCAAGCCACCTGAAAACAAAAAAACAAAAACAAAGATAGAATACTTTATTATTGGAATGAATTTTGTAAATACAATAATAAGTTATTCATTGACTGATCACAAATGAGCACCCTTAGTAGGCAGACACATGTTCAAAGCAGACAGCAAATCTTGCTGCCTAAAGTCACACATTATACATTATCAAACTAGCATGAGGTCCATATTAGGAAAATATTGCTCAAGTTCTATAATTGAGATGAGAACAATATTTTCCCACGTAAACAAGTTTGTTCAATAAAGGATTTATAATTTCTATGGCTCTCTTAGAATGCTACTGACCGCAAAGCATATCTCTATATTGGCAAGCACAAGCCAAGGTGAAAGTTAAGTACATTATTATTTTTATGCCAACTTAATATGTGATGCAGTAAGAATTGAATTTTCAAAAACTAAATTCAGCAAAACACATTTGTGATTACGGTAGTCCATTTTTTGCATTCAGTATAGCAAAATTCAGACCACTGGTCGAACCAATCAGAATGCCAGTCTCGTTTCACACAAATTATGCATATTTATGTAGTGCTAAGATGGTTTGGTTGTTGTTGTTTTTTATCTGTTTTAATCTTCAATTCTTTGACTTCAAACTCAGTATGGAAAATTAAAACCGATCTGTGGACTCCACTTTACATTGTTTCATATTTACGAGAAGAGTTTAAAGAGCCCTTTGATGTCTTTTTTTTTTTTCATCTGATGTCTCATAAGCAGACAACTCTCTAATCTGAGCACAGCTGTTTCCTACAGGAGAATGTCTACTCACAAACAATCACTTCTTCTTAGTCCCCTTATTGAGGGCTAACTGCATGAAACCCTTATTGTCTACCAAAGTGTTTAACATTAATCCTTTCACTTCCAGAGTCTTTTATGGAGAGTTGTAATGTAGTTCTAACTTTTGAGTCTGTTGATGAAATCCTATGGTGTGACCATTCAAATGAAACCTCTTCAGCAGTACTTTTGCATGGTATCATTTGTTCTAACTTTTGAGTCTGTGGATGAAATCCTATGGTGTGACCATTCAAATGAAACTTTTTCAGCAGTACTTTTGCATGGTACCATTTGTTTTTCAATATTTTACAACATGAAATTTGTGATTTTTGTTGAATTTTGATCTTTGGCACTCTTGGGAGTTTAAGGGTTAATCTGAAACCGTTTTAGTGTACATACTGACTCACCGAACATGAAAGGTGGCATCATGAAGGGAGGCGGAAACATAAATGGAGGAGGGAGACCAAACCCTGGCATCTGAAAACAGAAACAACATTTTTGGATCACTCTAAAAAAAGACATACACACTGATACAACAGGATAAGAGTTTGTACACTGTAATACCTGAGCCTGGGTAGCATCTTGTGGTAGATTGCTAACGTCGGGTACTCCAGGAGTAGGAGGTGCACCAGGGGTGGGTGTTGCTGTTGCAGCAGCAGGTGGTTGTCCAGGCGGCACTGGAGGGACACCCATTGGTGGCCAACCAGGAAACATTCCAGGATGAGCTAAAATGGGCATAAGAGTCATGCTTAATAATTATTAATGATCATAAAAATAAACTAATCAATGTTTATCCAGTTAGAATAAAACACTCTAAGATGGACATCTCAAAGATGAAGACCTCTCTAAGGGTGGTTGTTTAAGTCCTGGTGAGCATTTCTCAAAAGTCCTGAAATTGTTCAGACCTGAAAAGCTATGTTACGTGCACTTGGTAACAATGATAGGGTGAAGGGGTGACCCTGCAATGGACTGACGTCCCATCTTGTTGCTTCAAGGTACAGAAACTGGAGATAAATGCCATTCTGATGAGCAACAAGGTTCGTAAAAGATTTTAATTCCATTACATAAACACACTAAATTCCTTACCATTTGGGGGTACTTGAGGTGGTACCCCTGGAGTTGGGTGAAGTCCCATAGGAGGGGGAACTCCCATGGGAGGGAAGCCAAACGGGGGCTGTTGACCTGGCTGAGGAGGCTGCTGCTGTGTGGGTGGAGGCTGGGGTCTGAGGACGTCCATTCTACATGTTGGACATGTCTGTTGCCGTTGAAACCAGGATCTTAAACAACTAGTGTGGAATATGTGATTACAAGGAAGTTTCTTGCAGCCTGTTGTCATTTCTTCTCGACAGATGATACACACGTTGTCACCTTGTTGGAGCTCTTCGGGTGTTGCATCTGGATAACTAATAAATGTAACACAATAAATGGATGAGAAGTAAAAAAAGGAAGAGTGATGATAATGCTAATAAGCATCATTGCTTTTGTTTGTTTTTTTACAAATGTGGAAGTCTAATAAAATATTCACAGCAGAACTACATGAATATTTACAATAATTTGTAAACATCCATACAACTGATATTCTGCCACTCATATTTTATCTGTCACTTAAAATACAATTTGGACTTACAGTGTGTTCATGTTTCTAATAGCTCGCCGAGACATGATGACATCACTGATACATTTCTTAAATCCCCTGAAAAACAAGAAGCAAAGTAAATATTAATGACTTCCATGGTCACCATGTTCAAGGTGCTTTGTTGATTTAGAATTCCCGAGCCTCTAAACTTGTCACCGTTGTGGTTCAAATTTTCAACCAGTTTATTTTTTTATTTTCCTTTGTTTCATGTTATGGCAATGAATCTGAGACAAAGGAAAATAAAAATTAAACTAGCAATGAACATTTTTAAACCAAGGGAAAACTTGAACAACAACCTGTACGCTGTTCTGATGCACTTTGCTCAAAACTGACTCACCTGAGGGTTAGGTACATGGGTCTAATGGCAAACAGTGGGAAAGTGTGTACTTTAATCATGATGACCATAAAACAGCTATAAAGTACAGTCTTAATAAAACCTGAAAACACAAAACAAAAATCATTCAGAGATGTACATTGTACAAGGCATTCTGTGAAAGGAAATTCAGTTGAGAATTTAAACTTTTAAGTAAAAGATAAGTTTTAAAATTGGTGGCTGTGACCAGCCACAACTTGCAGTCAAAAACAGTCAAGTGCTCCAGTCAAGAGTGAATCAGTGAGCTCATTATTGCATATTTGATGTCATCACTAAGTTCAATAATGTGCTATTTAAATGAATGCAAAATTTAAAAGGGAGAAATAGCCTTGGTTCAAAACTCAGATTTTGATTGGGTTTCATGTACAACAATTTGACAGGTTTTGCAATATTTGCATACTTTACCAAATTGTCCTCACATACATGTATCTTCTTGTTTCTTTTTGTCAATCACTTTTTAACCCTATCAAAATACCAAAAAGCCTTTCCTCTGTTTTGATATTTAAATCGGGCTTCTTTTGAATTTTGCGTTCTTTATTTACAGAGCAGATTCTTCAAATGACTAATGAAATCAAATTTGCAATATAAAAGGATTCATTCTTGGCAGGATCACTTGACCGCTTGAATGCTTGGTTACAGCTGTCCAAAGGGTAACAATAAAAATAACTACAATATTTCTACCTGTAATTAACTCGGTATATAGAAGATAAACAGCTTTGTTGTCCCAGGGATTCTCACTTCGAAGGTCTATTATATGTAAGACGTATTTCATCTGAATTGTAACCACTATTGTTAGAAGAATGGCGTACTGCAAGTCAAGAAAACAAAATAAAAATATATCAATTAGCATCGGGCTAAATGTTAGTATTTCAGATCTTTAAGGCAGTGTTGCACAAGGCAACATTTTGTGAAACTTGCCTTACAAAAAAAGTTGTACAAAAAATTGCCTATGTAAAATACTGTGCAAATGACTAATTGTGCATATTTTGTTTTCATTAAAACAACTGCAGAACTGAGTCCTACTGCTTATCCCAGATACTCTTTGAAATGGCTTGAAAATCAGCCTACTCCACATACCATTCAACAAAAATTTCATCACATGATGAACATTTTAGTTGATATGCAGCAATCAAAAGCAAGTACATGTGCTGTAAGTGTAGGTTTGAAATTACTTGTGTCAGGTTTGTCAAGCCTATTGCATGTTACAAAGTTTCTCATATTGTCCCTAACAAGCTTTTAGCCAGCAGGGTGTCCAGGCATCCTGTGGATGCTCACTTTTTGAAGAAATTCATGAAATTTGCACCTAACCCTTTAAAAATTTATGATGGGAAATATCTTCAGGATGCCCACTGTTCAATTTCTGGCTAAAGGTCTGGTCCCTAAAACACAAAGCTTTGCATAACGACCCTATTCTCACCTCAAATCCAAACACAAGTTGGACAGAAGCCCCACTTTGCATTGTTGTATTGTAAGCAAGATGAACCAGAACTGCATCCACCATGCCAAGGAACATCAGCAGGAGTATCGCTCGCACATGGAAGAGCCAGGACAATACAGGACTTCTCTCCATGTAATCTATCCTGTCTTCTGCCAGCCAATGGAAACATTTCAGAAACAGAAGAAGGGTAAACTGAGCTACAAAACGTGGACTGAAGTCATCACGGAAAACTGTGAAGGCCAAGCAGGTTTCTGTGACTGCGTACCATGATCTCTCTATCAAATGCTGAAATGTGAGAGAACCTTCATGAGCTTCATTGAATATGCAGTGTTGAACCAGTTATAGCAGTGGGGCAAAATTTAACATTGAGCCCACAATAGGTGATGGTTACCTGCCTTGCCCATGGGGATGGTATTGGGGGGGGGGGGGAGGGTGGGGAGTTGGATGCAGGGGGTGGAGGGTCAGTGAGGCAAAATGTCCAGGAGAGGGCAGGATCAAACGTTTCATATTCACGAGTTGGCTCACAGTAGCCTTTGATTTAATAATCCAAAAGGCTTTATGCCATAGGCATTATCCCTTATCTGATGGGATGCCCAACTTTTTTAGTCCAGCATCACACTGCTTGCTCTGATAATTTCTCAACATTAGATATCCAAGTATGATCAATTTAACAAATTGACGTCAGTTTTTTATGCGTCTGTCCTCTTATTGATGATAAAATTTGTCATAACATTGTCAAAGTGCTGTGGATTCACAAGCCGCAGGCGAGTGGATCCACAGCAATAACAAACAATAACAAAACGCCAAAACTGATGTTGAAACGAAGGAAGGAAATGTAAGATGTGATCGCCACAAAACCAGAATTTCATAGCCATAATTCTGAGAAACACGGGCTCGTAAATTAAAAGTTTGAGTAGAGTAAGTCAGAAACACATAGAAAAATTGGAATTTTGAAACTAACCTTTATTCCGGTTAAAATTGTTCTCAAATAATCCGTTGAAACACGGTTCAGTTCACCTCCGGTAAAGCTTATTTCAGCGACAGCACTATAATCCTGCTCACCGCCAATTTTCAGATCTGGATTCTCAACAAACATCTTCATCTTTCCGCTTTAAGGTTGTGTTTTAGCTTCTTGAGGTTCATCTCATCTATTTTGGACAATTTTCTCATTGAATAATTCTGGATTTGTGAAAGAATTCTCGCCACGAAAAACGCAGTGCTGACAAGTTTGGAAAAAACTTTCGCTGATGGCGTCAGTTTTATCGTTTTATCCGTCTGTACTCTTATTGATAATAAAACTTAGCCAATCAGCACGCGAGAATTCGCAGAGTTATTGTAAAAAACATGTCTCTATTTATTAATATCAGTTTACATGTAAAGCAGGCATGTTGTAAGAATAAAGACTGATTTCTGCACTACAATAATTATTAATTTTGTTAGTTTGCAGGTACAGGCCAATTTTGTCTATTCTTGACAGCAGAGGCAACCATATGAAGTCATAAAAATTCAAAATGGCAGTGTGTAGGAAATTTAAAAGCGGAAATAAGCAATATTCATATCCATTTTTTTTGTACTAAAACTGTAGTTGCACTTGTTATTAAAATAATTGAAATTTAGACTTTATTTCCATCAATTTAACAACAATTTGTTATAACAGTGGAGCCTTGAAGCTATAAATTTTATTCCACAGAGATCTCATATAAATCTTATCCCCACTAGGGGGTACTGACGTAAAAAGAGAAACTGAAATGCATAACTTCCTGTATATCATACATGTAGGTCAATTATCATTATAAAGTCTTAACAATAAATTTAAGCTTATTCAGGAAAGATTTCACATAATTTTCAAATAAACAACATTGAGGCCATGAAGCAAATATACCTCCATTTCTGCAGCTCGCAGCTGTCCAAAGAACACTTTTCTCATCATTTTACCCAAAAGAATCACCAACACAAACGCTTGAATGTATAAAACCTAAGTTTAAAACAAAACAGGAATTGTTTTATCAATGCCACAACCTCAAATAAAAACCAACAATAAATTAATACAGCCTTTAAAATGCTAAATAAATAGCCACAAGCCAGCTAAAGAAAGCAGGCTTTTGAAGTATCTCCGGCCTAGCAAGATCTCCAACTTACCGCCATGCTAGGGCTTGACTTTGTGAGGTAAACAACAGATGGATAAAATTGATGTTTTTGGAAGTAAGCGTTCGCCACAACAGCGCCAGTCAGCGCTAAACTGGCTGCAGTTAACACGACTTCACGCATGTTGTAACCAATATTTTCAACACTTATCAGGACTGCACTATTAACTCATCATCTATAAACGCTGCTGGACCCGTTTCGCGGAAATTTCTGTAAATAGTGACACAAAAATGGGAATTTTCGTGGCCAGATATGACTGGCTTTCACTTCAGAAAGGAACTGAGAACAACACGTCTGCACATACGGGAACTTTTGTTGTCATTTGGCAGCATCCGCTGAGCTGATAGTTTTGGGGTTCATAAACAGAAATTTAAAACCGGAAGTGAAATATAAACAATTCCCAGAAATATATTTATTACTAGAAATAGCTGAGAACCAGTGAAGTGCTGCGATGTTACTCATCAAATACAGTGTAGTGTCAATACTTATGATTGTCAATAGGCTATGTTATGGTTACTGTTTTTTTTGTATATATTTTCCCAAAAATGTAAGTGAATTGTTTGAATAATAAGCATGAATTTGTGTTAAATATAAATATAGTACTAAATAGTACAGAATTCGTCGTTTTCCATTGCTTAGCTTGTAATGTTTTATGCCCCCTGGTATACGACGAGGAGGGGTTAGCTCCGCATAGTCATAGTCCAATGTAGACATCCTTAGGGCTTGTCACGCAATCTTTCCTCCCTCGTGCTACATAGTGGGAAATTTGACGCAAAATTAAACGAGGCCCGGACGGGGCGATTAACTTCAACAAAAACATTGGTCAGCGGTCGCAAGCTAAAGGATTTCGTAATCCATATTTTCCGGTAGTTTCCATGACTTCTTCCAGCGAATGATAAAATTGTGTTATCATGAAAACTCTGCGTAATAAGTAAACAGCTTACCTCGAGCAAGAACGCAAAACCTCGGCTTTGGTTACCTTTAGGGGTGCCGCGCTATATAGCGAAAAACCAACTGTATTAGCGCGCGCTGAAATAGCGCATTTAATGTCATCAAATTGCGTCAGCAAAGTACTAATTAAAGTTCAAAAATAGCAAAAATTCAAATTTGACAAGTTAAAAAAACAACAAAATGTCACTCAAAAATTGCTCAAAAAAACAAAGCGTCACACTCCGGACTTGTGTGGTTGCTCTTTATCAGGTTTTTTATCTTTCAACCATGCAATTGCAGACTCGAGAGAAATTACTACTTTTAGAAACTCGATAACATTCATCGTTTTCTCTCAAAATGACTATGATCGCGAGATTAATTCAGTCGCAATTTTAGCGCGCGCTAATACAGATGTTTTTACCGTTGCTAATACAGTTGTTCAAAACCTATCATCGTTTTCTCTTAAAATGACAATAGGGGACTTTAGATCGGACGACGAGTACGAGATTGAGTACGAGTACGACTTTTGAATTTAAAGCCAGTCACGTCCCCAAAACTATCGGTCCCTCCTGTTGCAAACCAGAAGATAAGAAGACTCTAGGTATAAAATTTGTGTGGTAAATGGTTCTTTGGAGTACGGCGAACTAAGTTTTAAAAGCCGTACTCGTACTCAATCTCGTACTCGTCGTCCGATCTAAAGTCTCCTAATTTTACTCGCCACATGATCACGAGATTAATTCGCAATTTTAGCGCGCGCTTATACAGTTGTTTTTACAGTTGCTAATACAGCCGTTCAAAACCAATCATCGTTTTCTCTTAAAATGGCAATTTTACTCGCCATATGATCGCGAAATTAATTCGCTATTTTAGCGCGCGCTAATACAGTTGATTTTACAGTTACTAATACAGTTGTACATGTTCAGACCTATCCTGACCACGCAGAATTCTACAACTACTGCCGCTGACGATACATACTGCATCCTCACTCAAAATCATAGTCCACGAAAAAGTCCACGAAATCCTCAAAACGAGCTATTGCGCCGTATATAAAGCGCCCAGGTCTCACTCGGTCAAATGAAACCCAGGGAGCCTGTCACGATTAGTGTGCTGCTCGCCAAAGGGCTCGCAGCAACAAGAAATGTAAAACAAGTTATCCAATTCAAAGTGTCACGGAATATTGCCCTGTTGTCGAGCTAGTCCGCCATGGGCTCCTGGTTACGTTACATCCTCCTGCCCCTCCACATTTTTGTTGTGAAAATTTAACTAAAATTTGAACTGTTGAAAGACAAGAAAAAGAATTGAAATTATAGGCAATGGAAGGACTGGTCATTGATTTCGTGAAGTTTCACGATCAGTAACTTTGTAGGAAAAATAGTCAGTCAGCATAACAGTTAGTCTATACTATTTGTAACTGAAAGGCGATACACCAATTCATCTACATATATCTATTCTTGGTAAAGGGGTCACCATTGCACCAAGATTAAGTAAATAAATAAAAAGTGCTAAGTACAAATGTAAGTCAAAGATAATGTGAGGTACAGTGCATGGTGCATATTCTAAAAAAAGTCAGGAAAATAATAATGTTCAGTGCATATGCAACTGCTTGCTTAAATTCTGCTAAGGTTTCTTTACATTTAGTATCATATGGTAGAGCGTCTCTTGTCGTTCTCGGGAAAAAAGCTGCTGCCATAGATATTTCCTGATGTATTAAGATTTATAAAACAACGGTTGTCACTATGCCTTGTGATAAAGTACACTGGAACATGTAGATAACAGTGTATCTAGAGCACCGAGTTCTGGACCCATACATGCAAACGCCCCGCCCCCTCTCCACCTCTCGGCATGATAACCACAATTGAATTTGAAAAAGAAGCGACCATTCCCTCGCATCATGAATACGATTTTAAAAAGTAACAAATAAGAAAGTAAATAATACGATTTTAAAAAGTAACAAAGAAAAAAGAAAAGAAAAAACTATGCCTCCCTGTAATAAAATATAAATCTAAAAAGAATGAAATAGAGAGCGCCAAAAAATAGTTCGTATTTAAATGAGGATGGAAATATGTTAAAAGGCGTAGGCTCCTGTTAAAAATAAAACATTAACAAAGGCCAAGAATAACTAGGAACAAACTACAATCCATGTGATAGTTATTTTACTAAGTAAGTAGTGCCGCTAGCCTGTGAACAGGCTTTTTTTTTTAACCTAACCCAATTCCCCCCAAAAAAGCCTGTTCACAGGCTATAGTGCCGCAAAGCCGCAATCCACGGACTCAAAAGATTGAACCTGTGGGAGTGGACTATTGGGGCCATGGGAGCGGCTTCCGGTAAAGTATGGACGCAACCGGAAGTCACACCACAAATAAGCCAAACAGTTTTAGCCGTGAAAGAAATTGACCTAATATTATCCATAACAAAACAGTTTCAACAAGGATGTTGGCATGTGTTATAAGAATAGCAAACACTGAATGGGCAATATACCCCAAACAAGCGAAGAGTAATATTTTCAGTTATCTAAAATATGGTATGAAACACCAAGTTGGAAAAGTTCTGGTGTCGTTTTCCACTCCGCAGTGAGCATATTTGTTTGTTTCTGCTGTATCCAGGAAGAAGAGATTTAGTCACGCCGCCTAATTATTTCAGTCAACCAAGGTCACAGGTATATCAAAGGTCTCAAAGCTGATCAAAGATCTGAATCACGTCAAAAAGGCTGGGTAAACTGTTGACGTCTTCAAGTGTCTCGTCTCGAACCTTTTATGATCAAACAAACATAACAAAAATCGTCATGGCGACTTGAGCAATAAGAAGCTTATGAAACGATTAAAGTTCAAAATAATCTCTTTTATGGTTGGTCGCGGATCGCTTTTTTTGCTTCACTTCCGGTTGAATACGTTTCAGCCGGTCACATGACCAAGTGAGGTCACGGGACCCAAGACAGTCCGCCATATTGGTCCACCCACATTCCTTTTACAGACGCAAAGGAACGACAAAAAAGGCAACAGGTTTTCGAGTTCCGTCTCCATAAAAGGCCATCCTACAACCGGCATAATGCAGAGCGAAGAGTCGACAACAACATCAGATGCACTAGACACCATGCATTACGCAGCTCAGACCCAAGGTAGCGGAGTTCTTGACCCATCCACGATTGAACAGGGAGCATTTGAAGCAGCGATGAATCAAGATGGACATGGACTGAAACGACAAGCAGACAGCGACGATGATGCGGACGCAGAAAGCAGCATGCTGGTGGAAGAAAGACCTAAGAAAAAAACCCGAGGGAGAGTTAAAATTGAAATGAAGTTTATTTCCAACAAATTGAGAAGGTACACGACCTTTAGCAAAAGGAAAACAGGAATTATGAAAAAGGTTGGTTTGATGTCGTGATGTGCTTAGACTTGTGCTGCGTAATATAATATGATAAGGTTAAAATTAATATAGCTTAGGAAAAAATATATTTTTCGGCTTAGGAAAAAATATATTTTTTTCAGATCTGACGTTTTTACTCGTTTGTATTTTTCCAGGCTTACGAGCTAAGTACTTTAACAGGAACACAGGTGATGTTGCTTGTCGCTTCGGAAACTGGCCATGTTTATACGTTCGCCACAAGAAAACTGCAGCCCATGATCACCTCAGAGAGTGGTAAAGCTCTTATTCAAACTTGTCTTAACTCTCCGGATCCTCCAGTATCGCAGATTCCAAATCCAGATCAGAGAATGTCCGCTACAGGATATGAAGAAACAGATTTGACGTACACTGTTAACGAAAACGACGCAGAAAAAATGCAGGTAGGGTACTACGCTTTTAATAAAATGACGAAAAATTATTTCAGCGCGGTCTCCAATCCAATACTGCATTTGTTCGTGTGTTTATCCATAAATTACCGACAAAAACAATAACAGAACTGGAAATCCGCCACTTTACTTTGAATGAACGGTTATATTTTCTCATTTCTGTATTTTTCTCAAGGCAGGTTTTGTATTAAAACTCGATTAGAAATTTATCGATGCCTCGCCATGAACGATTTTGGTATCAAAACGAAAACTATCTGTTATGATCTCCACATTTTGTATTTTTCCTTATTACTGCAATATTTCGCTTTTATCGTTTTTTAGATTATTTAAACGTGGTTTGTTTTGAGGCTGGCTGCTACGATAAGATCCTACTTTCGCGGCAAAATTTTCGCGTATAGTTTTCAAACTCCGTGTCCTTTGAAACATTCCAACCATATATGGCGACTGTTTCCTTCTTTGGTACGTTTCGTGCCCATTTTTGGAGACGAATGTAAACCTTCGGATGTTTGTTTCATCCGTCGAGTTCGGGGGAATCCTCCTGTGTTTTGGAAGGCTCCAAACATGGCAAAACGTTGCAGAAGAAATTCGTTTCAACGGATATGTATTACTTAAACAACAATTTGTTTTTTCGCTTTCGGTCCGGATTCTAGTAACTTGATATTCGTCTGACGTCGAGTAAATTCGCCGTCATAAAATTGCCAATATATCGATATAAACCGCTTGAAAAAAATACTTGTATTCGACACACCTTTACATTGATATCAGCATCGTTACTTCTTACTTTGTAAACTTCAACTAACACGTTTAGATTATGCTCTTCACAAAATAAACGTGTTTCTCAAGTTTAATTTTTCAATTTAATAACAATGGCGATGAAACTTAATTGGTAAACAATTTCGTAATGATTCTTTTATCCGTTTGAAAATCAAATATTTCAACAGAAATATTTTCGTTCTTAGAATTATACACTCAACTTAATTTTGTTTATAGGATGAAATGTTAAAATAAGGGCAGGGATAATTTATCTGCAACGATAATTATATGAACAAGTCATCTAAATAGCCATACAGGGTGTAGAGAAGTTAGTCAGCATGTGTTTACTAATATTTGAAAATAAGCAAATAGACAAGTAAATAAATGGGAGCAATTGAATAAATGAAATGTAGTATTATTGTTTCCTGCTTTGAATAACAAAATTTTTAATTACTAAACCTTCAGTAATACAGTCAACTTGCACACATCGTTATGAAATCCTGTAATGAAAATTTACTGAAAGTCACTCCACTATGACAGTTTATATTTATCGACACCAAATCTTGATCCCAAAGCTGTCCATTGATATAATGAAGTTTGACTGCATCCAGGATTATTGAAACACATGTGAGGTTATCATCTTCAATCATACACTGATTAGATTTCTTCATTTTGTAGGACCGAGGAGGTATTTTCACCACTCAGCAAATAGACACAAGCCAGGGTTTAGCAGTGGGTGCGTTGTCTGGTGCCAATGGACCCATGACAGGCATCACAGCATTGCCAGCGACAGGTCATTCCTTTCCTATTACAACCTACATTCCGCCATCAAACCTCCAACAGCAAGGTGGAAACAAATCATACCAAGTGCAAGCTATGCAAGGTGGAGCGTTTACGACTATCTTTGCTCCAGGGACATCAGTTCAGTTGGGGCAAACTCTTTCCCAGGGACAGCAACAAGGTTCTACTGTACAAGTAAGTTATGAACAAAACAAATTCTCCTCACTAGATTTCATATATCTTTTATGTATTAGGATAAGTTCCCCAAACATCATACAATTTGTTTGTTTATTCTTGACCCATGTGTTTGCTCATCATAATATTATTCTACTTAGCACTTCCTTACAAATTAATTTACTTAATGCCACAATTTTAATTCTGAATAGTTTTTTTTTCAGGATTCAATAAATTGCACTTGTTTAATATATTCTTCAGTCTAACAATCACTTAAGTGTGAATACTGTATAATGCAAAAATTGTCAGCTATTTGGACTTGCTTGAGTTGTTCCAAAGAAAAAGCCATCATTTAGTTATTGTGTTGGAAAGATTTGGTCAAAATATGTAGCTGTGATCATGTTCAATTCTTTCGGCATAATAGAATAAAATATATAAAGTATATTGTAGCACAATACCAAATTGTCAGATTGAAGATTCTCTTGAACAAAAAGCCTTCATCTACTTGATTGTGTTATGACAGTTTTTGGTCAAAATATGTAGCTGTATTGAATTTGATTCTTTAAAAACAATAGAATGAAAAATATTAATATTTTGTGCAAATCATAATGAAAAAAATTATTAGTTATAGATTTGCTTGACTTGTGTTGAACAAAAACCCATCAAATAGTTGGTTGTGTTGTGACAGTTTTTGGTCAAAATATGTAGCTGTCATTGTATTCAATTCTAAAGACACAATAGGATGAAATAATGGAAGTGTATATTACAGTCAGCAAAGTTGTCAAATAGCAGATTTGCTTAAGTTGTGTTGAACAAAAAGCTGTCATGTAGTTGGTTGTATATTTACAATTCTGGCAAAAATATGCAACTTTTATTGTGACTAATTCTTTAGGCACAATAGATCAAAAATATGCTCTGTTAGTAAACAGTCTTGTTTTGGTACTATATGTGCACAGTGGGAGAGTCTTGTCAGGAATTTTAAGTGTTCAAATGTTGTTTGTCTTGATTCACCTCATGACTATGTACTGTGCTTTATTTACTTCTGCCTTTTTGGGGTATTGAGCAAACTGATATGTTTCCTGTGAAGTTTGAGATTGACTTTTTCTGTCATAAATCTAAGAGATTTTACTTTTCAAAAGAATTGCAAAGAAGAATAAAAGACGAACAGAATGGACTGTTTGAAATTTATCAGGTGAAATTAATTTCCGTGAAATGATTATCACATCTTTTTGGTAACATCTGAATGAAACTGTTGAAGTTTTCTGTAGGTTTCAGTTTAAGAAAATTGAAGCTTTCAGATTGATTTAAATTTGTTTATCAAATCTGGCTGAACAAACAGTAAATTTCAGATTGGCAACTGGAAATAAATAAATTACTCTAAAGAATTTTCTATGTGTGGCTTATATATTAAATATGTCAACACGTTTCGGTAACGTCTATGCAAGTGTTTGTGGAGACTCTGAATCATGCATTAAAATGAAAACCTAACTTTCAGTTTTAAAATCATGATATGTGACTGTTCAAAATATTGAACAGCAATTTCCTGTCAGTCATTTTGTCAAAGTTAGTTTGCAGCACTAAGAATGTCATTCTTATTCTCACCATTTGTATCAATATTTACATTTATACACAGGTTCTTTCTCAGCCAGTGCAACTTCAGCGAGTGCAGCAGCCTCAGACACAAACTGTCCAAGTGAACGCTGTCAACCCCACAACAACATCCAACACCATAACCTTGCAAATGGGTCAGGAGGCCAATCAGGCTCAGGAGCAAAATGTCGACCATTCCTCAGGTTCCCAAGGCAACAACATGCAATCAGTAGGAACTGTTGTGGTGCCCATAGCAACCAATCAAGATGGCAGTGTTGTTTCCCTGGGAAATGTTGTTCCGCCGTCCATGATGTTGACTTCACAAGCAGGGCAAATACCTGTGATGTACAGCGTGTACACCTCGCCTTCAACTGGGCTTGTCACAGTGTCTAATCCTTTAGATCAGTCTTCTGGTCATGCCCATCTTTCAGGAGAGGCGAGTGACATAGGACAGCAGGGCCTGTCACTTGCTGCTGTTCAGGTACATCAGGACATGAACTCCGGTGTGCATGCATATGCGGCGCAGGCTGTGGTCACAGAGAGCAGTGGTACCCAGACTGCTGATGAAATTCATATGAGTCATCATGGTTCATTGGAATCTGAAACATCTGTGTCAGTCAGTCAAACTGAAGTCTAAGATCCCACGCGTAGGCTGTTCACAATCCCCTATTCTCCAGGCCCTGGCTGTTCAACAGGTGGATAGTGCTATCCACAGGATAAATCACTATCCAGTGTGTAAACATGTACAAAACCATTATTGCATTATCCACTGGATAGAGATTTATCAAGTGGATGGTGCTATTCACCTTTTGAACAACAGGGGCCTATGCAGTATGCAGTAGAGAATACAATAATGCTGAGAGGACAGGTGTGGGAGTCAAGACATAATTATCCACTCGCCTCCTCACCTGTTAGCAGTTTTCAACTTGCTACAGATTTTGCCTACCATGTTATTCTAGATTGCAACAATTATGAAATAAAACAATGGCCAATTTGCCTTTGGGAACCAAATTTTCGTGTTTCCCTCTCCAACAGAAGCAGCACCACAGTTTAGACACAAGAAAATAGGTGACTGTGAACAGACTTAGCTATAATCGACTACCTTAATGACTTCAAATAATATTACAAAAATTGGAAGATATTCTGCTGATCTAAAATAGCATTTTTCATTGGTTGTATTTGCACTTGATATAACCTTAAAAAGCACAACAATATTACGATGAACAAGACGTACGGTAGTATACAATAATAATATTACAACATTCAATTTGCATTTTATACATCTCACCTTACTAATAATTAAATTCTCAATAGAGCTTTGCTGCAAAAGTGATCTTTTTGTAAGGTTTTTGACTACTTAGGCTACTTATTAATAGATAGCTGTTTCAGTATGTTAAGTAAACACACCCTGAGGTGTGTGTAGGAACCAACAGCTCAAGAACCAAAACAGCTAACAAAATGCTGCATACAGAAAAATAATGGCTTGGCCTGAGATAGGCCTTGTCATTTCTAATAGTGAATTTGCAACATTGCTCCCACACTTTCAAGGAGCTTCTCTCACAAAATTTTATGATTATGCAATCTGGTTTGGTTTAACCCTTTAACTCTCAAGAGAAAAATTCAAGAAAAATCCCAAATTTCATTTTGTAAAATATTGAAAAACAAATGCTACCATGCAACAGTACTGCCGAAAAGGTTTCATCTGAATGGTCACACCATAGGGTTTCGTCCACAGACTCAAAAGTTAGAACTATTGTAGTTATTTTTTACTTTCAGGTAATTTTTATTTTAACTAGTTGATTGTTATTTTCCTTTGTCTCAGATTTATGTTAATGAATCTGAGAGAAAGGAAAATAAAAATCAACTAGTTCAAAATAAAAAAACTACAACATCTCCATAACTGAGATAAGTAAACATAAAAGGGTTATTAAATGTCCAACACAGTGATGTAAGCAAATTAAAAGTGCAAGCAGCGTTGTGCTCGTACCCATGCCTGTACCATGGTACACACATGCTTACATAAAAGTACTTGAGCAGCACATTCTTTGTTTTGGTCTTGGGCCTTTTTGAAATGAAAAAAAAAAAGTCTTTCTTATGGTAGGGGTTAACTTACTGTATTTGGTATTGTTTCTGAAAAAATCAAAGAACCTGATGACTTTAAATCAGGTATCTATATTTAGTTGTATTCTTTACTCCATTTGAATGTAAATATCTATAAATACTTATCAGCTTGTACATTTGGATTACACAGTAATCAGTGAGTGCGGAAAAATGTAAATAAGTATTATGTATCCATCAGTTTTGATACATTTTTTACAATGTACCCTAGGTTTTCCGAAAATATTATGTGAATTAAAAAATGATGCATCTTGCTTCTGGATGAAGTGTCATACTTAAAAAAGTTGCAACATACAACTATTTAGAATACTAGGAACTTTTTATTGATTTGCCAAGGTCACAAGTTAAATAGGCCATTTTTATTATGGCGTCATTTACTACAACTGCCAGAATTCTTCAGTTTTTTTTGTTGTTTTTTCATTTTAATAAGAATGATTGTTTTAAATTGTTATGGTACTTGTAATAAAATGATTGTGAAAATCTTTTATTGACCATGACCCCAATCCTCTGCAGAGGCTTGAATGCAAGAGTTTGACCCCAATCCGCTGCAGAGGCTTGAATGCAAGAGTTTGAACTCAATGTACTTATTCTTGAAGAAGAAGTTCAATTTCTTCAAGTGGGGTGCGCAGTCTGATTTCTTTCTCAGTCATCAAATCAACAATGTCCTGAACATCTTCTGGTAAATTCTGTACAGCATCCATGTACAACACCTGCAAAAAGAAATCATGATCCTGTATAGATCGTTTTCACTCACGTGACCTTCAGTCCTGTGGGACTCAAATAACAAACGCCATGGCAGCCATGTTGGTGCACTTAACAAAAGAAGTTCATTAAAATTCTTTTGTAGGTGTGCACCAACATGGCCGCCGTGACGTAACATGAAAACCACCCATTACTGGACTGGTAAATATAGCAAACAGCTGCCTCTCTGAGCTGTAGGTTGGTAGCCTGTGGTGAAGGCATTTTTGGGTGATGCAAACTGTCGGGGACTGGGAGGAGTGAAAGAGAGTACAGAGGGGCTCCTGCACCTTTTAACCTGACTCCTACACCACTGACTGTGTCTTTGGACAAGCTTTGTGATACTTTAATGAAAATCGTGAAAATTTGATGTCAAAAATTAAGTGACCATACACGTGAGCTTTAATAATAAAGTCATTACTACACCTCCTTTACTTTGCCCAAGTTACCGTTTTGTTGCAATTGTACATTGCTATGTTTTAACACTAGACATTGTACCTTGGAACTGGTGTGCCATGATTATGAGCATAAGAGAAATATAAATCAAATAAAAAAATTTACACATAGTCTGGTTAATTTTCGTTTTTAAGTAAAACAGTGAAGGTATTTAATGAAGGATTTATCGATGAAATTGTGAAATAAAGTGACCTAGTTTCTACAAATTTAACAAAATCATGAAAATAGTGTCATGAAATATGACCTTATCCAAATCGCCAAATTAAAGTGTCATGAAAATAAAGAGTGTAATGCCCTAAAAGGTACCGCGATGATTCCAACGGTGGTCATTTTGAATTTTAGCACCCTAAGAGGTACCAATGTACAAATTTTGACCCCTAAAAGGTACAACGAGCACCCCAATCATTTTTATGTGGGAGTTCTCCCCCCCTTTGGGTACCAGTTCTCTCCCCCTTAGCTTGCCAGCTCACACTTTGATGTTGTCAAATGAAGACTGTAAAATTTTCCATTTAAAGAACATTTTCTTCAAGTTCCTTTCCCCTTCCCGGTCCCTCGCTTCTTTTCTCCTGGGATCCTGACTTCCTGTCCTTCCTTTCCTTTAGTGACTTTTTAGACTGTTCCAGATATTCAGATAGCAGGCAAAGGAAAAATTGCTCAGTAGACATGAAAAAAAGGGGAGGGGTAGAGTTCCCTAATATGGCCATCCCCCTTTGTCATGGAGCACTTGTGATATCTATTTCTTTGCATGCCTCCTTTAGGCTTTTTCCACACCCCTTCTTTCTGACTGTCTGAAACAGGCAACTGACTAATACAATGACTAACAGCTTCATTGATGTTCCATTCTATTCCAAAAGTTCTTTCCATGATTATCCTACCTTGGCCCAGGGACAGTTCTGTAGAGCTTGGTAAAATACTGACTTGGCTTTCTCTTTTCCGTGTTTTGACTGAAAACAGTTAAAAAAAAAAAATTAAAGCAATGTTTTGTTGGAAGTTGTAACCTGACACAATTTGCCACGCATCACATTTTTATGTTGCATGATGCAACACTGTACTGTTTTGCATTTTGTACTTCTAACAGAATTTATGGTGATCTAATGGAGACATGAAACTGTTTTTTTATCATTTTTTGCCCAAAAGGAACCTAGCATTTGACAACAACCTACTTAAACCACTGCCACATTTGTATGAAGTTGATGCAAATTGATAATCAATACGTAGTCTTACATGATCTGTTTTGTGGCTTCTTCTTTCTACAACAAATTGGCATATTCCCATACCTTGCAGCATGCACAAAGTGGTTGTGTATGTACATGTAGGTAGTAATAAGTCAGAGCTAAACAGTCTTACATTTATTTGGTTACCTCAAATTTCATAAACATTCTCCACAATGCCACACAATGCCTCCCTGATGAACTGGCCATTGCTCTTTCAAACAATGAACACTGACGATGAAGCACACCTGTCACTGCAAGAGAAGTCACAGCTGCTGTGGAACTTTCTTGCGAGATTAGTGCAGACGGAACAGTACACTCCATGACAGACACAAGGGACTCTGACCTAAGCTGCTCATAATAGATTGCAAAGATCCAGGGGATAGGCGTGGTCGCTTTTTGTGCCAACTTGTCAAGTGTTCTTCTTATCTCACCAGTGAGAACAGACTTTGATTCAAGCTGGATGTAAAACGAAAGGAATTCAGGATTGTTAGGAAACTTCTCCAGCGCAGAGCGCACAATGTTTCTTGTGTCCTTCAGTGGTAATGTTCTTCCACTGTTGCAGTGAAATTTAAAAAGCCTAATGTAAGAGCTGAGAATGAGCTCAGCATCCATCTTGCCGAAATCAGCTGGGATTGACAAAACGTCATTGCACATGGACACCACACTGTGAACACCACTGTTCAGGTACTCAAACAGAGCGCTGCAAGCTTCCAGATGGACTGGCAAACTTCCACAGGCAATGCTACAGTCTAATAGCAGGTCTTTCTTCATGTTAGATTCACTGGTCTTAACAATGCCTTGGTGGATCTTTTGGTAAACTCTGCGAGCTTTCAGCAGTCGAACTGCAGACACTTCTGAGGTTGTTGAATTAGAAGAGCAAGGTTGGAACATTGCTCCTTCTGCAAATGTGGCAAGGATCTGTAATGCTTTTTTGTTTTCCTTACTTGACAAAGGCTGGGAGACTTTTAAGTCTGTTGCAATGCCCACTTCTAGCTCAGCATATGACCTGGTAACCAATGGAATTAAAGATAGCCAATGTTAGTTATTACCTAACTGTGTTTTGGAACTTTGAGGGGTTAAAGGAAAGTAAGTGGCAAAAAAACCCAACTACAACCAGTTGCAAAATGGTTGGAACACACCAAAAAAGAGCCTTTTCCTTAAAAAAAAAAAACATGCATATATTCAAAAAATAAACAACTAAGTTTCATTCTGCCCCCACCCCACCCCACCCCTTCAAAGTTGTTTTGCTTACGAACTGAATGTATAGTGCTGAAATTCAGACAACATTGACAGGAGGGGTGGGGGGGGGGGGGGAGTGGGGGGCATTCAATGAACAAATTTTAAAATGTGTAGAATTACCATTTTGATGCACAGTGTCTCAACTCTTTTTGCAACTAGTTGTAGCAAAGCAGTACTCTGCAATCATTTCTTAGTTGTTGTACATAGTCACACATGTGGCCATAATATTGTCATGCTTCTGATGCCTATTCTGGGGAGACCATCAATATCATATGACAACTAATGATGGCTGCATAATTATATGGACTGGAACAGAATTTATTATGCGACTGTGATGTCATTTTACCTTATAAGGAAAAGAAAACACGCAAAATATCCGAGCGTATTTCACAGTAGATTGCCATATTACACCTTTGCGCTCCAGTTTAAAGACACAGAAGTACATCTGTATTAAATCAGTGCTCAACCTTAACTTTTTGGCTTACTAGTCCTTGGGCTAGTGGGGTCTGAAATTCACTAGCCAACAGGCATCATCTGCTCAAATTTTACTAGCCCAAACCCATTTTCTACTAGTCCTGGACTAGTGGACTACCACTAAGGTTGAGCACTGATTATAAATAACAGTTTAGCGTCCAGAAGATACACTAAATGCAACACAAGTGAGTAACCCAACAACATGTATTTCATTTCACCATTGTAGGGAAATATTACAGCGACAGAAGTCCACGTGTTCTAACAATTTCGTAACCCCCCTCTAAGGGAGTTCTATGATGTAATCTAAATGTCACACAACAAAGTCACGAGTCTTAGGACGCCACAACAGAATTTCAGTCGAATAATAAATCCATTATTCGATAGTTTAACAGATAACACGTGCGGACATTTAGCTCATTGCTGACATTTTTCTTGAAAAAATACTACAATGTACGCAACTCTGTTAAACCATCAAATAAGATGTATGTATTTTACCTGATAAGAGGGGCCAAAGCAGCTCTTCTGCTGTGTTCATCAGGAAACATGTCGCTGCCCATCATCAGAGTTGAGTCAAACACTCTACATGCCTCATCAGTGTTACCAGATAACCACTCCATTTCTGCATACGCTTGCCACAGCTTTAGATCATTTCTGAATATGAGATTTTAAGAAGATATTTGGTATTAGAGTAAGGTTTAACCATCGCCTGTTACCACCATCATTGCTGCTAATTTTTAAAGTTAAAATTTCTATTTAACTTCTGTTTAACTTGTATTACCTTGTATTTTTAATGTTTTACATTTTTTAGGGAAACATTATGGGGATATAATTATTATTATTATGTGTTTTCCTTTTCAAGATCTTGAATAAATACATGTAAGCATGTATGTAATTCTCAAGAAAAGGTTATGAGGACAGAGAAAAACACTCATTCAGTCATTTTCTAATCTGAGAAACCCCATTTATTTGACCTGACCATGCATGTTACAGTTACATTTTTAGGGTCTTGACAATGGTGATCATATCATCAAGGTTTCAGTGGCACATGTTTTTTCATCAGTCTAGTCCCACTAATTCTGACCTAAATCTTAAAGATGGGCGTGAAACGTTTTTCAATCAATAATATCCTTTTCACAAACCTGTTTTCTGGCAGTTTAAGAAGGCTTTTGGCCAGTTTCTTGACATCTTTGTACACCCTTTTACCATCCTTTGCTGACTGTGTATTCTGTGTAAAGCGAAACTCATACCAGAGCCATATCACCATCAGAAAACTTCTTGCTTCTCCAGTAAACACTGGCAGACTTTGTACAAAGATGTTCCTAATAAATGCCAGAGCTTCCAATGTGGGCCACTGTTGATTTGTGTCATTAGAGATGTTGTCGTTCCAATGGTATGACTGCCACACACCAAGAAATTGAGATGCCCTGGGAATGTTAGGCCCCAGTAGCTGTGACTCATCCTCTAGTGATGTGTTTAGGAATCGCTGTACTTCAACACTTGCTGATGAGCTTAGACAGGGTACTGGAACTCCAAAAAATTTCAAGAAAGACAAGACCAGCTTGAGCCTGTTAGCTGGATCAGTGATTTTGAACAGACTTGAGCTGATGTCATCAAACAGTACAAGTCTTTCGGGGTCATCACAATCCTCCTCTGTTTGCATCGCTTCTCTGTCTGGTTGCCATGGAGACAGCTGCTTTCTCTCGCGACACAATTCAACTCGCACCCAGTTCTTCCACAGAGGTTCGTCTTTTTCAATCTGATCATCATTATCATCGAGGGAGTCACTCTCATCTGTTCTGCTGGTGGAAGTTGACTTGAAAATTGTTTTGATATCAATGAACACTTCAGGCATAGCACTTTCATTATTTTTTCCCATCCATGTCTTCCATCCACTTGCCCCATCTTCACCAAACCTTTATACAGAAAGTTACATAATAACAATCAACCCCTGTAAGGCAGACAACTCTTGAAGGTGGACTGGCTGGTTCTGACCAAATTTTACTTGTTTGTCTGTAACTAAATTCCCTATAATGCAGACTTCACCAAGATGAACATTACTGTTGCCTGGTTCTGGCCGAATTTCACTTGTTTGTCTGTAACTAAACTCTCTAGAAGGCGGACACCTCTAAGGCGGACGTCAATTATTGGCTGGTTCTGGCCGAATTTCACTTGTTTGTCTGTAACTAAACTCTTTATAATGCAGACACCTCTCTAAGGTGGACAGGCAGAGCTGGTCCCAAAGGTGTCCGGTTTAGACAGAGCTCACTGCAGTAATAATTTATAGAATATACCTTAATCCAAGAAATTGTGAACATCACTAATTAAATAACTTGGGTTTTTGTGAATTGAACAGAAACTTGATCAGCTTATTAATTTTATGAAACAAACCAATGGTGGCTCTTGATGAGTGGCCCAATTGCACCCCTGCCCTCAACAATGATCACACCTCACTCCTACCCCCCAACAATGGCCACACCCCATCCCTGTCCCAACAATGGACACACCCCACCACTGCCCCAATCCCTGACCACACCCTACACCTGCCCCCAACAATGCTCACACCTCACTCCTACCCGTTTCTGTTCCAAGAAAAAAAGTAGCAAGCTGCAATTGTTTCGTTGTTGTTTTTTTCATTCAAAGACATTTTCATTTTCTTTTTTTCTTCCTCATTTTAAGTTCTTAAACTTCGCAGCACTACCTTACTCCCAAAGAAAGAGTGTCACAAAACATCACCCTTTACAAATTATCTGAATGGCAGGCTGCATGCACTTTACCTTGGCTGTCCACTGTGCCAGAATGTTTCCAGAAAAGCCATCTGCCCACTGACAGGGGTGTTCCTCTCCAAGTCAGCTGAGCAAAAACAGTTCAGTTCAGCCATGGCCTGAAAACAGGCAACAGCCTTTTCTGTGTGACCTAAAAACAGGGCACAAATTACATCAAACAAACTCATTCATGTTAAAGTCCAAAAAGTTATATAAATCTACCACTCTTCACTGACACTGAGGTGAACAATAATATTGTTTTAGTATATTATACCAAACCAGTGGATAGCCAGCCAAAAATAGTTACTTAATTATTTCTAGCAAATGAGGAAAACACTTGCACACAAAATCCAGAACAGTGCCTTGAGTTGAATAGCAAATGCCATCCCCCATTTGGGTGCCCAATAAAAGTGTGCGAAAAAACTTCCACTGCTTTGGTTTATACTATATACTAATGTTAAAAAATATGCACCTGACTGCCTTGCAAACTGACATTGCTGAATAAACAAGTCCAGCATTTCATTCTCCAAATTGCTGCTATCTGCTTGATGAGAAGCAAATGTTCCTTCTTTGATTGATGACAAGATGGTCAAACATTTACCATACACCGCAGCTGTGTTACTGAATGAGAACACTGAAAATCTGGATTGCACAAACAGCAAGTAATGATGCCACAACAAGGTGTTGTTTGGATGCAAAAAACTCACTTTCTTCCATTTCTGTAGCAGCTCACCAGCATCCATGATCTCACCACAGAGATCTAAATGACCAACTATCAGTTCCACTGAGGTTGGATTCTGTTGCAATGCTTTCTCGAAGACTGCAATTTTCTTCTCTATTATAGTTCTTGTGGCAGCTTTTCTTCTTTCTCTTCCAGCTACAGTAAAGCTTGATTTAACAGTGTCTTCTTTTTGGACAATATCTTCTTGATAATTAACAAGAGCAAGCCATGTATGAATGTCATGAGGATTTTCACGCAAAGTTTTATTTAACTCAGCAGTCCTATATAACATTTCACCCTCTTGAGAACCATTATCAATATTTGGTTGTTCTTCCGTATCTACAAGACACTCTTCCTTTATTTTCCTAAGCTGTCCAGGTAACTCAAGAGAAACATAGCCACTACCATCATCCAAACAGACATTCTGATCAACATTCTTTAATATACTGGGCAGAGTCTTTGAAGTACCCTCTGTACTTTCATGTACTTCAAGATCCTTCATGTTCCAGTACCTTGAAGAAATGGTTCCGACCTTTTTCTTTTTCTTCCCTTTCTTTTCAGACAGCTCAATAACTTGGTGTTTGCTTAGGCCAAGACAAGTCACATTTGACCTCATCTTGTACAAGGCAACATCCAGTCTATACAAAGTATCATACATTCTATTTGCCAGATCAGGTTTTTTGTTCAGTCTAAAAGCTTTCTCGGGAACAAGCTGAGCTTCTTCAATCCAAATGGTATCTGGTTTACCAGCATCTTCACTGATGTGATCCTTCAGTCCTGACTTGTTACGCTTATGCTTGTGTTTCTTTTTGTGTTTATGTTTCTTTTTGTCTCGGTGGTGTCTCCTGGAACTTTTACTAGTGTCTGCAGATTCCTTTTCCCACTCTTTGGCATAATGAAGTCCTGTTTCTTCATCTGAACTGGAAATGTCAGAATGCACACGCTTAGCTCCTGGTTCTAGAAACTGTTCATGTACATCTTCTGTTGAACTTTCAAAAAAGAACTGTCCCTGTTCATTGTTAGTGAGTTCATTTTGGCCACTCTTAAGACATGCAACATCTTTGTAGCTTTCATTTCTCAGCCAGTTTGGCTGGTTGAGGTCTGTAGAATAAAATAGGGAAATTAGTCACGGCTCTACAAACAGGCAATTCTGGAAAACCATCATTAAAAACCTACAGTTTAGCCAAGATTCCAACCACAGAAAAATCACTACACTTGTAACCTTAAGTATAAAATTATTAGAGCAGATACTTAAATATATATATGTCGACTTCATCAAAGACTGTATTTATCTATTTTTTCCCCATAAGCATCAATGGTCATCAATGGGCCAGGGTTTTTCTTACCTCTACCAAAATCTGCAGTGCGTTCATCAACTTTAACAGAAGCACACGGGAAAATAAGGCTGCCAGACGCCTTACTAACTGCACGTTCTGTTCCAAGTATGGGAAATAAACTCTGATTTGGAAGGTGTTTTGGCTCCAATACATTCTCGCTTCCATCCGCCATTTTGAAAACGTAAATTCGACGACAAAATCGCGGGCGCAAGGTAAATAACCCCCGTCCCTCCCCTCTCTGCCTTGACAACGAAGCACTGCGCGCGGGAACTCAAAAAGAGCGGGAAAATTTCAGCGCTTCACTGCCATCTTCTTGCGCTTGTTGGGCGCAGTTTTATTTCTTCTTCTTCGTTATAAATATGCGAACAAACCGGCTCTTTTGCTACAATAAAGAGCCAAAACAAGTCAGCAACGAAGTGGTAAAGTTCGTGCAAACGCAAGAAATGGGTAGCCAAGTTTCCATCAAAAGCCGGCAGAGAAGTAGCTCGCAAAATTATGACGCCAGTTCGGAAATGGCGAAATACAAGTGTCCACGAACCGAGAAGATAACAAATGCAAAGCCAGAAACTATAGTACTGAAAAGGAGACGAAGTTATAGTGAATGCGATAGTTTAGCAAATGAAAGACAAATTTTGTGCAAGAAACTAAGAGTTAATCAGCTGTACACGGATTACTGCGGACGAAATTCTTTCATGGCAGCCTTTTTTAGGCTCCTTGGTAAGTTTACCGCTACAAGGTCAAGTTGAAGGTCTTTCTACATTTGGTGCTTAAATTACGCATACTTCTGTTGTGCTTTTTATCCCAAAGAAAACGTACTTTTTTGTTTATTCCATTCCAATTTAATTCAATTAAGCTTAATTTTAATATGCAAGAACTCAAAACTGATCAAATTTCTTTTCGTCGATAATGCAGATGATGATGTCATTCAAGATTTTCTTTGGATGGACAGTTGCGCAATCATATCAGACAAGGTAAGCTTCATTTACTAATAATTCTTCAATCCTTCAGCACAATTTTCTTTTTTGATCAAAGTATATCATTAAATATTTTTTCCTTTTTTCACAGTATCTTTTGGCAATGGTTTATACCTACTTTAGGAGGGCAGAACTAGGAAGGCGTGAATACAACAGAATTAATTTTTTCATAGCGCTGTAAGTAAACTAATAAAATCTAATCTTTAGTGATAAAAGAGTTGAAAAACGTTTTTACGACCTTTTTTCTGATAGCTATCTATATTCAATTCCAGTTACCTTGCAAACGATATGGAAGAGGATGAAGAAGAAGAAAAATACGACATATTTCCTTGGGCTCTGGGGAAGAACTGGCGTGAACTGTATCCCGATTTTCTTCGAAAAAGAGACATGTTCTGGAAAAAAATCGGCTATCGCGCTGTTGTTAGCAAGTTAACGTGTGACGAGGTAATGAAACTGGGTGGAAACCTTAAAACTTAGATTTGTGCTTTTTTTGTCCCTTGGGTCGCTGTTGGGTTTACAGTGGCTGAAAAAAAAAAAAAATCATAGTTTGTGCTTCACCAACATGTATTCACTGTGGAACTAATGTGTATTGGGCAATTGCATTTAAAATCCCCCCCCCCCCACCCCACCCCACCCCCGGTTGAGGACTAGCCTTTCCTTCTTACCCTTGAATAATTCTATTGAAAATGAATTGACCCCTGAAGTATGGAATGCCATTTATGACAAAAAGATTAATATATAAATGTTAAGAATAACTCAGGCCCGGTTCAAACGTCGAACTTCACATGTGCCGAACCTAATGCAAATGAGTGAAATCTATTGTTCTTGCTCATTTGCATTAGATTCGGCACATGTGAAGTTCGACGTTTGAACCGGGCCTCAAATATTCGTTTTAGACCATAATTATTGCTATCAAGATAAGAATATGGGTATTATAAAACCGATCCAAATTATATTTTCGTTATGTTATATTTTCGCCTACGTTTCGTTTTCGTTATGTTAAACACGATGCAAGCATATTTATACGTTATGAACCATGGGATATGAGTCCATCCCTGAAGAATTCCATGAAAAATGTGCCACTTTGCCACACCTACGCCTACTCCCCTATGCTTACAAAGGGTTAATCCTACGGATGAAAATATTTCTCTCTGTTTTCTTTTTTTGTTGTTGTTGTTCAGATCATGTCTATCGTGTCAGATCATCCAATTTGGCGGCGTACAAGACGAAATCACCACGGTGGAGCGTGGAGAGAATACATGAGAGACACAAGTACATTAAGTACAAGCCCAAGAGGCCCTGGAACTGCCCCATTTCAGTGCACCAAATGCGAAGACCCTCAAAGCAAAGAAGATTCACCAATGATGACTTCTGACTACTATAGCTGTTCCTCGCAATCTTCATCTGAAGATGAGAATTCTAATTCAAGCTTTAATATGCAAGGTATAAATATACAAGGAAAGTTCATTGTTCACTTTCAGCTTTCATAAGAATAAATTGATTAGATCTTAATCTTCGATTTAAGTATTCCATGTTCATTGTTCCTGCTCATCCTCGGATAAGTTTTAGTTAAAAATCCGTTAACATCAGCGTTTTTTCTATTCTCAGATCTAAAGAATGTCCTGCAGAAAAGCAACAACAAAAGGCAGTGCCTTGCGAACAGGAAATAAAGTCAATGGGATCCATTTATGCAAAAGTGACTCCGATAAAGTTGTTTCTTGCAGGCTTTACCTAAGATTTCTTTTCCTGCGGCGAGCTGTTCTAAATTTATGAACCGAATTCGAAACTGAATTGTGCGAAGTAGTTCTCAGTTTTGTCGGAATCGGCCAACTAACGAGACTATTAGTCTATTCAGTAAAACTATAAATTACTTGTACTTCTCCTAAGGAACAAACTTGAAAAGTCAAGTCAAAATTTTAATTTTATTAAAAGTCTCCCCACTCTTTGTGTGCAACTAATGCAAATAATTATGAATTCAGCAGCTAGAAGTAGTGCTTCGGATACAGTTGTAATTTTTGATACGTTGGACTGTTCATTAATTTATGTAGTTAAAATTATTTGTAAAACTCTTTACTGAAAAAGCATGCAGGCATGTACATATATTTTTATTCGATTTAATTGTTTATCGAAGAATTTCTATCTAGGGAATGTTTGTAAAAAAATTCTATGATTTCGATATTTGGGCAAAACAGTTTTGCTCATAATTATTTTAATACACATATTTGTATTAGACAATAAATTTGTGAAATGATAACGCAATGATATGGTTGATTTTATAAACTAGCAGAGGTCGATCTGCTGAACGCAGAATCTATACAAGTCTAGGCCTAAATACTTTCGATCATAGTCTGATGTGTCAGTTGCTTTCTCCATCATTACTTAAAAAATAATTAATGAATTATTGCTTAAAACTTACTTCTGCTTTTTGCAAAGTTCACTTTATCTTGCGAGAGTCGAAGAATCCAGAAGCTCTCTCAGGTTACCGAATACCCTGCCATTTCGAAAGCCTAGCGAGGGAGACACCTCTGTTCGTGTATCGTCCTCCCTAAACCTTCTTGCCTGTGAATACAGCCGTCTCTCAGGAATCTCAGCACTCTTGGGAGAGGTGGCTGTATTCGCAGGCTACAAAAATCCCTTTAACCAATGTTCTCGATTTCTTTTACTCCTTACTTTCAGGTCCCACTTCCTTTTGGTGCTGCCACCTCTTTGCAGTCTTTGGCTTCCTGCATTTTCAAAAATATATATCGTTTTCTCCCGGTGCCTGCTTTCTTTGGTCTCAGTTTTCAGCCACTTGTTTCGTCTCTCTTGGATGAATCAACGAAACTGCAAATACCGTGAACGATGATTTTTTGTGGCGTGACCGTTGCACAATTTTTCCTATCACAGCTCTTTCTACTGTTTCTAGAATGATTAGCGATATATTTGAGATAGGTGAAGTGTTGCCGAGTCTCATTACGGTTCTATGAGCTACAAAGCTCGAAACAGCTGTTTGCGTCTGCTTTCTAGTTTTGAGCGCTGATCATGTCAGGTTTGGCCGACCGCAGTGCCATTTTGAGAGAATGCCTTTTCACATTGTTTAATCGGTCCTTGCAGTGGTCTGTTTTATCACTGTTTGTATTTGATCCAGTGTGACGCAATAGATTGTTCACGGTATCTGCAGTTTCGTTGATATCTTGGATGAGCCGGTTCCTGAGGAAAACGGATTTCTAGTGAATATATAAAGGAGGTGCCTCGGCTGACAGGGAAGGAGACGTGTAACAGGTTTGACATTCTTTGACAAGTGCTTCAAAAAAGCGCCGCGTTCCATGCCGAGAGGTGCGAAGCTCTTTCGAGTAAATCATGGGGTCCCAGATAAACTGTGTGACCGTTCGTATTTTTAAATTTAGAGGAAATGTAATGTATGGGAATATCGAAAAGGTTCACTTATCGTAATATTTTGCCTTCACTACACAACCGAACACACTCAAAGGTTGAGGCATGGGCGCGTTGGTCAGCCAGGCCCACAATACATTTTATTATTGACAAAGGACTATCGTATTACAATATTACTATAATATACTATACTATAATATTACAATAACACTAGGTTGGCCGTCCAGGCCCACGATACGTTTTGTTATTGACGAGAACTATAATATAACGATAACTCTAAGCGCACCAGAGCCGGACACGTAAACCCCAAAAAACCAACTGTTGGAGAAAATAGGGACCGTGTACCCCCGACCTATGCAGTGGTGCTACCTTTGGGGATCTTTGGGGTTTTAAGGTGTTTTTAACTAAGAAACAAACGACTAAAATGCGGCTAAAACTGCCGATAACAAATCTTAAGGTATTACAATAAACAACTAAGACGAAAGTTAACTTGTTTGAACAGTACTAGAGGCGGCGAGGCTGACCGTAGAATGACACAAATCTATCAACGAACACTTTTCAAACTCACGAACCGCGAGCCCCTGCGCACTACACTAGTACCCGGTTCTCTGTTCCGTGTCGGCAAAATATTAATTTATGTCAATACCGATTATCACAAATTACATATACTGCGATGAATATTGATATATAAGATCAAAATAAACGTATTTTCCCCTGAAATGTTGTGTGTTGTCTTTCTTGTAGCCGAAAACGATGAATTTAAGCGATTTGAAGGCTTTTGCATCGGACGTTTACCTAAGCGTATAGTAGAGAGACAAGGGAGGAAAGCTGAAGTTTGGACCGCTCTAGCGCCGAGAGTTTCATCAAGAAATTCCCGTCGTTTCGCTTCTATACCACGTAGCTGTGTGGGTACCCTGTGACTAAAAACGGTAATTTTTTTAGGCTGCCGTAACCAGCGGTTAGCACCCATCAAAGAATAATAAGAAACATGGCGCCGAAAAGAAGGAAGACGAAGAAGGTCATCCATGCGCGAAAATAAAAAGAGATCTAAATATCGTTCATGCATATTACATGTTCCTCGCAAAGATACTCAAATGGTGAACTGGAAAGCTGTATTCCCGATTCATCCAAGAAATGAACTTGTTCGATTATACCAGCTGTTTCCTCGCCGCTGCATTTTTACTTGTGGTCCACGTTTCCACGGGGATGTTTTCCCACGATTTTAAACTATCAATGGAGACTTTATACCTTCCAAACTATGACTTTTATCACAATCTTTCGAGGATGAACGAGTGTCTTCGTGATATTTCCGCGCAATATTCTGAATTTGTGGACGTAGAAATGCGATATCGTTCTCGTTTGGGGCTATCACAATACGTTCTACATATCACCAACTTTACACTTGATGCTACGAACAAGAAAGTGACAGACAAACGATCAAGGGTTCTGCTCTCTTACGGCGAACATGCAGCGGAGTTTTTTCCAGTACAAAGTATGTTTCATTTACTAAACAATATAACCCAGGGATACGATATGTCCCCTACAACATACGGGGGAAATTTTACCCGGTTCATTTTGAATAATTTTGATTTATATCTGTTGACTATTGTTAATCCCGATGGAAGAGTATTCATCGAAAGAACTAGAAATCATTGCTGGATTGGTACTGCCAACAACGTTGATCTTAACTATGATCTTCAAAACAACGTTGGAAATGGAAAAACAATCAGGATTATAGCAGGTTTGTTGACTTATTCGACATCTTTCTTGGACCTATTTAATTCGCGTTAAGCTTAAGCTTAATAAATTTATAATTATTAAGCAACCATTAAATTAATAACAAATTTTAATTTTCCGCAGAGGCGTCATTTGTCCAATTTTGAAAGCATTTTAGCTAAGATTTAGATAACACTTTTTTAAGTGGGAAATCTGTTATTACAATAAAACGAATAATGGTTTAATTAAATTGGTGGAAAAAAAATAGAAAAAGAGGATTGAGCGACTCCAAGAAACGAAACTACAGGAAACAGTGCTACGGTACTTAATTATACTTACAGAATAATGATGTAGTGAAGTGAACTCATTCGAATCATTGAATAAATTATAAGTAACAGCTGTTCTGTTAGTTCTGACCAAAGTGGCCCTCAATGCTTTCTATCAATGATCACTTTTAATAAATATATTTTATATACGCTGTGTCTTGATGTCTGGCAGCCGGACAGGATTTTTAAAATGCTACAGGACGTACAAGCAGTCTAAAATTGTTCCAATTTTGAGTCAATCTACTCAATGTATTCAATTTATACAGGTGCAGATCCAGGAAAAATGTGACTGATTTAAAATTCTTCAAGCGCTGAAGGTGCACTCCTCTAGGGGTGTCTGGGAAGGGAGATGACACCCCAGAATTTTTTAAAAAATTTAAGTCCTGGAAATGTCATTTTCTACATTTTTGAGTTTTTAGTCATTCTGAGAGAAAATTGCTCAGTTCCATTCTCCATGGATGAAGTCTTGCAAAACTTGTGATAATTTCTTCAACATTAATGGCCATATCGTAATGAGCGTGTAGTATTAACGCAAGGCAGCCCTTTCCTTGTGACATAGTACTTCTCATGTATGTTTTGTGTCATGCGCATGACTTCGTCTGCATGTGTTTCCAGCTGCATTCTCTGGGTGTACTGGGTAGTGAGCAAGTTTGTTTGCCAGGTTTATATAAGAAATTCAACTGAAGGTTAACAGCAAGATATTTTTGCATTTGTACTGAACAGTAGCTGTTACAAAACTTTTAGTGACGGTTGCATTGTTTTATTAACTCAGAAATTTACCTTTACTGTCCGAAAAATAACAATTTGTAAAAAACTGACCAATTTTCATAAATCAGTGGAAACCAGTCTGGATCCGTGTCTGTTATACTTAGTGCTATCCTTGTTTAGACCACTGAGACATTTACGATGTGACTGTCAATTTGTAGTGCAAATTTTTCTGACTGCCCGGCACATCTAGACTCAGTGTTTATTATACTCAATGTTTTATTCCAAGGTACTGGTGTCCTGAAAAAGTGTAGAATGATATACATGTAGTATGCATTTTATGGAAAATTATGATGGTCAAATTTGTGGTTAACATTGGTTTCATTATGCTTATAGACCAATATCGCGCTAGCATGGCAGAAAAATATGTTTAGTTTATTGGGAAAAAGAGCCCAGCATCGAATTCAGCATATCGATATTAGTAAAACAACAAAGTTTTGTAAAGATTGCTAGCAAACTGACGAAGATATGAAATTTTGAAACTGAGCATTTTTACAAAGAAATGTATGGTGGACGGGCATAGATTGCCCAGCCTCGTTTTCATGATTTTCCCATACATTTCTTTGTAAAAATTAGGCCAGAGTACTAAGTTTCAAAAGTTCATATCTCCGTCAGTGTACGAGCAATCTTTACGAAACTTTACAGTTTTACTAATATTGATGTGCTGAATTTGATACTGGACTCTTTTTCCCATTAAATTAAATATATGTTTATGCCATGCTAGCGTGATATTGGTCTATTGGGCAGGCTTTTTTGTTATTTTGTCTTGCTCCATTAGTTAAAAAAACAACAAAAATAATTACAAGGCCAATATCTTGACCAAGATATGTTTTTTTTTTTACTTTAATTTTGATTTACAGTTTATTGTATTAGCAAATCTAAAGAGAGTTTCCAAATGGCCACTAAAATGTAACATTAACTTGGAGGATTGCCTAGTTGCCATGTAAAATGCACAATATCGAAAAATTCACACACAAGAAAAGAAAGTGAAATGAAAAAAATCTTTGTGGTAGGGTTATTGCAACAACAGTAGCCAGTATTGTTACTGGGGTCCAAGATATTGATTGTCAAATTTACTATGACATTACAGAAGCTATTAATTATGTAAATGATAATTAACAGTTATTCTCGGACATGCAGGATATGAGTTGATATATATAACCAACAAGGCGTGTAGCACCAAGTTGGTTATAATCAGCTAATATCTGGCAAGTCAGAGAAGAATCACTGTTTTTAATTAGTAAATATTTTCAAACACTCAAGAACATCTTTTCAAAGTTTTTCAAAGTTACAAACATTGAGAAAATGAGTAAATAGCGCAAACTTTTCGCATTTTAGCCCAAAACCTTTTTCAAAATTATGATGTT
This sequence comes from Cladopsammia gracilis, assembly GCA_022457155.1. NCBI lineage: Eukaryota > Metazoa > Cnidaria > Anthozoa > Scleractinia > Dendrophylliidae > Cladopsammia > Cladopsammia gracilis. Next base: position 2,043,131 of record JAJGOT010000040.1, read on the forward strand.
ATGATTACTGCGCACACAGTATGGCTGGATGTAAACAAACCGCATTAAGCATTAATTAGATTGGCAACCTCGTCCCCAGGCCTTCTCCTCTTCCAAAATAGCGGGGCAGGAATTCTTCAGGGATAGGGGTGAAAAATGGTAGAATTTTTTAGGGCTAAGGGATAAAAGCAGTGGAATTCTTTAGGGGTAAGGGTCAACAACTGTGGAATTCCTCCGGGGTAAAACCCATATTGTAAATGGAGTTCTTTATGAGTGAACGGTTTTAGGATTCTTGAGGAGTAAATGCTTTTCGTACAAACTTCTCTAGGGTATTTTAATTCATTTTTCATGGAAATATTATTTTTGAGGAGTAAGAAGGAAAAGCTAGTCCTCAACAGGTTGGGGGTGGACATATTTCAAATGCAATGATATAATAATAATCAGTCACATGGGTTTCCTACCAGTTTTTGTAATTGGATAGCTGTAATTGGACACCTACATTGTGCACACATCAATCAGGTGCACTTAAATGGGTTCCTTGTTTCACTTTTTCCTCCGGCTTTGAAACTGATAGAAAATATCCTTGATGTTTTGAATACAAAAACTCCACATTGACTTTTAATCTTGAATTTTCTTATTGATGCAATTAATTAGTGATTAAACTTTGTGTCATACAATTCCAGGGTAATCGTGCTCATAATTTCAAATCGTCCTTGCACTACGTGCTCGGCCAATATAAAATTACTCACCCGATTACCCCCTGAATTGTACTCCACTCAGTCCAATTACTATTACTACTACTACTACTGATAATTATTTTAATAATTATGAATTTATAGTACGTCATTCTCAAAGGCTCAAAAGTAAAGATTATGAAGTACATTAAAACTTATCAGACAAACATCATATTGATTAGCAATAAACCTAATTTGCATTTACTATATTTGTTTTGAAAAAAAATATGGCGACCAACTGACAAGGTCTTGTAGATGAAACTAGTTTTGTAGTCCCATATGTACATGTATGTTGAAAGTAAATGCAAATTAGGTTTATTTCTAATCAATATGATGTTAAGTAACACTTTCTTGGCTTCGGAAAACAAAATTTCATAGAAAAAAAAAAACTAATCAAAGGCTTGAGAATATTAGCTTCTACTAACTGTTGACTTAAGTACAGCTGTTATTTTGTCATCTGATGCAGCAACACAAATGAATGCCCACAATATGTTTTCATGTTTAAAAACACAGTTTTACAAGCTAATTCTTACAACAAGAACAAAGTTAAAAGTTAGTTAACCCTATTCAGCCTGGGCTTATTTTGAGTTTCTGAGCCTGGGGAGGGGGGGGGGGGCACATTGTGCCCCCCCTTGGTAACTTCAAGAACATTAAGGCTATGACAATGAAACCTAGAGGGTACATAGTACGTCCAAAACTGTCTCCTTTGCGGTCCGCACAATGGAACAATGACGTCATATGACGTAGTTATTAGGTAATTAATTATGCGGCCGCCATCTTGGATCCGCCATCTTGGATTTCTGAAATTTTTTAAAACCTCTTAAAAACCGTCCAAATTCCCACAAAATTAATGAAAACCAATAAATAAACGTTAAATGACGTAAAAATACAAAAGTTATACCAATAAACATTGTATTTCTTCATTCAAAGGTATAAATATGCAAATTTCAAAAAACATGGCTGTCAAAATCTTGTTGCCATGAAAACATCAAGTCACGTGATCCAAAAATTGTCATATCAAATTGTTGCCAGATAAATTTTAGGAAAAGTCACAAAGTTTGATGGCATTTGAATACATATTAAGGAAGTTATGAATGTTCAAAGTTAGCGCGGGCACTTTGTGCCCCCCCCCCCCCCAGGCCGAATAGGGTTAAGGGATCTGTGATATAGCATGGCGCTAACCCATTAACCCAATATATAGCCCAATAAAGTCATTATTGCCAGAGGATTCCTCCTATGAATAACCATTATTTCTTTGTTCTTTTTTCAGAACCAGAATGTAAAGTTTTAAGGGAGTTAACCTCTACAAAACAATTTGATGTTTTAATTTCATTTCATTCAGGACAAAGACAAATATTTTTTCCAAGTTATGCAGGTAAAGCTTTAAGTGACTGGTTATATTTTAATGACCAGCACTAACATCTTGTGATAAATGTAATTTAAGAAATGGTTTTTGGACTCCATAAAACTGACTAACTACAGGTGACAAACTACAATGCTGGCTAAAAGACTTTAGGAGACTACCGCACAATGACAAAGTCTTATTCATCACGTAAAGACCGTAGTTCTACAGGTGGCTAACTACAATAATGGCTGAAAGACTTCAGGACACTACCGCACAATGACAAAGTCTTATTCATCACGTAAAGACTGTAGGCCCCATCTCACAGCACTCTCTGATCTGTTCTTGTGGGATGTTAAAATTGTGGGATGTTCAAAAAGAGTAGGGGGCATAGACCCCGGTAATGTGGTCAACCTTGCAGGTTGTGGGACTGGGAAGGGATGGCACCTTGCATGTGACCTATGAGTCCTGTTCATGCCATTCCCTCTGGACTGTATGAGTCCAGAAAGAAAGAAAAAGTTTAAAAATTTAAGAAGTTAAAAGTTTTAAAACAGTCTCACTGTTTTTTTGCAGAGTCCACCAAAAACACCTCCCCCATAAGCAAGCAACTAAGCTGGAGATTTTGGGTGGTTGCTCACATGATATTTTTACTTTCAGGAACAAGTAGCAAAGCTTCTGGGAGCCGTGATGTATATTACTTAGCATCTCTGATCTCCTCATCAATGACATCGCGTTATTCACTAATTCCTACAAAACTTACTGACGTTGGTAACAGTATCTTTGCTTATGCAGCAAAAGATAGAAAGGTAAGTCACAGAAGTTAGAATCATTATGTCAATTGGTAAAATAATAGAATTACATGTATGTGAAATAGTAAAATCAAAATAATGCTACATGCAAATGTTCTGTCCACCTGAAAATGTTGTTACTCATAGAAAAGAAAGCACCTTCTTTGTCAATAAGTTCTTAGCCTTTGTCTTGCGTGGACTCAAGCTCTTGATTTCCTGCTACTCTGGTACTGTAAGTCTTCACAAGCCTAACGGCTCACAACTGCCATTGCTTAACCCGGTTTCTGTAGCATGAAGTGACTCAGAGTATTACTACTCCCCCCTGGATGGGATGCTAGTCCATCACAGGGTGACCTGGTTTATATACTATGAAGTGACTAGGAGTATTACTACTCCCCCCTGGATGGGATGCTAGTCCATCACAGGGTGACCTGGTTCATATACTATGAAGTGACTATGAGTATTACTACTCCCCCCTGGATGGGATGCTAGTCCATCACAGGGTGACCTGATTTATATACTGTGAAGTGACTAGGAGTATTACTACTCCCCACTGAAGTGGATGCTAGTCCATCACAGGGTGACGTGGTTTATATACTATGGAGTGACAAGGAGTATTACTACTCCCCCCTAGATGGGATGCTAGTCCATCACAGGGTGACCTGGTTTACATACTATGAAGTGACTAGGAGTATTACTACTCCCCCTGGATGGGATGCTAGTCCATCTCAGAGTGACCTGGTTTATATACTATGAAGTGACTGAGAGTATTACTACTCCCCCTGGATAGGATGCTAGTCCATCACAGGGTGACCTGGTTTACATACTATGAAGTGACTAGGAGTATTACTACTCCCCCTGGATGGGATGCTAGTCCATCACAGAGTGACCTGGTTTATATACTATGAAGTGACTGAGAGTATTACTACTCCCTCTGTACTAGTCCATCACAGGGTTACCATCCAGCATTATGTTGCCGGTACCCATTTATACACCTGGGTGGAAAGAGACAACATGGAGTAAAGTTTCTTGTCTAAGGAAACAACATGATGGCAGAGACCAGGCTCTTACCACTAGCAAACCGCACCTCCGATAGACTTACTGTAACAATATGGTGAAACATATAAAGTTGAAGACCGACAAATAAGTCGCCTACACATAGAGAAATGTTGGTTTTGGTGGAGGGAGAAAAACCAAGCACTAGCAGAATACCCTTGGTGTAAGGATCTGAAGGATGAGAAGCAACAACAAAATTAATTTGACCCACATATCATGCCATGAGCCATATGCTGGGGATGAGCCCTTTCACCACTGTGCACTTAGGGAAGAGGTCAAAACAACTGCCATTGATAGGGACCCACGTTTTCTATCAGATACAGCTGGTACTGCTGGGGACCCCACTCCCCCCCCCCCCCCCCTCCTTCTTTTAAGGACCGACTTTTCAACAATGACAACTTAATCGCTGCAGTTGGAGACCCCCCAGCTGCATCTGGTGACTCCCTGTACTCTAATAGTTCTGCACCATCCCTGCTCTGCAGTTTGAGCCACAGTGACTGTCTACAGAGTTTGTTTAACTTAATGTTTGGTCTCCTTTGTTATTAGATTATGTTTACATACAAAATTTCTTTGTGGGAAAATGAAGAGAAGAGTCCAGGGGTCTCTGAAAAAGGCTGCTTTAGTACCTTTAATCCTCCGAGTATGTACCTGCAGGTAAGTAATAATATAGTGACTATCTTAAACCTTAAGCCTCAATTGTGCTAACACGTAATTGAAGGGTTTATAGTATATATGGTATATATATATGGTTTATAGGTCTCTACACGGGTTGGCTCCAAACTATCTAAGTTCTAAATTTGAGAAGCGAGAAATTAGTTACAACCTAAGGGACTCTGAGGATAAACTTAATGTTCCATTGCCGCGCACAAACTATTATAAAAATAGTTTCAGTTATAGTGGCGCCATGCTCTGGAACAGCCTTTCTCATAATGTAAGGAAAGCTGAGTCCCTTGGGCAATTTAAACGACTTCTCAAAGAGGAACTATAAGGCACGGCATTCGTGGAAAGCAGCTTTTTATTATTTAATTAAATTCTTCATATATAGATATTTTTTAATATTAGTTTATTGCTTTGTGTTAAGTATTATAATGATTTTTAGCTGACGAATTTTTACCGCGTTTAAATAAAGATTATCTATCTATCTATCTACCCCCCCCCCCCCCCAATTAACAAAGGCTCAAGCCTCAATGAACCCTCCCCTATTGCGGTGCTTTGATATGGCATTACCTATTATAGGGATGTTATCAATTAATGGATTTGAGTGAATGAATGAATAAATGAATGAATGAATGAATGAATAAGAAGTCAGGACAAGATCAGAAAACATGGCTGTTTTAGAGAGGTGGGCATTAAGGTGAAGTAATACAGGCAACAAAATCATGCAACTTGTTGCACAACTATGTTGCATTTGCAGAAAGTAGACGTTGCCTCTACTTTTTGCAACATGAAAATTTGTTGCACAAGTAGGTGGTTATACACACAATATCAGGGCTTCAACCTGTAACACAACATTGTTGCCTGTATTACTTCATCTTTTTGAGGTGGTGGGTATTAGCAGATGTTCTATTGTATTCCATTAACTTTAATGTCAAATTTCAAATTAACAACACATATACCTCAATCCATTTACAGGCTGAATTAGAGGCTGTCCACCCTTTGTACTCTACTCTTTTCAATTACTTATATTATTGGAAAGAAGTGCAACTTTACAATAAAGCAGAAGAACTACAAAAACTTGAGGTACAGTGAAACATTTATATGTATTAGTTTGTTTGAATATCAGTTTCAATGCAGACAACTCTCTTGTTTGCCTCATGTAAGAGAGAACTGGGCAGGAGTGAAAATAGGAGCCTGGGGAGAGAGAGTGGTACTTGATCTCTCCCCAGTGCACTCACTTCTTTGGAGCCTCATTTTCTCACAATGACCCCCCCCCCCCCACCCTCCCCCCCCCCCCCACCAGTTCTGGAAATAAATTTTGTTACTTAGAATGGCATGTGCCCTTTCAATCCTCCATTTTGATCGGACATTATACAAAATTGGTCGGGCATCTACCATTTTGGATTTTCCATGAGACACAATCCTTCAGCATACATGACATGGTATAAGAAGTTTTGCAGTTTGCAATGCATTATAGGGTGATTTCAAAGCACACTGCCTGTTTTTAATTTTCTCAAATCAAGAAAACCTTTTACAGCAAAATAAACGACAGAAACAGCACAATTTTTTTATGTTTTTGGAGTCAAATACGATGGCCACAAACAAGACTTTAAAGACAAAAGCTAGTCATTATCACGCTCAGACACCATGTCAGAGCATGATGTGAAATTAGTTGGACAATTTGGGATTTTGGTCAGACATTTTCTTTAGTGGAATTTTTGGGTCCTTTCTTGATATATCAACAACAATGGCTTAGCAGTCCTTCATTATTTCATAAAATGCTTTAATACAAAAGAAAAAACTTAACATAACAATGAATAAAAAGAATGAGGTATTGTTGTACTTCATTTTGTTGTTGATATATCGAGAAGATATCAATTTCTGTTTCTCCTTTTAGGATACAAGGAGACTATCATTCAGTACCGTGTTGTTCTTTTTACTGGGTTGTACTGGTGTGTACCTGGTTTCTCGGGTGCGAGTCCCTTTTTCATGGAAAATGTACTACAGACGACGGCGGCGCATTGTCAGCTTGAGATCCTTAGGAACGCTCTTCACTTTAGTGTGTCTAGTGTGATCATCTGGGTGAGAGTAGTACTGAAATGAACTGTTATTGGTGATCGACTCCAGTTTGCAAGTTGTCAAATTAAAGTCCAAAAATGACCTCCATGATAATATGGTAGAATCATCAGTCACCAACAACAGTGTTTTTTCAGAACTACCCTCACCCCAATGACCACACTCTGTCTTCCAGCTGTGCAACAAATGGGGAGTCTGTTTGTAGGCAAATAATAATCACATTATGAAGCAATAAAACTAGGTCTGCGACATGTTCATGTGTTTACCCGAAGGATACCATATGCATATTTATTTGTTTGGTTTCTTTGGACCTTTTTTAAAGCTTTTAATAAAGAGAATTGTATGACAAATTAATAATATTCATTCATGAAATCAAGCGCATGTCACTAAATAACTGTTCCTAAATTTCATGAGACATGTTCAAACTTACTTGATTGATAATAATAAAAAAAATCCAGGCTTGACATCCAAGATGTACTTCACTTAGTACAATGCGCAAGTGTAAATCTTTCAGAGAAAACTTCCAAGCAACCTCAAAACTCATCTCATGCAAAGTATATACCTTTTTTAGTGGAATCAAGTTACAGCTTAGTGTCTTCCTGGTTCCTGGGGTGGAAACAAAAATTCTGTTCAAGGGTGGCAGTTGTTTCGACTGCAGTCTTATGGCTAACAAATCTGTGGTCTACAGAACTGTTTTGGATTACCTCAAACTGTCAGGTTACTTTCTACACCAGACTGAGAACAAATTATTAACTTTCAAAGAGCTTTAAATTATGGGAGAAAAAGAGAATTGAGAAATGTGTTAGAGTGACGTTGTATTACATTTTTACCTTATGTTATGGACTTTTAAAAATGTATGATTTTTTTTACTAAATATTTAAAATCATATATTGCTGGGTCTTATTTCTTTTTTTAAAAAATGAGATTACCTGTATAAATTAACTGCAATGAATTATATTTGTGAATAATAATTTATAATAATAATTGAGGTGGAAACATTATAATTTGTTTGTTGTTAAATCCTGTCATGTCTTAAATAAACTGCTGTGGTCATTTTACAAGAAGCTTGCAACTTTTCTGTCATTTTTACTTTCAAACTCATACTTAGAGTCTGTTTCCCTTTACTGTAACATGGGCTCTGAGGATCTGTTTGAGTCCACTGATTTTGTAAGTACATGAGAACTGCATAAAAAAAACAAAGACTTCAGGGTTCCAAATATGGCAGTAATAAAGCTTGTGGTGTAAAGACCCTTGCACCTAACAGTAAAGTACCTGCAGGCTTAATATTTTTATCAGCCTGCGAGCAAGTTCTCGGGCCCGAGAGCTTGCTCGCAGGCTATATTTTCATTGACGGAGCATACTTTAAAGTGATAAAATTATTAAAAAACTTGAAATGAGATCCTGTTGCTTTAGGGATTTTTTTTCAAGCAAGGCATACTGGTAACCAAGGGCATTTTCTCAAAAACAGAGAGTTGGATTATGAATGTTAAACACTGGAAAAAAAAATGTTCAACCAATCTGGCATTACCGGTATTTTTGTTGTTGCAAGATAAGTTCAATGATTTCCAAAAATGCCATACAGTCTTTTTTATAAAAATAATACATTTATTTCAAGCCATAAAAAAAATGCTAAATTAAATTATGGTTTACTTTGATTACATACACAATAGCAACTGCTATATTCACCAAACACTAGGACCCACAGTCCCACAGTACAAGGCTTGTTTGACATGACCTTTTTTACATGATGCAGAAATATTAACGTCATTTAAAGGAGCTAATTTTGAAAACGCTTTCTCTAAAAAATACATTGTCTGACAAATAAGCCATTGTTTTTAACTCAACATTTTATGTATTGAACTGGTAAAAAAAAAGTTCACACTGTTTACTCTTCAATGATCCTTTGTTTGGCTCGTCTTTTCATGATTATTGGTTGTGATCTGCAGGGTCGTTTGCCTTTCTTATCCATTGAAAGTTTCTTCTGAAAAGTGTGACAATTGCATTCTATGAGTTTAAAACCCTGTATTCCGTTTGTATAAAAATTATTGCTCGTTTCAAACCAAAGCTACCGACTAGTTTGAAAATCAATGTCAAAATAACAGGTGAACTAAACAGACATGATTTTATCCTGCAAAATTTGTTGGCAGCTATCTTATTGATAGTTAAAATTCTCTCCTTCAAGTCTAACATTGGGAACCCATTTTCTGCCCACACATGTCAAATACTATACATGTTTGCCATGTGGGAGTATGAGGTGGACATTAGGTGATTGGTTTCGTTATTAAACTTTTTTATAAGATCTAATGGCTCTGACATTCTGTGGAAGATAATTCCACAACAGTGCCAACTATAACCATTCCAAGACCAAACTGCAACAGAAATGACTAAAAAACCATACCATATAGTGAGGTACAGGGACTGGGAGGTGGGGGGGGGGGGGGGGGGTGTTGACAGTTCCCACAATAGGTGTGGCATAACACCCATCAGACTATACAGGGGAGAAGGGGTAGGCCCAGGATATTATGACATTCCGAGGGAAGCCAGAGTCAAATAGGATAACCATTTCTGTGGCATTTGAATAATTGCACCCAAATTCCCTATACTGGGGGCATTGAGAAATGTTAAAATCCCTTCCCAGGTGACAGCCTTCTATCAAAATCCCCAGGGTAACCCTGCCCCCCCCCCCCCCCACTCTAGGGCTTAACATTGACTAGGTGCATTAAGAAAGCATGCCAAAACAGCTTCTAAAGTCATCAATCCACCCCATTCACTTGGCCATTTATTTTTGATGCCCACTAAATGAGAGGGCCATTATAGATTGAGAAACTTACCGGCCTTCCAGCGTTGGACTGTGTTTCCTGGTTAACTGGTTTGGAGTCATTGTTGCTGATACCAATATTATCTGGTCTCACGATACTCTCAGCAGACTCTTGACCTGTGGCTGATTCAGAAATTCCTAAAAATATATATTCCTCTAGTAAATGACTAGGAGTCAAGATTTGTTTTATCATTTAGATTTGATTATATTAAAGTGCACGGCATGTCTGAAAAACAGTTTTACTGAGCCGTTTTACCGTGTTGAAATAAAGTTAATTGATTGATTGATTGATTGATTGATTGATTGTTTGGGTGCAACTTGGCCGTTTATCTTTAATCGCCACCATACCCCTTGGGGGGACTCCCATATAACATTGATAAGGGGTGATCGTCGGAAATTTTGAAAAGGAACCCCTAACATGTACCACATGTAGCTCACATTCATTTTTCCCGTAAGAGGTAGCAATTTATTTCTGAAAAGGTGTCCCTGTCAGCATACAGTTTTTCTTGCTTAATACTCAGGGGCGGAGCTACCTGAATGCATGTATGCACGTGCATACCTGAAAAGTTGAAAAAAAAAATACGACCTAGTTGAAAATTATGTCAAGATTTAGGACTTGAGGGTGGGAGGGGTAGGTGTTTGAGTACCTCTGAAGAAGTCCTGGCTACGCCCCCGATACCCAAAAAAGTATCAGTCAGAATAAACAGCCCTGACCAGGAGCTCTGACAGAGGTCATTTTCGATACAAACACCATTGTGGTACCAAATCACGAATTTTCCTTCCTAAAAGGTATGATGGTCACTCCCATAACGGCTTTTATGTGAGAATCCCCCCCTCCCCCCTCAAGCCCCCCCCCCCCCGCGGGGGGCCTTCCCCAACCTCCGAACATCCTCGCAAACCTGAAGAAGGCTGGTCTGGCCAGCCGAAACATTGTTTCAAATATTTTTACTCGTTGTATCAGCTTTGCAGTAGTCCTCTGGACTTCTCGTTAGAATATTGATTCATTTTAGCTGATTAGGTCTCCTCCTGTGAGATCCAACGAAAAACCAGTAGGATCTTCGTCCACGGTTTTTGCAGTTAAACAAGTTTTTATCCTCGCAAAGCCACATCATTTGAACTATGAGACAGAAGTATACTGAAATAGGACTTAGGTTCGATCTTGCCTTAATCGAGTTTTCTACAACAAAATGACAAATAAACATAAAATGACTTGTGGCGTGGGTGTGGCGTGCGCGTTAAAAGAGCGAGGATGATCACGCGCACTTTGATGGCGAATTTTTTTCTACCTTCATTTTTCTTTTCATCTTCTGTTATAATTTCCTCCAAAATGGACAGCAACTCTTCCTGGGGCTCGAGATCGTCATATCTTTCAGGTAAGCTATGCATGTTTTCCATTAGAAGGAATTCTGGCACCAAACAATCTTGGTTGTAATTGAAGTCTGGCAAAGACACCTCTCCGGGCCATTTGTCAGCCTCGGGGGAGGCCAACAAGGGTAAATTGTCATCTTCGTAAAAACTGAGGAGAAAACATTGAAAAATAAATTGAAATGTTAAGAATGGGTTATGACGGAAAACTTCAAAGAGTTTTTATAGATGTCAGCAGAGGATGTAAACAGAGAGAAAATATTACTCGAAAAACATTGAAGCTTACGTGACCTTTCAAGGTCACTGAATTTTTACGAGCCAATGGCCCGAGAAAGCAAAGGTTTTAAAGCTTTACCTATTCATATCTTCGCTGTAGAGGTATTTACGAATGAGCTCATCTAGGTAGCCGTCTTCAACTCTTTGATCCCCGCCGGGAATTTGTGCAAAACCGTAGTTTTCTGCCGCCATAGTAGAAATGTTTAGTGTTTTTACTACGTTTACTCTTCAAATGCTGGCGCAAACAAGTCACACTTCAGTTTCCCGCCAAACCGCGCCGCTGCCGCGACAGCCGTGACGTCACGGGAGGCGGGGATTTGATTTTGAAATGAGCAACGTCAGTCAACGGTCAGCATGAAGACCGCATGGTGGAGCTAACTTCGGAGAGTCTTCATCGTTTTGTAGAGAGTTTTCTAAGCCCGCCTTGAACGTTTTTGGTTGTCTGTGTTTCATGGAAAACGAGGAAGCATTGTCTTGTGCAATGCAGCCTCTGGTTGACGATAGCTTACAGGACGCAGTGGACACGAAACACTCGCCAGATAAGGTTTGTATGATGCGAGGTGAAGCGTCAGCCGAAATTGTGGACGAAATGACAAAAAATAATTCCATAGACTGGCCAATGAACCTCCAGATCAAACGGGAACAAAACAAAGAAGATGACTGGTAAGCGAAGCTATTTTGTACTTGCAGTTCAGCTAGATATTTAACGCTTAAGACGTTTTAAACTGAATGTCTTTGCAGATTCACTTTGCAAAACGAAAAAGCCATCTTGTTCATTTCTTTCACAGTCTTCCAAAAGGCCCAGGGCTGGAGCAATGGTTTGATAACCAAGTACTGTCGGAAGCTGTTAGTTCAGTTAATGTCGATCAGGTGGACCCTCACAACCCTTCAATCCACGAAATACTGGAAGCAAGTCGCTTGAACAAAAATAAGGACATTTTGCAACTCCTCGGTAATTAAGCTTAAGTTTAGAGATTTGAAATGAGCTTTCTATTTATGAAGTGTTAGCTCCTTAATTAAACTTACAAGTAGTTTTGTTCGAAAAATGTTGCCTTCTAAATTCATTTGCTACTGTAAAGAGCTTCTATTTTATTCAAATCCTCGTCTCTGAAACCTAAATATGAGCTCTTCTTGTGCTTTTTTTAATGTGTTTTTTTTAATGAGCAAAAACAGTTGGTTGTTAGTTACGAGAAAATTGAGCGATGCAAATGCGGCATTTCATTGCAAACTCGGGTTAGTTTCTTGTCATAGACCATACAAGCTTCTTTAAAACGTACAGCCTTAGGTTGCGTTCTGTACTAAATTTGTTGGTGTTAATCTAATATTTCTTGTGATTGTTTTGGATTTAGATGAAATTGGATCAGGTTTGGGCTGCCATTACTGGCAAGAAGCAGGGAGCAGCGAGTTTACCACGCAGAACACAGATAGCTACTCTGTGGGTGGCACGGACGAAAGCCAGCATTTTAGGCCCTACATGGAGCCGCTGCCACTCGTTATGTCTTCATTACCTGCCAATAGCTGCACTTTTGTGCAACCTGGGGATAGCACCGTTTGGGCAGGACAGAGTGTTGCAGAAACAGGACGAGGGGTGACAGTGGAGTGCATTCAAGCGGGAGAAACTTTTTCGATGGGACACACAAGTCAAGAACTTGAAGACTTGAACGACGAAATTGTAAGCTTGAATAAATAGGTGATCTTTTCAAGGTATTATAAATGCAGCTCCAGCGCTGGGTGAGTTTGTGTGAGCCACGAAAAAAAAACATGAATTTCCATATCAAAACTCAAACCTTTATTCAGCAATACAAAATTATGAAGTTTTCGATCCCACTGATGAAGGGCTGTGCCCAAAAGGTTTGGGTTATTTCAGTAAGAAAAACCATTTAACGCTTGAAGAAAAAATATTTTTATTCTTTTAATTATTGAGAATATTAAAAAAATTATGTGTTGGGATCTTTTATTCTTTAATACAAGCACAGGGAGCGTTTGACAGAGTCACTTTGTCTGTTTTTTTTTCAGCAAAAACAAGAAGAGAAGAAAAGAAAAAGAAGAGAGAGAAACAAGCAATGCAGCAGAGAATTCCGAAGAAAGCAAAAGGTGAGGGAGCAACTCTTAATAAGAGGCAAGGCTGAGAAGGAACAGCTATTGTTGGAACGACACAAGAGGATGGAGAAAACAACTAAAATACTCATCAAAATTGCCACCAGTACTGGAGCATGTGAAAAAGGGCGTGGCATCATCAATATGGTGGCTGGCTTAATCAACAAAGAGAATATGTCATGTAACAAGATGAAAGGTAATGTGGCTCCTAACAGACAGGTTTGTAGCCACACCAAAACGCAGGGATTCTAAAGCCTTATGCATCTTGTCTAAATAATGAAGTTGAAATTGTCCATAGAGACACTAAAGTTTATCGTTTTGGTGAAGACTGACTGAACACTGCAAACAGGAACTATACCGTTATTTACCTGGGCCCAGTTTCCCAAAGCAGAGTTAAGCCCTTGGCCAAATGGGGTTGGCCACTACTTGTAGGCCTGTTCATTTACTTGCAATGACTGTCTTGCATTCTCTTTGATCAAGTTCAAATTTGCTTGCAAGTTGACAGAGGTCTCATTTTTTTGGCCTGCTGAAGCAAGTTTGTAAGCAAGTTGGCTCATTCTGAAACTTATATCACCATTTGGTCAGGGCTTCAACTAATTCAGGATTAGTATCAACTTTGAATTCAATTTTATTACTTTTCAAAGTGTATTCTGGTCAATCCATATTTTCCTTGACCTCCTTCAAATTAATGTAAGTTAACCTTTAATCTCTTAATAGAGTTATCAGTTTTTGAATAACTGGGCCATTGATAAAAGGATTCACCACTTTTTTTTTCTAAAAATCTTATTTTTTGCACCAAAATAAGGTTGCTTGTCAAAATAATGCTAGATTCAACTGTAGAATGTTTATTTACTAGAGAATCTGATTTTAATAATGTATTTCACCTGAGAAGGCACTTAGGATGTTATGTTCTTTCCTGGTGCCTTTCAATGGACCATAATTCAGTTTTGGTTGTCTTTGGCCAATTGAATAGTTAAAGGGGCTATGACACCATTTTTAGACTAAGTGTAACTTTAAAAAACCGAAAGACATCTTTATATCAGTGAAAACCCAAAAATAAGGGTCCAGAACGTGTTTCAAATTATTCTACTAGTGTTCTAAGAGTAAAATATAAGTGTCTTGGGCTGCAGATGGCCAGGATGGAAATGAATTGCAACTTGAAAACTGGCCTAATCTTTTTAAGTTTATCGTTTGTGTCTTGGAAAACTTGCTGAAATTCTGATTGTTTTTTTTTTTCCTAAAATTCACTTGATATCTTCCTCTTAGTGTTCTGTAAGCATTTTGTCAAGTCAAAGGTATACTTAGTTTTAATTTGGTGGCAGTTTGCCCCAAAAACCTCAAAATCACCATGACAAAGCTCCTTTAAGTATTAATGCTTTGAAAGAAAAGGAATTTAAGCATTAATCTAATCACCTCTCCAAGAAACTGGGTCACGTTTACATGTTGAAGGTGCAAATGTATTATGGCGAGTTATTTTACAGTTCTGCCATGTCTGTAAATTTCTCTCCTCTTCTAAAACCTCATCCCAGGGTCTTGTCTTCCATCCCAAAGTTGCCTCACTTCTCTTCCCTGCTTATCTGCTAGTGCTCATGGGGGCATAAAGGAGAGAGAGCAAACTTAAGACACCTTCACGTGGCAAATTAAGTGAAGTTTGCACAGTAATGTTGGCAAATGTAAGTTGTTACATGTAAAGGTCACAAAAGCAGCAGTCTAGCAAACTATTTTAACATTTTTGAAATACCAAACTGTGTTTGCTATGTTAACAGATGTCAACAACTTGAATTTGCTGATGTGATTTTGCAAATTCCACTTTGCCATGTCTAGGTGCCATAAGGTGCATACGTTATTAAGGTCATTACATAGTGATACTGGCCCCAAAGTTATCACAAACACTTCTCATCTGTCATGTTTGCTTCTGTTAAATTAACACTGTCGTGAAGATGGCAAGTTGTTTTGGGTAGTTTTTGGACAAGAGCTTTAGTAAAAAGGCTGGAAATTATCACAAGATGAAGCTGGTTATATTATCAATCTGGAATTGATTGACACCGAGATTCAATTCAAAACAATCATGGTGAATTGCATCAAATTGGGATATAAATGTAGTAGAAATAGCTGGACTATTTCAAGGTTGTGTAAAACGTAATTACTGGTTATTGATTCTTAATTGTTTTTGTTCAAGTTGAATTGCAATAATGCAAACTCAATTATTTCTCTAAATTGAACCAAGAGATGTTTCTTTTGCTTCACTTTGTCGCAGTAAGAGCGGTTTTTACTTGAATGCCAAAGAAATCACTCTGGCAAATCAAAACAGAGACAGACACTCCAATGACTAAGTTAAGATTGGTTTCACCTCCAATTGGTTGAGAAAGTGGCATGAGATATTTTAGCCAATCACAAGGCATAGCAATGCAAAGGCAAAGCAATCACAGAATAGACCTTATTCGCTTGGGCGTAATGTTTACCCAATACAAACCTCTTGGGAGTTAAATTCTTTGTCTGAGCCACATCCATATTAATGTATCTTCTCAAGCATTAACGGAAAAGAAAGAAATAATACCCAGGGGAATGACACGTGGTCTCTAATGGGTAAACAAATACGCCCAAGCAAATAAGGTCTATTACTTTCAATACTCGTCTGAAAACTTCCCTATCATGAACTTAAAATTTTTAACTCAACAGTTTTGTTTCTCATGACAGTTTGAATTATCGGGATTCAACTTACATATTTTGTTGGCAAGTTTTTTTATCTTTGTAAAAGATTTTGTGAATGAAACAACAGTCTGTGTTACATGTGTTTTGTTTATGTTTATTGTTTAATGTTAAAGTATAACAAAATAATCAAACCATGTACTAGATAATGTACAAAAAAATGTTGTCATCATTTTTAAATGACTCGTTTCAATCTAGACTGTACCGAGTGTGGAGAATTAATTTCCTGAATTGTTATGAACTGTTTTGTATTGTTGGTAAACACCTTGTTAGTAACTTCTCATAACAGTCTAGCAGAAATTCATGTTCGCAACAGGTTAATAAAACTGTTGGCAAGATACAGCATCATGAGTGTTTCAGAACAGTACTCTATTTCACAGGGACAACATCTTGACCCAGGCTGACTGTGTCTTTATAATACTTTTATTTAGCACTGCAACATTTTTTTTAGGTCTGCACAGTCAACAACTTTTTTTTGAAAAATTATCACATTGCCAGCACGTGGTAAAATCCGACATGGGCACTCTTGAAAAAGTGACATGACAGCTATTTAAAAATAATTTATTGCAGAAAAAAAATCCTAAGAAATTCCACGACTGAATATCTTTTACTACAAAGTATGGACTTGTTACATCACCTGTGCAGAAGTTTGGATTTAGTCTTGCAGGACACCGCTAAGCACCAAGTCTTGCAAAGCACATCTGGTGAATTTTTATGCTAATTTAAAACAGAATGCATCAGCAGAAGCAGCCAATATAAAAGCACAATCAAAATGTTCAAATTTGATTTAAAAAGCACCCAACGTAAAGGGTACAGATGATGATGATGATGATGATGATGATGATTTAGTCAGCATTGTTAGTATGCAAAGGCAGCGTATCAGAGCCAAGAAAACTGACAACCAAATAGTTGAAGGTTTGGAAAGAGGTACCACTTTTGCCTTTGTGCACCAGCTGTCATGCAGATAGCCTTCTACGCAGAACTTTTGGCTTGTCACACACTCCTCTCCATTGTACACTCTTCCTTGGAGTGCTTGTCACACGCTACTCCTTTTGGAGGAGTATGTGATGAGCCAAAAGAAGGTATACATAGGAGGCTATCATGCAGGTTTAAATAATGATAACACTATTGATTTTTTGAACTTTTCTGCAGCGACAGTTGCCTAAGTTTGATAAAACATGATCACTATTTTCCCACAAAGCCCTTCATGTATACCACCTTCAGGAATAACATAATCTCCAGCTTGCTTCTCTTTAGATGGATCTAAGTCAAAAAGGTTTGCATTGCTACTCTTTACACTCTCTGAAGTCCATACTGCAGTGTGTCTTGATTTGCCATGCTTGGCACAGAAATAAGTATGCGGTGGGTTGCAGTTGTGTTGTAACATCAACTTAGAAGATTGACGTGCATGAAACAACATGGGTGTGTTAAGATTTTGCTTGCATAATGTCCAATCGAAACTGCTTCCATCTAGTTCACAAAGTATACCTGTTAGATTTAAACAGAAATGAAAACAGGATTGAGAATATGACTACTGTCGACAGTTATTCTGATACCTAACCTTATGGGGTATTGAGCCAGAAAAATATGCCCACAGGGACTAAGGTAAGAATTAAACCACACCCACAGAACAGATTTCTGGTGCCTTTTAGAGGTTCCTTTCAAAGTTTCCGATAATCAACCTCATAAGTTTTATATGGGAGACCCCCCGATGGCGATGGAAGCAAGAACGGCATTAAACAAAAGGTCAATGGACCAAAACAAAGCCTCTGCATGTGCGTTTTACATTTTGGTACATTTCTTTGTTGTTCCCTGCAAAACAACAATGTCTATAAGTTTTGTGGACAATGAGAACACACAATTGACCTTTCTCTAATTGAACTTGAGAGCTGCCCTTATGAATTTAGCTCCAAGACAATTTAGTCACATAATTAGACAAACGGTACGTACGGTATTTCTCAAAAACGACAGAAAAAAACAAAAAAATTCTGAACAATGTTTTGCAACTAATTTCTAGTTCACATGCCAAAAATGGACAAATCTCAGTGAGACAAATTAAAAAAGGCCTAAAATGTCACATAGGTCTGTTATGCTCTCAGCCCTTCAATTGCAAAGTGGTTAAGAAGAGCACAAATTTGTTTTTCAATCAAGTGATGTTTTCCTTCGCGTTGCCATCATGGCTACAACAATACTGACCTGTGATTAGAGCCCAGTGTGCCCTTTGTCCATTTTCCAGGCAGGGTTCATGGTTTTTATCTGCATCATAAGGCACCAATATAGCATGTCCCTTCAGTACTTCAGAGATAACAAAATTATCATCTTCAAACCAATCACTTGTCACTAAACATTCAACTCCATAAAACTCCTTGGCAAGCTTGGCAAGATTTTCTGCTGAATACATTTCACCTTGACATGATAAACCTTTTGACTGTGCCATTTTGAGCAAGCAGTCCAATTCATGTTCTTCTTCCTTTTGTACTGGAAGTGTTGTGGTACTGTCATTGTTATGCTTTTGTAACAATTCTACTGCCATACTGAGAGCAGATAATCCACATCTGCATGAAGAGAAAAACTCAACATAAATGGTTTGCATTCCACAAAGAGCGATGTCCACATTATTGAATGCGTTAGGAGATCCAGAGGCTAATGATGCTTTCAGGGCTGGAGCCAATGTATGCATGGTTCTCCTCCATGGGAGGTCATTGGAAATTCTGAGGGGGAGGGGAAGGGGAGGGGTCTCAAAAGCCAAAGGTTTTAAAGGAAAGCATGTAGCTAAATTGGAATTTCCAGAGGTGTGGGGTGGGGGGCAGTCCAAACCAAAAACCTGTCTGGAACAACACAATTTGAAATAATAACAAATAAATAAAGAATGAATAACCAATAAGAAATCAATAATAAATAACCAATAAATTATAGTAAAACCATCATTGGCATCCATCTGTCTTGAGAGACAATGAGTAGTGCCTGGTTGTGAAATAACATGTTTTGAGATGCAATAATCAATTTTGACTATGATTGATTAATTCCAAACAGGGATGTTTGTATTGACTAATGTCTTTATCAGTAAAACGAGGTGACCAGGGGGAGGGGGGGGGGGTGGGGGTACTCCATATAAAATTGATGGGAGTGGTCACTGGAAATTTTGAGAGGAACCCCTATTAAAGGTACCAGAACCCGTTTTGTGGGTGTGGCTCACATTAACTTTTACCCCTAAATTCCGACACCTTTAGCGGTACCCTCTGGATCTGGCATATACCAGGGTGATCCCACACCACCCCACCACTGTTGATGACTGCTCAAGTGATCTAATAAATGCATGATATCTTTTGAGGGCTAAACTGTACAATACCCGGCCACTTATTTGCATATCGTTGAACAGGAATGGATCCTTTTGTTTTCATATGCCTCGTTCTAACGTTCGGGGACATGTAAATAAGCTTAAGTGACCGGGGTATTATAAAATCGCTCACTTTTGAGTTACGTATACTCACTTTTATTTTAAGACTGTGGATATTAGAGATCATATCTCGTGTTCCTTACCTTGGCAGTTTTCCCTGCAGCCTTGGAGAGACCTCTGTGTTACAAAGAAGCCATTTCCTATCTAAATGAGAAGCCGATCTTCCCGCCACAATCTGCGCAATTATTTCGCGGCACTGTTTGTTTACATCTCGAACGAGCGCGCTCGTACAGTTCATCTTATTTTTTAACTTCTCTCGATTAGAATTAGAATTCTAAACACAACAACCTTACAAGAGCCGCTCGGTTAAAAACAGTTTGATTCCTGCAGGCAGAGTTCTTTGGTCCTATCCTCCATTTTGATTTTTGTCTTGTTGACTCGCACCAGTCCTTCCCTATCGCACAAAGTGAACGGCTGTTTGGACTGTTCGGCTCTTTAGTTCAGCCCAACTTGTTTCATCTGCTACAAATTTTTGATTACTTTTCAAAATAAAATAAAAAATTTAACGTATCTTGGTAAACATTCTGCGTTTCTCAGAAGCCCGGGTTTCTGAGAAACGTACATCTGGCGTGCGTTTTTTCAAACACCCGAAAACGTTTCTGGGTTTTGTAAATGTAGGCTGTACCACAATGAAGCCAGTGATTCGTCTAACTCTTACATATACCAGACGTGAACATTACTGCGCCTTTCAATAACATGCGGAATTTGAAATTCAAATTTCCACCAACAGTTGCGTTCTACACTGCCGTCAATCATCTTAGCTTACCTCTCAGGAAACAGATCTTCACTTCAGTGAGGTCAAAAGGTCACATCTGTGTATTATGATTGGTAGATTTCGATCCATTTTGTTTGTTTCTTTTTTACATGGTCCGTTGGCTTTCGTATTAATTATGATTGACGGCAGGGAATAACGCAACTGTTGGTGGAGATTTGAATTTCAAATTCCGCATGTTATTGAAAAGCGCAGTAACAATGCAAGTGGGGTTGTAGGAGACGCTGTCGTGACACTTCAATGACGCTGTTTTGCCGGAAGTGAGAGTAGCCGGAAGTCACTAAACCAGAAGTGTAAAGTTAAAATATGCGTGCATAAATTTGCATGCAAAATAATTACACAAAAAATAAAAATAATAACAAGAAAAACGGAGCCGAAACCTTACCTCATGCCGCTTCGCGCATGAGTAATAAAACGATGAAATTAGAAACAAAACGTTCAGGAATAAAACAACAATATTACAGTCGGTACGTTACAAGTACCGTGTAGCTGTTAAAAGCTTCAGATTGAGAAGAGCAGTTGTAATCCGCATGGATTGGTTGCAACATCTGCAAATCCCAGCAAGAAAAACAAGACAATAGGAGAGTTTTATTCTTTCCTGAAGAGGTCCAACAACATTCAAGGGCCACATCAGGTATCTGCCGACCCTTAAGGTGGCTCCAAGTAGTTTTTTTTTTGGTTCACACTTCCCCTTTTGAATGCGCCTATACATAATGTTAAAAATGTTTCAGGGATTTATTCAAAATCGAACAGAAAAACTACTTGGAGTCACCTTAAGTCACCTCAACATGACAACCTAAAGTTGATAAACTCAAGTTGGAGTGTGAACGTGCAAAGAGAACTTGTTTCTATTCTCTATTTGATTTTCCATTCTCTCTTGTGTTGGCAAACTCCCATTCAACGTGTGAACATTTGTCAAACATTCTTCACTTTCAACCAATCACCCTTTGCACTCCTTAAGTGCCTATCACCCCAAGAAAGTTATTTTCAAAATCAACTCTATGTACATTGAATAGTTGAATAGTAAAATATTTCTTGTTTTGAATGTCGTGTTAGTGAGTTATAGAGATTTGAATTTACAAAATGCTAATTACATGACGTCAACCCGAGAATCATTTAGTATACAACTACTTGTTTTCACCTCCAAGTAACATTTTTTACGATTCAATTGACTATCCACAGTTTATTTTTAGTATTTATCAAATTAATTATCCTCAAGTTGTAATCTGCGCATTGTAAATTGGTGTAGAAATAATGCAAATTCCCGGGTTGACGTCATCTAATTAGCATTTTGTAAATTCAAATCTCTATAACTCACAAACGCGACATTCAAAACAAGAAATATTTTACCATTCAACTATTCAATGTACATAGAGTTGATTCTGAAAATAACTTCCTAGGGGTGATGGGCACTTTAACGAACTTAACAACCATTTGGAGGCCATTTCAGTTCCTTGTGCGAAGGCGCATTTACTTCCAGCAACGGAGCAGGTGCTTCAGTGGAAGTTGTTTCCTGTGCAATACAATGTACCTGTCGGCATAAGAGCTATGAAAACAAGAAGACAGCTGAATGATGCGTTTTCATCAAAATATATTTTATTGAAAATTACTCCAGAGATTACAGGGGCTGTTGATGTTGACTTTTTATTCGTTTTCCACAATTATTGTTTGTCTTCGAAGAGTTACAACAGTTACTCAAAGAAAAAATATGTTTACAAATCAAAATTATACAGATAAAATAACTAAACGAAACGTGTTTGTGTCACATTGTTATCTTGTCTTCTCTTAACACGCAACAAAAAGCAATGTCGTGCAGTAAGAAATACCATCATCAGAAACAAAGCTATCTTGTAAATAGTAAAAAGGCATCCATTATGAGGTTTCTTCACTTTTTACAAAACTGCACTCTTGCTGTATAAACTTCAGTCAGACTGAGTCAGTGAGTTGGTCAGTTAAACAGGCAACCAGACAGACAGTCAACAAGTTGGTCAGTCAGGTGGACAGTCACCCAGGTAGGGAGTGATAGTCGGATATTTCTTGGTGTTGCAGAAATTATTGTTGGTTAGCTATTGTGTTGTGGTGTGGGTATTGTGCAGTGTCATTTGGCGATCATTACTTCTGCAACACCTAGAAACTGCCAGTGAGTTACTCAGCCAGTCAATACATCAGACAGTCAGTTAAATGTTCAGATAGTTGTCTCTCAATCACAAACAGCAAATCACTATCTACGGCTGAAGCTCTGCTAAAGTTAGTTTACCAAACTAAAAGTTTTTCTAATCAAGGACGAGAGGAGAAAATGAACTACTCCAGCTTTCACCTATATAAACTACGGCAATATCTACCTTTCCTTTCTTCCACCACAAAAGAAAACCTACAATTCTCACAAGAGTACTTACAAGGCCTGCTAGCTGTCCACCAGTTGTTAGATGAGTCAACAGGAACAGTGGAATGTAAAAAAACAATAAGTCACTTTCCCTCAAAGATGTGAATGACTAAGTAATTTATTTATACCCCCAACTCGAAACCATCAATTAAGAATAGATGTAACCATTGCATGTTGGGCTGGAGGAATAGGTGGGAGGTAGGTGGTGGGTAGGGTGGGGGTGGGGTTTGCATTCAGTAGGGTAGGGATGCACAAGCAGTGAAGGGAGAGATTACTTACTATGTTCTGGAAATTACCCAGCAACGTCAATTAAAACCACCATGATTTTCATCTCAACACACCTAATCTACCTCGCCCTCTTCCTCCATGTTTTCTACCCTGTCTTCCTGCCGTTCTTCCCTGGTACTCCTCTCTTCCCTAACTCCTCCATTCTCTGGATCTCTACCCTCACTTCTCTTTCTTTCTTTCTCCCCTTTTTCCCCTGGACTCTCCTCTGCCATCTCCACATCACCTCCTGCTGCACCCTCGATGCTGTCTAATCTCCCTTTACTCGCACTCTCACCCTCGTTAGTAACAGACAACCTGGCATTTCTCATTCTCTCTTCCTCTAGTTCTTGCTCCTCTTCAATTTCTGCTCTTCGTTTAACCATTGCTCCTGTAAAAACAGATATATTTAAGAAAAGTGAATACAGTTTTCAATTTTAAAGACATGTTTTGGATGAGACTTCATCCATCATTAGTTTGAAGTGGAATAAAAATGCTAATTTCTATGATGCAGTGTTCTAATGTTGATGTGTAAAAATAGAGAAATGATCATTGCAGTGATAAGTGCAATTAATGGAAGTGCAAATAAGGCTTCAATGGGATTTGAAACCACGACCTCTGGTTGCCAATGCAATCCTCTATTAACTGAGCTATGAAATCTTATATGTTGGGATGAGTTGAGTTTATTGTTAGTTTATTGTTAGAGTGATAAGTGCAATAAATGCAAATGAATATCTAAAACACCTGCACATTCTTTAAAACTCAATGGACCATTTTACAGTTGTCTTCTTAGTGTCCTGGCCTTTGAGTGGAAGTGAGGTTGAAGTTGACCTTGTTGTGATACAGACCTTGGAGCTTTTTAGATGTAAATTAACCTTGTTAGCATGAGAACAGCATTATCAACATATAAAAGGCAGAAAGGTTTGTATCAAAGCAAGGTCACCTCCAGCCTCGCTTCCACTCAAAGGCAAGGTCACCAAGCACAAAACTGTAAAATGGACTATTCCTCATTGTGACATGTGACCCTTAACATCCCAAGTTATAATAATTATTATGGTCAACTCTCTCAAAGCTAACACCACTGTAAGGTGGACACCTCTCTCCTGCAAACATCAGAGGCTGACTGGTTCAGGCCGAATCTTACTAAGTTGTCTGTAACTGAACTGTCTTGAATGCCGACAGCTTGAGCTGGTCCCGAGGATGTCCGGCTAAGAGAGAGTTCACTGTACTAAGAACTATAAGTATTTTGTAAGCCACAAATGACTGAATTACTTTTCACAGATCTTGTTGATTCCTCTAAAAGTTTCTGTGTCTTGTCAGTATGTTTGGCTGGCAAGTAAAAGATGGGTGGATTGGCCTTTGTCATGATAAAGTGGCTCAGTTTTTCACCATGTTTATCCCATTCCTCTTGCTAAAATGAAAAAAAAAATACATGTATTACCAACTTTGACAACATTCATTTGATTTGACCAAAAACATGAAAATAAGAATTTATGCTGTTTGTATAGTTTTTTTTTTGCTGTAAAATTCTCTCTCTCTTCAAGAAAATTCAGTAAAGGCAGCTATTTGAAATCACCATATTTATTGTAGTGCATTGTAAACCACAAAACTTTTTATACCATGTCATGTATACTAACTCAATACCATTATCGATCAATGAAAAATCTTAGAATTTTATGAGGAAAATTATTTTTTACCAGCTCAGCCAAATCAACTTTTCTCTGCAACAGTCTCAGTTCTGCTTGTTTTGCTCTCCGTTCTGTGAATAATTCTCTCCTTTGTGAGGACATTTCTTCTTTTTCTTTCTTTTCTGCTTCTTCGAGCTTCTTGTTTATTTCTTCTCTTCTTATGTCCTAAGTTACAAAAATATGGGGAGTGAAAATATAAATTTACAATTTTTGCATACAGCCAACAAACTACATTTAGGGTGAATTTATTATTATTATTATTATTATTATTATTATTATTATTATTTATTTTTTATCATTATTTATTTTTTTTGGGGGGGGGGAGGGGTTGTTTGTGTATAAAGTAAAAGATAGAACAGCCCAAGTCAAAATTGCAAACCAGAAAGAACAAATGGAAGGGCGACCAAAATGATGCACAGAAAATCAGAGCACAATTGACAGGACAACTGAACCCATGAATCACTGACCGACAAGGTGACCGATAACCGAATGTAAAAACCAGCAAGCAAGCAAGCAAAGGAGAGAAGGACTAAATGAATGGCTAGAATATGTCACCAAAAAAAAAGTGCCCTTCGAATTACATGCAAGTCTGTCTAAAGTTACCTCATCATGTTTTCAAAATACTGACTAATAGTTTAAATAGTATTTCTGTAAATAATACATTAGTCGTTTTATGTACAAGTTCTTTCAGTTTCAATTTTAATTTGGTTGAGGCTGAGACAGGTGTTGGAACTAGAAAAAATTGGATGTACGAAATGGCTGGAAATACAATGTATAAGGAATGGAGAAAACTGATAATGTGAGCTACAAAAATGTGGCTGGAGCTGCCAAGGAAATGGCCAAAACTGACAGTTAAGGGGACAATAAGCAGGATGTTCAGACCCTCCAGTGCCATCCCAAAATGGAATACTCTGTGTTAGTAATATTACCTTGTCTGTCTTTTGAGAGCTGTCATCTTTGAACTTTTGTAGAGTGCCTAGCAACATGCCAAACATTCTCTTATTTCTAAAAAAAGAAATGCAAATATGTTACATGGTTAAGTCATGAACAAGCCACAGTTAGTTCATCACAGGAATATTTCCAGAATTTTTTGAGATTTTCCCAAAGGTTTGCCAGTACCCAGAACCTTAATGGGGAAGAGTGCCCCCCTCCCCCCAATAGGCCTTTACATGTATCATGCCCCGCCATTTTGTATAAAAACAAAAGATTTATGCTACTAAGCCTCACAGTGAAAAAGTTAAAAACAAGGTTAGGGAGAAAAAAACAAAGCAATTTACTCTCCAGGGAGTCAACATGGCTGCCGCGTGATAAAAACCTGTGGAAGGAAGTAATTGGAAATTTTGATGGCAAGGGAGTCACAAAAGCAACAAGTTAAAGGGCTGGTCATTCAAACGAAATCTAACTTAGACCGCGGTTTAAGACAATTAATGGACCTTCACATCTTTTTATAAGTGGGTCATTTTAAGTAGATAAATGTTTTTCTAATCTGTGCTATATGCTTTCTGGAAACTGTTTATAGTAAATGATGTTTTAATATTAGGGTTGGCCAAAGTGAAATTATTGGTTTGGACCATGGTTTTGCTAAACTTTAAATAACCGGCCCAAAGGGTTTTGGGTACATTGCAAACACCCTCTTTGTTACCACTTACACAAAATCCCATTTGAATTTTCAGTTGAACACTGTTCAGAATCTCGTCTGTAACCAACTTCTGTAAGCGACTGCCTTTTCATCCCAAGGGTGGGGTGGGATTGCGGAGAAACTTACACAAATTAAATTTAAATGATAAAACAAACCTTGACTTTGTTTTGTCATCTGTTTTTGTGATAACGTCTCTTTTGAGACGAGATGGTGTTGGTGTAGCTACAACTGAAGACTGGATAGCAGGCTACATGTAAATCAAAACAAAATCAAGAATTAAGAAAATAAAACTATTTTCCTCTTTAACTCCTACAAATAATCAACAGTTTCTTTTGTCTTACGTTATCAAAACATAGTGAGGCATTTAGGTTATAAGAACAGAGAGCATGGATACTATTAGCAGTCTAAGTTAAGCCTGCACACTGTAATCTCATTCACTATTTGTACCTTGTCAGCATCATCATCATCCTCTTCGCCTTCACTATCCAGTCGCGAGGAAGGGCGGTTCCTGTCTTGTGATGTCCTTGTGGTTACCACTCGGCTCCAGAGTCTGTGTAAGTATATAAAAAAGCCTGACAAGTTTAATTTTTAATTCCAAACAACACTCAACATAAAATAGAGTATGACCAAATTTCAGAAATGACCCACTCATTTTTAAATATCTTCAGACGCAGTGTTTAGAAGTGCACTAAAGTTACTATGCCATTGCTATCAAAAACAGTGAAAGTAAGAAGTATTTTTTTGTTTACTTTTGGTATAAAAGGCTCTCTTGACTTGAATAAACCTGGAAAATGGCCATGAAGTTACCACTTGGTACACAGCAGAGATTTTATTTCATAATATTATATCATACATGTATATGCAGGTAGATTGTGAAGGATACAAAATTGATGATGGAAGGGCATATTATATCCTGCTAAGCAAGAAGAATGAATAATAACTGAGAGCTCTGGAAAACTGTATCGATTTTAAAGCAAACAACTAATGACTGTAAAGCAGACCAACCTTCCTTGTGCACCAGATGAATCGCGTCTTTTTGCCGCTGGTCCCTGTCCCATGGTCCTCTCTGAGAAGTCCCTCTTCAACATCACACGTCGCCCTGCCGCTGGCCTGAATAAAAAATATCAAGACAGTGCCATGTAAATAACATCATGAACATTCTGAATACAATGAGCTTACTCTGTTCCCTGGCCTATCAGTGTACATTCCGTGTGAATTCCGTACTGAAGATAAGCTGTACCGAACACCCTATTGGTAAACCGTAAACTCACTCGATTGCGTTGTGTTTTTACTCAACTTTTTAATCGGCAAACTCGCAAAAACTGGCTCGCTGTTCAACTCACAATTCACAGTACAATTTCTCGCTCACATGTCATTGCCTTATTTGGGAACTAAAGCCAAGTGATTAATGTTACATAACAACAACGACTATGGGGGAAGGGCCGAGTCTACTACGCTCGCACAAAGCTGGAGGCTTTCATAATCTATGCCAAGCAGCAAAGTTCTATAAAAGCTAACATCTAAATCAACATAATCTCATGTTAAAAACTCAAAGTATCTTTAGGTGTGAAAATGACGCTTATTTAGTCCCCAGACTCTTCACGTCTTGCACACCTGGCATGTTAAACAGGTCAAATATCACCACTGTTCATACATGTAAGATTCTAGAGAATCACACACCAAATGCCAGCTACTTAGGTCAACTGCACAAAGCCGACTGATCAATGTTCACAGAGCAGAATACGCCAAACACCGCAATAATACGCCATTACACCACTACCTTTTGAAACCAACGTCAAAGATTTTTGGTGTAACCCATATGGCCTGGTGTTCTGCAGACCCTGCCATTTAGGTTTTCTCCATAATATTAAGACCGAATGATTCTATTAAAAAAACTGGAAAGTTTCATTTGATTCAGTGAGACAACATCAACATGAAGAGTCTGACCGATGATCGATCAACCAGCTGGCCACGGGTGGTGTTGGTAAACACCTGTATTGAAAACTACATGTCATTTCAGTTTCTTCACAGCATCAATACCTTTTGAGCTTTCACATTCTAAGCAATCCAAAGACTGTCGCTTACGACTAGATTCTTTAAGAAAACGAGAAAGGATATACAAACAACAACAGCTTTCACAATCCCTGCGTAAATGCATGCATTATTTCATTTTTCGGAAGGATAAAACGTGCTTCCCTCGGCTAGTTTGGAACGCAAAATTACTGTAGTGATTTACCTGAACTCCGAAGGATCTCTACCAGTAAGTTTCTTAATGTTTTCATCCACGGATTTTAGCCCTTCCCTCGCTATTTCCAGGTCACGTTGAAGCGCTGCTACAGACGCCATCTTTCTTCTTCTTCTTCAGTCGTCTCGTGGCTTGATGGAGACCGTGGTATTTAGCGGTCAGCAATCGACTAGTTCCAGTCTCTACCAGTTGTTTTTCACCTGCAGTAATGCAGTAACATACGCCTGGCAGAAAACGTATTTTTACTGGAGAGCAAATCTCAAATGATTTGGATATTATGAGTGTAAGTGAAAATTGTCTCGATATTCTTTAAAATAACTTCTAAGAGAATATTTGAATTATCTTTAAAGCCCCATCCTTTTAACCAAGTTTTTTTCATTGGAACTTAATAGAAATTGATTGAGAGGGGAAAAGGGGGAATTGTGAAGGCAATGTTGATTCAGGGGAAACTGTTTCCCCCAGGGGTACCAAAGCGAAATATTAACTGACATATCTCCAATTTTTAATTGCTGTTAAAGTTGGATGCATCAAACACTGTTCTACATGGTAAGTTTGACAAAACACTGAGGAAATATAGACCACTTAATACCATACTTGGGGAAGCAGGGTAGCTGAACGGCCTGCTTCCTGTACCCCTACCCCTCCCCTACTCTGTACATCGGGACTCTGAAACCCTTACCCTACCAGACCATTTTCAGCTGAATTTTGCAACCCTTAGTCCTAGACTACACACCAAAAATCCCATTCCAGGCTTACTATTTTCCTCTATCGTTATTCTAGAAAATTTATCATTTCTTTATACCACATGTACACTGAAATCAGTTTCCCAGTAAATGATACCCTATTCTAGATCAAATGATTTCTATACCCTATCCCTGACTAAATTGTTTGAAAAGCATATCCCAAACAGCGACATAGACCCATATAACTTATATTTGAGAGTACTGCATTTGAAATCACTTATTTTCCCCTGAACTAACATTGCAGCTTGGATATATACCGAGTAATTTTAAATACCTGTTTATGTTCTTGGTTCACATACATGTGCCTGTATCTCAGTCTTTAACAGCACTGAACAGGAAGCTATGGCATAAAGGAATAACTCAATGCATTGGAAAGAGATCATTTTATATGTGGCTAAACTTTGTGTTTAACAGGTAAATTTTCTTTTAATGATGTCTATACAAAGTACGATATGACATCATAAAAATAATTATTATGAATGAATTACAATTTTTATACAAATGGGACAGAGTTTATGAATTTTCCATTTCTTGTCCCTTTTACTCCTACTTTTTACCCCATTTATTTTCTCCCACTTCCCGTCATCTCACGGCAATCTTGAGTATGTTATGTCACTCTGTCTTTCCCCGATTACTAACCCTTTCCCCCAATCTGCCCTCCCAGCAACATTGCATTTCAGGATTTTGGAACCATGTACATGTACATTTTCTCAACTCAAGGTTTTGACTCTAGGATGTAATGAACCAGTCAACATCAACTATGCCAACTATCAATATCAACAGTAAAAAAAATGCCAAGTGTATGTTATCATTTTATAGGGTAGATGAAGGGAGAATAGAGGAATTTGGCCCAGACAGGTAATCATTTAAACAAAAAAATTGATGGTCCATTATTTGCATTCTTATTCTAACCATAAAAGCACTATTAAGCCCTCCTTTTGGAAAGCAATCCAGTTATTTCCGATGAGCAAGCTTTTAGCCAGCAGGGCGTCCAGGCGTCCTGTGGACGCCCACTTTTTGAAGAAATTCATTAAAAGTGCATCTAATCCTTTAAAAATTATGATGGAAAATATCGTCTGGACGGCCACTTTTCAATTGCTGGCTAAAAGCCTGGCAAGAAGGAAATTCTTACTCTTCACTGTCGCTAGTAGTTTGTAAGTAATGTTTTATGCCACATGAGCGGGAGTGTTGTATCGGCCTATACAATCATGACCCGAAGGCGAGTGAATGTATAGTGCCAATACAACATGGACGCGAATGTAGTAAACAACTTGTGAAATTCACATTCACATGTAAATTAGATACAACCACTCATGAGTTGTATCTGGAATGCAAATTAGATACAACCACTCGTGAGTTGTATCAGGATTGTATAGGCCTATACAGGGTAATCATGTGATTGGAATGGCTCATTTCTATTTGTTAGTACCCTTTTGAATTATTAATGAATTTTACAAATAAACATACCAGTAATCTGTAAACTTGAATTATCATTCAGGGTGGCAGCTGAATGGGTGTTGCGGTGTGGCGGTGGAGTGAAGTTTAAGCACCTTGATAAATGGACGTGGAACTATAATGTGTTACCAGACGGACCATCACGAAAACTTGCATTAGAAGGAATTGATGCCAAAGGAATCTGTGTTACCACAGGTGGCCTTCAGCATCTTGGTAATTATATTTTAAAAAATCTTCTAACATTTAATTCTTGTTGAGCTCATGATAATATTGCTTTTTGATCTAGATATTACAGTGCATTTACTAGATAATATTTATAGCATAGTTTTATCATATATATTGTAAATTATTATATAATGACGTGTACATGTAATTCAGTCTTATTGGACAGTAATCTATTTTTCAGTTGAACACTTCATCTCTCTTTGCTGTCTGTTCTTCAAAAGAATTCCAATAACTAAAACTCTGCATTATCGAGGGTAAACTTTGAAAACTGTATAATGTTTTGGTTTAAGTTAGTGACAAGTTTGATTTATTCAGGTTTGGTCAACAAATTTCTACTATACTTGTATTTTCTATTTGCTTTCATGTTTATTGATTTATTTTTAGTTGGACTGCAGCATCTTAAACAGCTTAACATGAACAGCTGTAGATACGTAACTGACATGAACAAACTTCTGCCTGTGAAAGAAACCTTGGAGCAGTTGGATATTGGAAACTGTGGAGGGATATCAGATATAACGCCACTACATGAGTTAAAGTAAGAGTTGTTCTTTTCCTTCTCGCCCCTTGTTGAACTTCAGAGGACCCTTCCCCTTGGAGATCCCACAAATCCACAAACATGACTGTACAACTAACTTCTTATCCTTTCTTTTATCCTCTTTTTTTTTCTTTCAGAAAACTTATAAAACTCAACCTTGTTAACACGCCAGGCATAAAACAGAGAGACGAAGCAATTGCAACATTACAGAAGAAACTTCCTGAATGCATGATTGAAAAATAAATAATTTTAATGTTGTGAAAAAAACATAACCTTACAAGTTAAAAGTTTATGAAAATTACCAGTAACTTTAAAACTAATTTGGTGACCAATTATCTTTTTTTTTATTCTCATTTTGGAAAGCACCACTAATATTGTATTTTCTTTTTGGTGATATGATAAAAATCTATCTAGTGCAAATCAAGTTATTTCCAAAACACCTCATCTGTTTACAGATAAGAGAAAATCCACTATATAATTGAAGGGGTGAGTGGAATAAAGCCCCAAGTGAATTCTGATCAACTGCTAGATTATCCTTACAGTTTGTTGTGTATATGCTCATGTAACAAAGGGAGAATTTGGCTATAGATCAGGAGTCACTTAGGGCCTTATTCCAAACTGAAATAAGGCCCTCAGTGACCCCTGATCTGAAACCAAATTCTCCCTTTGTTACATGAGCATATACAAGACAAACTGGAAGGAGAATCTAACAGTTGATCAGAAGTCACTTAGGGCTTTATTCCACTCACCCCTTCCATTTTTCTCAAAGAAAATACATAATATTGTTTGTATTAAAAAAATCAGGATAGGTTACAAAGCAGACTTTCAAGATAAATAGAAACGTTTCTGGCAAATTCTATTTCCTGTACAAATGATTTTACATTGTATTCTTGTATCTGGTAAGCTACCGTAAAATCTCTATTAAGCCACTTGGGTGACTTATTTATTTAAGGTACTTTCGAGGGGTGGCTTATTAGAGGGGGGAGGGGAGCTTAATAGCGGGGGGGGGGGGGGGGCTTAATAGAGATGGGGGGGGTCTTATTGATTTAGCAAAATGCAGCACAATGTACACTATCTGGAAATAATATGATATGAACTTTATTCGAGCATCATAATCTCAGGATTGAACTTTAAAGTTACTATTACATCATTTTTCCCTATAATTATAACGGTTTATACCTGGTTTATACCAATAAGAAAAGCCACTTTATCAAGACGTAAATCATAGTAAATCATAGTAAATCATAGTACCGTATTTAGTTCACATGCAGTGTATTTTTTCTAAAGGGGGAGGGGTGGGGGTGGCTTAAAAGAGAGGGGGGGACTTAATAAATTTCTTCTTCTAAAAAGGGGTGGCTTAATAGAGATTTTACAGTATGCATGCTACCCTTTTGACAGGAAAAACAGCTGACATGTGCATCCATGCATGACGAGTGCAAGTCACGCATGTACAGCTGAAAACCCTGTCGAGCATCCTTAGGTTACCATGGACCACATTTTATGTGTTAATTTAAGTGCCTATTACCTGCCCCCTCCAAAAATATGTACATGTATAGCATACAATAATTACTACAATTTAATATTACTTTAACCCTGAAAAGTCATTTTACAGTTTCCTATTGGAAATTCTTCCTAACTAAGATTACCAAAATTAATACAAAACTGGTTATTTTAGTTGTTAATATTCTGAAACTAGAAATGGCAGCCTCCTGGTTTATGTTCCTAAAATCTTCCTCCGTAAATTCTCCCTTATGTCCAAAGTTCCTTTGATGTCCTTGAATGATAACACATCCTGCATGGAAAGGTGTTTCCCCACAGGTTTAATATCTCCTTTGTCCAGTTTGTCTCCATTCTTCAGGGCATGTATCATGTTTATTGCATGATGAACAGAGTCTTCACAGTTGTGAAACACTGGGAAAAGCTGCACTTGCCACAAGCTTACAAGCTCTTGCTTTGAATCCTACAAGAGAAATATTTAAAATGTATGATCAAATCTACCTAGCTATTTTTTCCCATTCTTTGTCACTCTACACATAATGATGGTTTGTTAGGAGAATGGTACACATCCATTACTTTTGTCACTTTTTCATTGTATTCAAACCTCCTTAATATGGATGCCAAAGGGATAGACTTGAGTGTACATTATTATATAGGTAGGCAATGTATGAAATTTGTATCTTTGGGACCAAGAGAACCGCCTGCAATAGAGAGGTGTCCGTATTATAGGTGTCCGGTTTGACTGTATTTATACTTTTAAACCATACCTGCTTTACATCCAGCAGTGTTAATACTCTGTCAAGAGGCAAGCTAAGATACTGCAGTTTTCCAAGGTCATCTGATCTTGCCATCTTTTTCACATTATCACCAACACCAAACACAACTGTCACATACAACCCTGTCACATCACCAAATGTAACACAGACAGTCGTCATGAAAGTGTCATCAGGAATGTGTGCCCCTGCAGGAATTGACACATTGCTGATGATGCAGTTGTTGCCGATGGAAGATCCTGTGTTAATATCACAGTATTCTAACACTGTGTGCTTTCCAATGGTGGATGGCAGTGTTTGGTCACAGTGTATCAGGCAGCTTTGATCAGTGGCAATTTTCTCCTCACTGAATCCATTCCTTTTGACCATCACTTCAGAGAGAAAATGACTTTCATGCCTGAAATGAACAACAAAAAAGACTATGGAGATACCAAGGTGACACAGAGGCTTTAAACGTTGTATTGTTCCAGAAAATATTCTGACTTACACCCCCTACCCCCACAGAAGATTGTTTTGGTTTAACTCCCTCCCCCCACAAAAAAAAAATTAAAGTGGCATTTTTATTGTTTTTTGTTTTGCTTAGAATTGCATCATTCTTTATGTGTGCTTGTTTTCATACTTGTAATATAATCTACAAGAAGTCAAAAGTCACGGATAAGGGTGTGGGAGCTGGATGAAGCTTGGACACACAGGATTTATAATGCCAGTCACAAGAGTCAAGTTGCTCAGAGAGAGTCAACTGTATGTGACATTCTAAGATACATGAAAACAGGTCATTCAATACCTCATGGAAACAGAAAATCCTCACCTGAAAACTGGGTCTTTACAGAAATGATGGATATATTCCTTGATAGTACCAAGATGATAGAACTTGGACTCATTAAGCAGCAGTACATTCAGCTTCGTTCCTTTCAAGAATTGAAATATCTTCTTCCTCTTTTCAACCAATGATGATGTCTCCTTTGTAACATTGGCAACATTTTCAGTATACTCAGCAGATGCCTCAGGCCCCAGCGCTTGAAGAAAGTCGCCGTAGGCATCAATTTCACAATCAATTGGTTTGATTTCATCGGAAAAGTCATAGAGACTCTTGGCAGTGTTCCAGTCAACAAAATAGGCACTGTCGGTATAAACATGTTCCTGTCCATTGCGAAGAAAAACGATTCCATGGTTTTTCATAACTTCTATTGATGGTTTGTGAAGGAATTTCCTACATGTTGTCTCAGCAACAGGGCATTCATTCTAAATAACAAAATCACATTGCAAAGGTTTAGAAGATAAAATTAATTAACAATTATTGGATGAGGTTGAGCATGATAGCGATAATTATCAAGGCCAAAGTTAGTTTGTGTTATCTGCCGAAGCCGAAGGCTGAGGCGGATAACACAAACTGAGGCCTTGATAATTATCGCTATCATGCGAAAACCGAATCCAATAATTGTTTTATTATGCATATTCCTGAGCTGCACTTGTAAAGACAAGAGTGCGCACAAAAAAGTGATCAATGCACAGCAGTCAACTTGTAAGTAAACAATTTACGTCACTTCTGCATGCATAAAACTATTGTCTGTAGGTATGACGTCACTTCTGCATGCATAAAACTATTGTTTGTAGGTATGACGTAACAGAAACAGCAAGCAATAATTAGCTGCGTGCTTATATCCAATCAAAATCGAGCTAGTGACAAGCTGTATAATAATGATACTTGTTAAACCTTTTTAAAATAATTACTATTACCAATTTAAATTATTTCATTTAAATTGACTACTGACTATGACTACCACTAATAATAATAATTTTTTTATATAGTAATAATAATAATGGAAGCAGATCATATGTCATTTATTTTGATAACCTCAATTGGATGCTTATAAGGTTATAATTCAATAAACAGAGGACAGAGGTAAAAGAAGGGGTAGTGAAAAATTAATGAGGTAAAAAAGTTTGATCTTTTTTAGCCTTATTTTCATGTAGTTAAATGTAATTTAACAGAGTTAACAACAAGTAGCATCAGTAATCACCCTTAGGTCAGTGGTATCTGGCATGTGCGCATGTGCTAGGATTCCATGTGCTCTCAGAGTGTTTAGCATGGCATATTTTGTGGCGGGCATTCTTTGAGGTCTTGGCAAAAAGTGGAAGCTCCTGGATGTCACAGGCACCCATTTGAACACAGTGGAGGTTGGCGGGGGGGGGGGGGGGGGGGGGGATAATGTTGTGGTTGCCCTACCTCTGGCTCCAACCTTATATCAACTATTGTTACTATGCACCTATCAATGTTAACCTGAAGGGGGTGGGGGGGGGAGGGCAGTGGGGGAGATGGGACATACATAAAAAATTTGGCTTCCATAGACCTTTCCTAAAATTACCATAAAATCTTTCTAGTTCAGGTTTAGCCTAATTCAAGGGCAACACAAATCAATATTAATGTGCAGTCTTACTTGGGGAAGGCACTCAGTCAGAGGCAGCATTTTTTCAAGTATATACGGTATTTATAATAAAGTAATTGTACGGGGGAGGGGGGGGGGGGCACTCAACCTGCCCCGAGGT
Organism: Cladopsammia gracilis; assembly: GCA_022457155.1. Lineage (NCBI taxonomy): Eukaryota > Metazoa > Cnidaria > Anthozoa > Scleractinia > Dendrophylliidae > Cladopsammia > Cladopsammia gracilis. The sequence goes on from JAJGOT010000040.1 coordinate 2,079,251, forward strand.
CCAAAGCCTTACCCTTTCATATACCGATTTTGACAGAAAAGGTACCCCTTTCATATACCTTTTATTGAAAATGGTACCCCTTTCATATTCCTTTCAATGAAAATGGTACCCCTTTTCAGAGCCTTTACGTGCATCTGTTTGATATATTTTGAAAGGCCATTTTATAATACTTCTGAATGGCAATTTTCCCTCCTTTTTTATGTTTCAACGGCGTGGCTTCGCTTCCTTTTCCTATTCTTCATGAAATCCCTACCCTTTCATATACTTCAACTCGTGAAATCCCGACCCTTTCATATACCTCTAGCCTCAGAAAGGTACCCCTTTCGGGCGGAGTATCCCCGTATGGCCCATTATAGGGAGTACCCCCCTCCCATGGTAATTATTACCTCATCATGATCAGCAAGCACAAATACACCATGAGTTGTACCAATAATAATTGGGGAGGGGTGGGCAAGTGCAGTGAAGCCTGGTTTTGTAAGAGACCAATCTCCTTCACTGTTGAACAACTCAATGCAATCTGATGCAACCACAAAAATACCAGGATTCATCCGTGAAGGAAGATCCATAAACATAGCAAGTTGGAGTTCAAGCACTTGATATGGAGGATCACCTACCAAAAGAAAAAATGCATTACATTTCACTTTTAAACATGTCGGTATGGAGATACAGTGCTCTGATGATAACAATGATCAGTATGGAATTGACACACTGATGTCAGTGTTAAAGGGGCTATGTCATGAAGTGTCATGCAATGCCACAAACTTGAAAAACATCCGGCAGCGTGGAAATCAGGCACAATCCATTCAATCCTGGGGAGCTGAGTGCTCCAAAATGTCTCAAATAATTTATTGTTCACACATGTAAATAATCTATTTGTCTTGATTTAGTTTCAGATATTTTCCTGATTTTGGAATTGTACAGCTTAATGTCTAAAAGTATGCAGTGGAAAAGGATGAACGTTCTTCTCCGGACCAAGTTAGTTGTTGGGTCTCTTTGGAATCAAGCAAGAAGTTATCGGATTTTCCTCGCTTCTAGCACCGTTTTGATATGTTTTGAATGCTCTAACTTGATTTTGCTGTGGTTCTCTGCCTGATTTTGGAAGCTTTCAACTAAATACCGATGTCGCTTCTTCACGATGTTCTACCGATGTTCTTACAGGGGTGTCCACCTTACAGGGGTGTCCAACTTACAGGGGTGTCCATTTTAAGAGAGTTTACTGTATCTATATTAATGTGTGCCATTTGTGAAAGGTTCAATACACCTAATTGAAGAAACGTTGACCTGTGCTGAAAAGCATAAACCATGAACAATGAGACCGAATGGGATTCTGGGTGGGCAGCATTGGCAAGCTTAGTAATACATCAAGATGTTTTCTTTGTTTGAGACACTTTAGAGCATGATTTATGCATCCTGCGTCCTGTATTCTGTCATAAACGAAGATTGATTTTTCCAACTTCCCAGTAAACCTTTGGGTCGCATCCTTCATGGTTTATGCTTTTTTCCCGACAACGTTTCTTCAATTTGGTGTATTAGTTTTAACAACAGCCATAAAGTTTATAAACGTACCAACTGGAAGAGCGCTGAATGCTTTTCCGAGAACGCTCGCGTTAGGCAGTCTCTGGCTGTATCCCCCAGCTGGAAGCATGATTATCTTGGTTTTCATTAAAACTTCCTTGTCATAAATCTTCAACAAATCACCAATGGTAACGAGAACAGATCCGCCATTGCCTATTTTGGGACCAGGCGGATCATAAAATACATGATACTTCACGCCTCGAGGCAGTTCTCCTCTGGCAAGTTTGGACTGTAGTTGGATGTCATATGCATCTTTCTGGCTTTCATCTAAAGCAGTGATCACAATTATGTCCCAAAAGGGGGTTCCATTAACTTCTTTACCGCGGATTGATTCGAATAATTTCAGTTTATCTGCAGTCGATTTTCTAATATTGTGGCTTGTTTGAGAGAAGCTGTTCGTATTTTGCGATGTGGATGCCATTTTGAGGCAAAAGGGTGTAAAGTATCGTTCAAATTTCCGAAAAGAATACGGGTGATATCGTCATGTCATGACATCAGTCCGCCATGCTTGATTCCAATGAAGGATTGAGTGGGGACTGGAGCAAGCTTGAGTCCAGGTCCCGCCGAGGTTGCAAAAATGGCGGATGTGGAGTCACTGTTTGATTTTATTCACATGGAAATTGTAGCTTATTTCCTCAACAAACCCGGGAAAAATATCGATGTTAGTACATTTGGGATTTAACAACCTTCTCTGTTAAATTCGTATACGGAAATAAGCATTGACTGCCCGCGTATATATGAGTAAAGTTACATAAAATGTGAAAGTAAATTGACATGATTCCATGTTGGGTTTTGTAGAATGATGTTATACAAAATCTTGAGCGACTAGGATTCAGTGTTGGACAAAGACTAGTTGAAAGGTAGGGAAGAGAGTGTTGCATAACAAAACAATAGCGTGTATTCTTATGGGTCACTATATTGCACTTTTCTACACAACATGTAAGTAATGAAGCTTGCATGTAAGATATCCACAGAAGGTTGTAATAGACAAATTCGGCTAACGTGTTGTTGAACCCAATTCAAACCTTCTGGGAATAGGATCCTTTGTTCACAGTATTTTCATATAATTTCCATGTCAATGCTTCATTGATATGAAAATATGACGAACAAAGAGTTCTAATCCCAAAAGGTTTGAATTGGGTACAACAATGCGTTAGCCGAATTTGTCTATTTGAGAGAAATGCTGTTATTTTAGTTGAGTGTTTTTTTTGATTATCGATCTTTAGGTTTACAAAAGATTCTCCGCGCTTCAAGGATGAGTTAGAGATTATGAAATATATCTGTAAAGATTTCTGGACAGCTGTGTACAAGAAGCAAATTGATAATTTAAGAACCAATCATCAGGTATGCAATACTTGTTTGTTATTATTAGTAGTAGATCAAGTTCTTTTTTAGAAAGCAGGTCAATATTTTAATATGGACTTGCTCATTGAAATGAGCAAATTTTTTTTAAACTTGCGAATACATGTATGCAGACAAGGAAAAATATGCAAATGTTCACTCGGTTGAACGGCTGTAAACATTGAGCCTGCGATATGTAATGGTCACCTGCCTTACCCATGGGGACAGTGTTGGATGGTTGTAGAGGGTGGAGAGGGTGGGGAGTTGGACTCAGGGGATGGAAATGAGAATGAAAAAAAAATTTAACTGAAAATATTAGAGAATGAATTTTTTTTTTGACCCTTCAGGTTTTTTTACAAGATACTGGTAAGAGATAAGGGGTGGGGGGGGGGGGGGAGAGGGAAGCCCCCACTGGACCCTCCCTGGGCCCCTCCCCTAGATCTGTCACTGTATGCAATTGTAAACCAATAACCTTGAATCATGACCTCCCATCTCATAAAAAGTGAGCATGTTTTTCACACTTAACTGATGTGACCAGATTCTATTTTTTATTTTGTTTGAAGACAAATTCAACCATGTAAATATCAAGTAAAAGCTTAAATTAAACAAGTAAATAACAAGCAAAGGACCGCGGACGAAAATGCTGCCAGTGTATGTAGGATCTGTAACAGATCTAGTGCTTATGAGACCCAACCAGGTTGAAACAGCTGTCCACGGTTGCATTTTGGCTTTCAGTTTGGGCTCTATCATGTCATTGTCGCGTTAAATGTTCTACGTAGTATCAGCCTTGCTCTATACATTGATTTTAAATTAAACACATTTTCATTTGTATATTTTCTTTAAAGGGTACATATGTGCTTCAAGACAACAACTTTCAGTTGTTAACACAGATGTCAGATGGGAAGCAGTACACTGAGGATGCTCGCAAGGTCTGCAAAAAGTTAGCGGGCGTGGCAGGCATAAACGGGGAGGGGGGAGAGGGCGCGAAAAAGGAGAGGGGAAGAAGGGAAGGAATGCCTGCTATAAGAACTGGGCTGTTTGCATTACGCCCATGCACCGATTTTCCTGGTAATCGAATTATGTCAACTGTCAACACGTTCACCAGTCAGAAACTGGCACGTGGTTTTACGCATGGCTGACTTCACACGGGAACTTACTATGTTTACCAGCCAGCGCGAATTAGCCAATTGGAATTTTGTGGCCGCCAGCGTCCACAGAAATGAACAAAACAGGGTCTTTATTGCAGGTTTCCTTTCCCTCTCTCCACAGTTTGCTTCTCCCCACCTGAAAGCAAAAAGTTACCATCTTTTTTTAAGATTTTAAGTTTAGTTGCTCTTGTAATTATTAAAATAAAGAACTTCTACTGGTACCTATTTCACTCCAAAGGATTGGTGTCCCCAAATTTTAAAACTGAATAACATATCTGTGAAAGACTATGGACTTTTTTTTATAAAATAATTAATTTTAATGTTTCATTTATTATTCATAAGGATAAGGATGTTTTTAGTCATGACATTTTTCTTGCAACACTAACACATCATTAATAATTTATTTTAATTACTACTGCATTACAATTTACAAAAAAAGGCAAGATGAATGTTGCATTGTATGATGCAATTTGCCCAAAGTAGTACACTTGTCTACCTTGGTTTGTTTGAAACAGCTTTCAAAGAGACCTGGTGATCAGTCTTAATTTCTGTATCATGTAAAAGTGAAAATACCAGGTATTTTTTTGTTGCAGTTCTTGGCCTTTCCAAGTGGTCTTATTCGAGGAGCGCTATCAAACTTTGGTTTAGCGTGTTCAGTCAGTGCTGATGTGTTATCTATGCCTAAATGTATGTATAATGACCATCTGATGATCTCACAAGTTAATCTGAATCAAATAAAGAATGATCCTCGCAGTTGTGAGGATGTCTAAAATGATCATGTTAATTTAATGTTTAGGTTGTGTTAAAGGGAAGATTGGGCCCAAGATATTTTTGAGTTCACTTGAACAGTTAGGAAAGTGTGCATGTGAGTGTATGCAGAGCGTGTGGGTGGGGGGCATATTTGGGGAGGTGTGTGTGTGTGTGTGTGTTGCGGGGGTGGGGGTGGAGGAGAGGTGGCATATAACACTTCACCTGATGATCATTATGACCATATAAGTCAACAAAAAGTTGTGGAGGCGCATTGGACTTTCAACCTGAAGGTGGATGGTTTGAGCCTGGTCACTGCCATCGTATCCTTAGACAGGAAATTTTGCTTTACACTGTCTCGCTCCAACCATGTGTATGAATGGGTACCAGTGACATAATGCTGCTGGTTAAACCTCTGCAGTGGACTAGCATCCCATCCGGGGGGGGGGGGGGGGGGGATAGTAACTTTACCTTTACTGTACTGATATTCCATTGTCCTGTTAAAAGTGAAGATAACTTTTATCTATCTTTTTTGTTTACAGGTAAATTCCAAATTGTCATTCCAAATTCATAAGAATGAGTATGGAGCTTATTCAAGTACTTTTGGGAATCATTTTCCTGGCACAGGAGGGAAGTCAGTAAGGAGTGCAGTTGAAGATGGTGCAAAACACAGGAAGACAAATTAATGAGAAAGAATATACAAAGCTGCATTAGATTATGGATATCATCAATCCCATCAATCCCATCATCATCATTTACATTAGCCCTTGATAAGAAGCTTGTATATACCAGTAATATGTTATAAACATTGAACATAGTGTAGTGCCATAAACTAAAGTGGCAGTATTTGTAACTTTAGTTTGTGGAACTAACACATTATATCTGCCTTATTCAGTAAAACCTGCCATCTAGTTACCTTTCAATTAAAATGTTATCATTTTTTAAAAGACCCCTTTAATATCTGTATGTAAATTGTCTGGGCTGCTGACCATTTACCAGACAGAAGTTCGAAATTCTGTACGAAATATCTAATGGTATGCGACATTCCATTTGGAAAGGTTAGAAAATTATGAGTTACTGGTTGGATTGATCCCTTTTTAGATACTCTTTTTAGTATTTCCAGCTGATGTAGTTGTATTTTGTATCTATCTAAAGTTATATCATTTGATAGTTATGCCTGAAATTTGCAACCTGTGTTCCCTCTTGGGCTACCAACCAAATGCCCCTGTTCATGTCAGGGGCGTAGCCAGGATTTTTTTCAGAGGTACGCACAATCACTAATTTCAAACACCCCTACCTCTCCCCCCCCAACCCTAAAGTCCCAAATCTTTCTTTTTTTCGACTTTTTCAGGTACGCACGTGCATACATGCGTTCGGCGTACGTGCGTACAGGTAGCTATGCCCCTGCATGTGAATGGTAAGCACTAAGCAACCTTTATTACTTTGTCAATAAAAAGCCAGCAGTCCGGTACATGTGAAAAATTAGAGGTACCATCACCATGAATTGACCAATTCCTTTAGGACACCAACCCTGCCATGCAGTCACTGAGTACATGGGAATGCAATAGTGATGGATCCAGGAGAGGGTGTCTAACATTTACACCCCCCCCCCCCCCCCAACACACACGTCTAACATTTACACCCCCCCACACAAACACAAACACTCTTATTCATTCTGACCCCCCCTCCCTCCCCCCCCCCTTCTCTCTTACAGTGGAGTGTGGATCTGCCACTGAATATGGATAAATACTGAAGTAAATGTGTTAAGAGAATTAATAAATATTGTTTTCCTCTGATATTAATAAACAAAGGCGTAATTCATGTTTATTTCATTTGGTTTTTATTCATGGGTCGTGTGGTAAGAATTCCCTTGGACTGTTAATGCTCTCTTTATTACAAATCTCATCATCTTTGTAGGTCGTGCTTCGCAGTCGCTGTAGAAGAAAATCATAAAAATCAATTCAATAACTAATGTATTGTATTTTTAGAAGACATTATTTGGCCGGCAGCCATTTTAAAATTCTTTAATAATTAATAAAGAATTAAAATACAAACGAAATGAAAATTCTATGAAGAACAGTTATGAAATGTTAATAAGTTACAATCAACAGTGAATGCATACTGTGGTTGTAACTAATTCAATAGCATTTCATTTAATTTCATAGTCTACAACACGGCCGCTCACGTTGAAAACACTATTAAATATCCAAACAAGCCAGTTTAACATTGCCTGCAAGTTCATACATTGCTTCACTGGAATTCTTCTGAAGAAGCAGTATGTGGTTCGCTGGTGATAGAGGACGCAAGCGGGCTCTAAAGTCAAAATGGCACCTGGCTCTGCGGAACGAGGCACGTTTTTTTTTTCTTCCACTCACTCACGCTTCGTACCCGTGCAATCCATACCATAAGTAACCAAATCGTGCTATAAGAGTTTGTATGGATCTGAAATTTTACGAAAAACCGTAAATAATCTCAATAAAAGTGTTAAAACCTCGCGTGTTGTCTTTTACAGACAATTACAGTGTTTCTTTTTTCGCTTGAACGCCGTTTTTGGCAAATTTCGTTTTAAGGGGTCTTTTAACAGTCCGGAAACCGCCAGAGCCACCCAGATCGAGCGAAAAAGAAAACATACACAAAAAAACACGTGCTCAACACGTGAGGTTTTAACACTTTTTACCAAAACTGTAAAATATTTTCGCGCGCTCATTGGCCGAGTACAAACGATAATATGACGTCATTGATTCTGCCACCCGCGTCTATCAGGCGGGAAAATTGGATTTTAACTTCAAGATGAGTTCAGCCGGTCTGGTTTGCAAGATAGCAGCTTTATGTGTCTATTTTCGGCGAATTTTCGCCATTCGCCATTGGTAAAAAATCCACGCTAGTGTAAGCTCAAAACATTTTTTTTTATTTCCTTGCATATTCGAGGCAGAAAAATGCTATGCCAAGAGTTATCATGGATTAGTGTACTGTGATAAGTTTAAAACTCCCTTGAAAGTTGGTAAAATGCTCACCTCGAAAAATGAACCCTCAGCGTTCATCATAACATGGACAGCAGTAACGGGAATGAACAGCATAGAACAACAGGCAATGCTCCAACCCAGACATTCAGCCCAACTGGGATACTCTTTACCCTCGTACGCGACGGACTGGTACTTTATAACGCTAAACAAAAAGATTCCCTGAAATTGAAAATACATACCTGAGCTGTTTTGTATTTACTTTCGGGTGGGCCGCTACTTTCGGGAATTGCTAGAAAGTTGCATCTTTTTCCGCGCTCGGCACCGATTATACAGATATTTTCCCGCGTTCGGTACCATTTAAATATTTTCGCGCGCTCTGCAATGGTTACATGTTTGCCCGCAAATGGCACTGGTTGCATGTTTTGCCGCGCTTGGCACCGGTTACATCTTTTCCCGCGCTTGGCACTGGCTGTATGTTTCCCCGCGAATGGCACTGGTTGTATGCTTTCCCGTGCTTGGCAACGGTTATATGCCCCGCTTGGCACCGCGCAGTTGGCACTGGTGTTTGACGTTAGATTCGATGGGTATAACTGTCATAGCTGAAAACTCTGTAAAAGCCTTTACTTACAATAATCATCAAAGGCGTGACAACCTTCCAGCATACCACCCACCACGTGGAAACTCGACGTCCTGTAGTTGCTTCGATGTCATTGGCTAATTTTTGCGCCCCTGTTACATGTAACATAAAAAAGATGTTATATCCTGAAACGGTTAGCTATTGTTTATCGCCGTAAGGCAATAGTATTTCTGTGATTTCTGTAATTTTGTGTGGTAGATAAAGCGAAGTTAAACATAAATCTCGTTTGCCTGACAGTAAGCAACCGTTCTGAAAGCTATAGAATAATGCGATTATATAAGCTGCTTACCGTATATCCAGCCGACAACCAGCAGCTCAAATGACACCAGAAATAACAGCGAGATGCCGGCAGAGAACGAATCAAACAAGTTGAAGACGTATATGCCCCCCTAGAATTCAAGAATTTTCGTCAAACTCCACATTAAAATAATTTTGTCGTAATGCATCCTGCATGATTCTAAAATTTAAGTCTATGGATAAAATTTCGATCAAAAAGTTCGATCATTCAAATGAAAGCTATTGATCACATTGAGAAGTACTTTCCTGTTACGGCGCTATTGTTATGCTGTTCAACATGACTTTAAAATTCGATCTTGAAAGCTATGGAGTAGCCAGTACTACGCTGTGAAGACAGTTGTTGGACGAGTTTCTCACCCGAGTGACACAAGACAGTCCCAAAGCAAACATAACCAGGCACACCATCAGCACGACTACTTCTCTGTATCTGTGTAGATTATATTGCTCTATAACAGCAGCTACAACCACTTCTACTTGTCCAAACTAAATATTGAAATGAAAAAGGAAGACATCTTCCCATAAGATTCCTACAAGGCCTACAGCTTAAGGCGCTGTTACACTAAACAATGTTTCGTGCAACTTAATTGTCTCGCAATTTTGTTGCGACACAAGTTGCATGAAAAATTGCCTAGTGTAACATACCCTGCAACAAACATTTCTCGCGATTTTTTTGTTGCCGCAATCGTTGCGAGAAGTAGAAGTCGGTTCTACTTTTCGCAACGATTCTTGCCACGCCGCAACGAATTTTTCAAGCGTTGTGTAGTGTAACATGTTTCCTACAACTTGTGTCGCAACCTTTTGTGACTTTAGCCAATGAAATTGCTCCTTTTGTAATCGTATCAGTCCTCTCCGCTGTTCGTCACCGTCGGGCGAGACAAATTGCAAGAAACATTGCCCAGTGTAACACCCTCCAGGCAACTTGTCTCGCAGCATCGCAACGCACGGTTTTTAGTTGTTGCGAGAGAAGTTGCACGAAATATTGCCTAGTGTAACAACGCCTTTAGTCGAAACTGGTCCCAGAATGTCTGTTAGACTGTGAGATCGTTGTACTTTTGAACATTCAGTAATGATAAGAATCCGAAGCAAAACTAAAACCGGTACAAAGTGCAGAAAAAAACCTGCATGTAATTAATTTTAGCCCTATTTGCGATTGGTTAAAGAAAATTTACGTACCTGACTGTCAAGGCCCAAGGTTATGAGCATGAGCAAAAAGATTACAGACCAGACCTGTGGCGCAGGAAGCTGGGCCAGGGTGGCTGGGTACACAATGAAAACTAATCCAGGACCTAAAAATTGAACAACATTAACGTTAGTGAGCATGATTAATAAATAAACCCTTTGACTCCGAAGAGTGTCCAGGGTCAAAATTCAACAAAATCCCAAATTCCATTTTGTAAAATAAGGAGAAACAAATAGTACTGTGCGAAAATACTTCCGAAGAAGTTTCATTTGAATGGTGACCAGTGGTCACACCATAGGATTTCGTCAACAGATTCAAAAGTTAGAACTGCACTAAGTGTCTTCATAATTGACTCTGGAAGTGAAAGGGTTAATGTTTTTGGATATTACAAATAACTCAGATCGCACTTGGATACAGGGACAGGGACGTACGACCAGTGCTTTATTATCCCGGTTTCCGTAGTATGAACAACTAGCTCCTGGACGGAATTATAGTCCATCGAAGAGTTTTTTCCCCTAAAGTTTTGTTGTAGAGTTGAAGGGTGCATAAATTTAATAAATTCAAATTTTTACCGCGTATGTGTAAGCAATCATGAAGTGTCCCAATACAGTGTTCCCTGGTTCAATTTATAGCTGGAGAGAGACAAGGTGGGCCCGTCGGCAAAGTTTCTTGTTTAACTGGGAAAGGTGACGAGCGAAACACAAGGCGAGAGCGGATCAGGGCCAGTTAACACTTTCTCGCCTGTAGTAAAATATACCACAACCAGTAAAACAATAGTGAATCTGACTGTACCTTGGGAGGCCACCTCTGCTGGGGTGCTCCCCTGTATGTGCGCCATGTGTCCCACAACAGCAAACACTACAAAACCCGCGAACACACTCGTACCACAGTTGACGAGTGAAATGAGCAGCGCATCTCTGAAAAAAAGCAAAATAAATCAATAATTAGCTAGTGTTTTGCTGCGTGCAGACGACGCAGTAAGGAAACATGAGACGCGCGAAGGCCCGAGAGTCCGAGAGAAACGGAATTTTGACCCATCCTTTCAGTTCCAAGAATAGCCGCGACCAAAATCGACATTCAAGAAAAGTCCTAAATTTCATATGCGTGATACTGAAAACAAGAAGCACCGTGCGAAAGTATACGGCTGAAGAGTTTTATTTGAATGGTCAAGTTTAGAATTCTATCAGATATGTGATTGCACGAACTTACTTGTAAACATCATTGTCGCGTTTATTGTAGCTTGCATATCCTATCAGAACTCCAAACCCGATCGTCAGAGAATATAGGATTTGTGACGCAGCGTCGATCCAAACCTTAATGAAGCCAAGAATGGGCAAAGTTAACTTATCGAAAACCAGCAAGAGGAGTTGTTAAAATAAAGAAGTGTACATGATTATCTTCTTCGTTTTTCATGTTTACACTTACTTCGCTCTGCGCAATCTCTCGATTCCCTAAAGAATAGAAAACTTGATTTTGTAGAGCAATTGTTGGTGTATTACACACTGCAGAAGTAAAATCTAAGTAAAGTAACTATATTTACCTTAGGATCTACAAGTCTGGTCCAGATTGGTGTGATGTAATACATGATCCCATCCAGTGATCCTGGCAGGGTTATAGCTCGTGTGAACAGAATAACCAGGAACACGTAAGGTAGTGTGGCTGTGACGTAAACAACTTTTCCTGTTGTACAAATGCCTTTCCAGATACAGAAATACACCAGAACCCAGGCCATAAACAAAGACACAGCCAGCTTGTGGTTTATTCCACCAGGCTCGCCAATTCCGCTCGTCATCTCCATGACATTGTGTCTATGACAGAAAAGGACCAAGAAAAACAGAGTAAACTGTATTTATTTCTGTGTCATGAGCATGGCCGGGTTAGTTAACAGTTTTCGCGCGCTCTTCAATTTCAGCTGCGTATCTGAGTCAGCACGTGCAGAGTTTTGAGAAAAACAAACGTGGCGCCTATTCAGCGATCATTTTATTTTGCTCAGCGTGGATCGCGAAAGTGTTTTTTTCGTCTTTTCGTAAAAATGTTTGTTCAATCAATAGATAATTTATAGAACCATTGAAGAAATATACTGCCTCTTTGCTTCTGCCTCAGTCAAATGCAACGCATGCGCAGTTGACCAAAAAATTGTGACTGGATGTTTTAGCGACTTTCCTCGGAAACGTGCTGATTTCTACGGAACCACTCGTTAGAATTAGAATAGTTCCGAATATGCCGAACTCACCTGCCATAAAAAAATTGAAATCTAACAAAGGAGTTTTTACAAAACGCAAACATATTAAATTACGGAAGATCCCTCTGTCAAAATTACATGAGACCAGTGTTAGCACGCGAATATTTTTACGAGTTTCATGGAGAAAAATGATGGACAAACTCTAACGACTAGATTTTCTGAAAATAAATGAAGCCAAATATTGCAGGCTGATTTACAATCCATTGTGTTGCCATGGCAACACGCTAAAAGCTCAACAAAAATATCAAAATCTACAGCTTGTTGCTTAATCGTATGCCTCACCAATTTGGACGCCCAGACGTTAGTGGTTTTAAAATGACAATGAGTGAGGCGTAGGTACAGTGAAACTATGTTCAGCCACCTTAAGTCATAAAAAAGGTTTCGAGTAGCCGACAGGAATGGTCCACCCTTTTAACTTACTGCGCACTAATTGGTTGCTCTAATCGCTGAACTGCGGCGAGCTTTTCAGATCACGAAGATGGTAGAGGGGCGGCGAAGAACGAAGGAGGGGGTGTATTCCTGCTCGGCACTAATTGACTGACAAATTGCCGCTTCGAATTCTTATAACTTACAATAATAAGGGTACACAAGATTTCATATCACTTACATGAAGAATTCTTTACTGGAGGACACTGTTGTCGTGTTACCATGGTTACCCGCATTCAACTCGTAACACCTGTCTGTATTCCATGCATGATGGCATCCAACCCAAGGAATATCAGATTTAAACGAGTTATAAAGATAATAAATACTCCACGCGAGGATCACATTGTAATACACCGACACCAGAAACGATACGGCGATCATCGCAAACCCGATACCTGCAAGAAAGGGAAAATTAATTGGTTAAATCACGCTAGTAGCAAGAGACGACGGTACAGGATGTAACCAATCAAAGAATAGAATTTCAAACATGTGACCAAATGGACCAATCATAACGCCGGATTTTTTGCATTGACTGTTGTCTGTCGTTTTTAAGTCTGACCAATTGGACTTAGTCACTGGTAAAAAATAAATAAAAAATAAATCACTTTATGTAAGTGTCAAAGGTAGTTGGCACGCGAGTACTAATTGGGGGCACTTTCCAGATCTAATTGGAATTTGGAAGTGTTAAACTCAACCCACATATGACGCAGAGTCCAGGAATCGAACTCGGACCACACTGGTGGGAGGCGAATGCTCTCACCACTGCGCCTCCCTTGACCCCCCTCCCCCCGCTACCCTCTCCCCCAGCTACCCCTCCCCTTCCCCCCGTCGGAACATAGGAAACTGTCCGTAATAGAGAGGTGTCCGTAAGGAGAGGTTCCACTTTACATGTGTATTTAAGTTACTCAGAAGACTGAGATGTTTATCCACACAAGACTCTTGGTGTGGATTAACTATTCAATCACGTGTGTTCTTTCAAATGAAAACTATTGTGCAGAATTTTACTGCGGTGCTATATGCTCCGTTTATTATGCCGGATACGTATAAAGTGCTCCTATCGTTTGTGTCTGTGAGTAAAATGCTATTTTAAGTATGACTATACAAATATAAGTTAGTATGTTGTACCTAATGCCTGGTGATCTCACCTGAAAAGAGCCGGCTTAGTTTTCTCCACGCTCTAACCGGTCCTGCCTGAAGAATCTGCCCAATACTAAGCTCCATAAAGAACAAAGGAATACCTCCCAGGAGAAGAAATAAAACGTACGGGATAAGGAATGCTCCTGAAAAAAGGAAAATATTACATCAAGCAAAGGCGGACCTAAGGGAGGGATCCTGGGGTTACACTTTTTCCCGCGCGTGCTTTTCCCGCGCTTGCAATCCGTTACACTTTTTCCCGCGCTTGCAATCTGTTACACTTTTTTCCTGCGCTTGGATGCTGTTACGCGTTTTTCCCGCGCTTGGTACCGGCTGCACATTTTTCTTGAGGTTCTGATTGGTTCTTTAATTTAACGTAGTCGTTAAACTTATTAAGTATGTTAAAGTTAGTTTTACTTCCATTTACTACGTTAACCATACCTCCGCCGTTTTTAAAACACATGTAAGGAAAACGCCAAAAGTTCCCATATCCCACTGTGAATCCAATACAAGCGAAGATAAATTCGATCTTTCTTCCCCACTGCTCTCTCTCAGCTGGCTCTGGTCCGATCATCCCAACACAGAGGTACCAACAACGAATTTGTCCACAGCACTACCACTCAGGTTAAATTCCCTGAATGGGAAGTGCTTGAGTAGTTTTGCTAGGAAGCAAAATCCAATATTTGGTTTGTAACAAAGTTTCATAAAAAGAAAAGATCTCAGTTATGCAGCAGCTGAAGGGGTTGCAATCAGGCCTTGATGGGATTCGAACCCATGGCCTTTGCGAGTACTGTTGCAAACGCTCTACGAATGAGCTACAATAGCCCATTTCCGAGTTGCTCTTAGCCTTCTTTTCAAACCGAGGCCAAGTGCAAAACAATTCATATGGATATGAGTTTTGTTTGTCGTGCAAACAAAACGTAAATCCAAATGAATGTTTTGCACTTGGCCTCGGCTTGAAAGGGAGGCTAAGAGCAACTTGGAAATGCCTATTTAGGCCAGATGGGACATGTTTCTTCATAAGGTTGTTTTATAATTTTATAAGTTCCGTCGGATAAGAACATCCTCGATTATAAGTACCCTGGAACCCCCTTACGAAGTTGTATAACTCCAGGGCTGATAACTAGCATTTTACGGCATACATAACAGAAAAACTTACCTAAAATGAATCTTAATCAAAGTTATCCAAAAGTTACTCAATAGTAAAATCTTCAAGGATCTTCAGATGCAATGATAAAATAAGTTTCCTCGCTGTCAAAACAATGATGGTCATGAGAAAACCTTTAGCTTCTTTTTAAGGGAATTGAACTCTTTTAAATGTTAAAGCACTGTCCTCGCTGCTGCAAAAGATTCCATTGCTAACATGATGTGACGAAACAATTACCATACCCGTTGCCATGGTTTTTATTAAATTGTTTTCTTTAGTAACGCTATTTTTTTAATTATTTGAAATTAAAACCACCCAGAAAACTTGATTTTTATTTGTTGCTTCTGTATCACATATTTAATTTCTTTTTAAAATTTGACCCGCCTATTCGAGCACAGGACGATAGTGAATCAAGGCGCGCGCAGGATCATTCCTGAGAAATGAATGAAAAATATTCATGATTTAATACCTACAGTTGCATGAAACGTTTTTAAAGTTTAAAGAGAATTAAAAGACGCAAAGATTTTTTTGCTCAGAGTCTCAAACTGTTCATTTCACAAACGTTTCAGGCTTAGTCCTTCTTTAGCGCGATGACCCGGCGTCATGTTCTGATGCGCGAACGATGCGCTGATCAAATGTTTATTTATTCACTTTTCTTCTAACGTTATCAGCCTCGTATTCATGAAAATGAGTTAATACGGGCAACAAAATCGTGCAACGTGTCGCGCAACAATGTTGTTTGTTGCGCGTGCGTATTACCACCTACGCGCGCAACAAATTTTCATGTTGCAAAAAGTAAAAGCGACGTCTATTTTTTGCAACATGAAAATTTGTTGCGCGCGTAGGTGGTAATACGCGCAACATCAGGGCTGTAACATGCAACGCAACATTATTGTGCGACAAGTTGCACGATTTTGTTTCCCGTATTAATTCACCTTTATTCAAGGTAGCGAGTCCGAGCGAGTCCTGTGTTTGGTCTTCTGAATGATCGCACGAGCTCTGGGAACCAGAAAATGAATTCATTCACTTACCACGTAAGAGCCAATAAGAGAACAGTCGTCATGAGTTTTCTTCACTGTTTTATTATGTTTATTTTACGTGGTTTTTAAAAGATTTAGTACAAAGTCAGTTCTTTTAATCTTACTCCATTCCCTAAATCGGGTTGACCCCCATCAGGGGAGGGTGGGGCGATTCCGGCAATACTAAACACTTGCCAACTAGTGTCTTTTACATAGCATCATCAAAAGCCCTTGTTAACCGGCTGAACAAGTATTTTTTCATTTATACAAACACATCTAAACGAGTCACATTTTATGGAATAATTCAGTTAAGTTCAGTTTTGGATTCAGTTTAAAGGATTTGAAGTAAAGACTAAAACAATAAAAGTAAAATCTGCAAAGTACCGCAAACGATAATGCTGTTAATGGTATACGTAGGATCTGCGAGAGACCTAACCAGCCAAAAAACACGGTTAAGCTAGCCACGGTTGCGATCCTAAATTATCAGTTTCTGTCGTGATGGTGTATCGCAAAGACTACTTTTTTACGTAGTCAGATCAGCCCTGCAGTTCATTGTATGTTTTTGCTAAAAAAAAATAGATTGGTATTCCATGAAAGAAACTAAAATAACAATTTAAGAAGTGGTTTCCATTCAAAGTTTTCAAAGGTAAAGTCTTGTTGTAAAGTACACTTAAGAACCCAATAAGCAATAAACAACTGAACCTCACAAAAATAAATAAACAATAAACAGGGAGGGGGTGGGGGGTACTTCCATATATGAGCAGTATCGGTATGTGCCGCTGTGAAGCTAGGGTATGGTTTTCCGGGCAGTTTAGTCTGAGATAGGGTACAGTAATTAAAGATTTTTGGTCTAGAATAGGGTATCATTTTCCGCGAAACTGATCAGTTGAGTGAAGAATTTAGTCTTAACAAAGTTTACTGGCAAATGGCATTTAAAAATCGGTACGGCGGGCAGTATGGCATTTTTACCATGTTTGCTGACCCCTGTTAACTAATAACTGTGATAGTGAACGAGTTTCTGAAGGAGCGCATCAAATGATGGGCTCCTGGTTTCTGGAAAATAGCGAGTATGGAATAGGTCTAGGATATGGTAGGTTTTTTCGGTGTTTAGTCTAGTTTAGTATAGTCCTCAGAGTCCAGCGGTACACCCCCACCCAAACAAAAATTTGCAGAATACCCCTCTCCGGGGAGCGGGGGGGGTGGGGGGCTTGGGGGGCTAAAACCTTACTATTAGAAATGGCCACTGTCCCGGCTGATAAATCTTGTTTTGATGATTATGACCAGGAGCTCACCTTAACCTTCATTTATTGTCTCGACAAACTATGTAGAAACAATCGCCAAAAGTGATGAAGCAAATAAATGCTAACTAAACAGACAAAATAATAACGGCTAAAAAAGTCGAAATTTGACACGAATACAATTTTGATTTCTTGACCGCCTGTCACGAAATCAAATTTGATGACCTGTAATCCACTGCCATCCTTGCAATCCTGCACTTTATCTCCAAACTGCTCTTCTGTTTTGCACTACATATTTTTTATTCAGTTTAGTTGTATATTTGGTGACATTTGGCGATATAACGTGGAAATAACTAGGCCCCTATAGGCGAAATAACTAAGCCCCTATAGGAGAAATTTTATAATTTGGCGGGACAGTGCCCCTTTAAAATCTGAATCCCTCAACAAAATTCAGACTGGTGTCGATTAGATGCTTTAAGCGCTGATTTAGACTCGTGTCGATTAGATGCTTCAAGCGCTGATTCAGACTCGTGTCGATTAGATGCTTCAAGCACTGATTCAGACTCGTGTCGATTAGATGCTTCAAGCGCTGATTCAGACTCGTGTCGATTAGATGCTTCAAGCGCTGATTCAGACTCGTGTCGATTAGATGCTTCAAGCGCTGATTCAGACTCGTGTCGATTAGATGCTTCAAGCACTGATTCAGACTCGTGTCGATTAGATGCTTCACTGAGCGCTGATTGCCACTGGGTTCATTAACTGAGTTAGACTCGCAATGGAAACCTACAATGTGTTTCTTAAATTAGTTTGCTCCTGACAGCCTGGGAATAGTTTTTAATCCTTTAATCTTTAATTGTAGTAATTGGCTGTGTAACTACTAATTTGACAATGGAACGGCCAGCGGACGCAAAGTCCTTGTCACTCTTACCTACAACATTGGAGTGATACCTTAACAGATTAGTTTAAGTTTATTAAAACGTTTAAGCCTTTTAAGTTAAATTTGTTATATTATTAATTAGGTATTCCTAAACCCATAACAGGCATGCATTACGAATGACGCTACGCGACTGGCTAATGATTTATGCGGGAAAAGTCTGCTATAAATAGACTATACTCGCGAATCAGATGGACAGAAGTCTGGTCATTTCGGGAGAAAGATACTTCTAGTTATGGACTTTTTAGTGAGTTATTAGAGAGTTATGATTACCTAAAACAAATTAACAGGCAACTCTTTCTTAACGCGGGAGACCTCTCTAGGACGGACACCTATTAAAAACTGGTCCCTGCAGCCCTTCAGTCACTCACATCTTGAACTCTCCGTAAGACGGACACCTCTTTCAGTTAATGCCCGTCCGACAGTGTCCGTCGTAGAGAAAGTTGATTGTAACAGTACTGTAATAAAAAAGCTCCGAAGCTTGAACAAGAAGAAGTCTGATAACAAGTCTCCTTTGTAAAGAAGGTTTGACTGTTAGCGTCAATAAAACACACGCGAAGTGTTTTCACATGATTGTGTTTTTGTTCCATATGTGTCACAAAATGGGATTCCTTCGATGGCGTCTGTTCATTTGCGGATGTTGATTGCTTTTTATCAAGTTTGTTCACGAATGTGATTTATCAATTATACCGTTCATCGACCTCGCCAGCGAACAGTTTTAAACAGTGGAATATACAAACACCAATTTCTTCAGCTGGTTGTCTTTGGTATCATTCTCAGCTAAGCTCTGACGTCTTTTACTTCCGTTTCCGCTTCTGACGGAAGTGCTTCTAGCGGAAGAAGTTCTGACGGAACTTTTCTTTAGGCTGCTCTCCACAATAAGGGTTTTTCCGGAAGATCTGTTGGAGGAATTTCGTCTGGTACTAGATCTGCAAGAGGACGGCGATCTGCAAGAGGACGATATTGGTGGTTGCCACGCTTTACACATCAGTCTGTATCCAATACGGCGTATAGTTCGAATCATCTCGTTATTCCGACATGCGTACACGAGAGGATTGAGTGCGCTGTTGCTATAGTGACAGAACTTGACGAACTGGAGCACGCGGTCCGTCGCCATGGAAGGTTGGAGATGTTGTGGGAAGTAGGTGCCAATCATGGTTACGACAAACAATGGCAGCCAAGCTGTCACAAATAGACCAGTGATAACGGCAAGAGTTACTGATAAACGGAGATCCTTTTTGTAAGCTTTCCTTTCAGATCTGTGCTTGGCAATCGGCTGGCAGCGGGCAAAACGGTAAATTGATAAATAAGCAATGAAAATTATAACAAAGGGGATAAAAAAACAGGTAGTAGTCATAAGAAGCGTGTAGACTTCTGTCCAACGAAGGAACTGTACTGGTTGTAGCCCCGCCATAATGGCCGCATAACTCCAGGGAACTAATAGCATGACGTAGTATATTTTAATTGACAGCGTTCTGTGACGTAACGGTCGTACGATTGCGTGACAGCGCTCGATGCTGAGAGAGGTTAGTTGAAGAATGGAAGCACTGCCGATGAATATGTCAAACGTTATATAGAATTGATACACCACAAAGCTAATGGGAATTTGATTGTGAAGTGATTTGAAAATATTGAGCCAGCAAGGAATTGAGACAAAGCCAACAAGAATATCGCTCACTGCCAAACCTATTATAAGCTTATTTGTGGCTGTCCGAAGTCTTTTGTTTATGGAAAACGCGGCAAGGACGAGTCCATTTCCCATTATTATGGAGGTCGATAAGAGCACATAAAGAGCTGTCACTGCTCCCAGCTCGTCCGTTGAAATTTTGTCCAAATACGCCGTAGAATTTTCCATCTTCGTCTGATTTGATAAACCCATTACTTTCCCCACAGGTTAAAAAATGTCCTTAAGGTTTTGATCAAGCTTGTGGGAAATCCTGCAACAAAAATGATAACAGTAAGGCCTTAATAAAAAACATAAATGAAGAATTACGAATATACGTATTCAGGAAAATCTTGGGAATACAGACTGTAAAACAATAAAAATGCAAGCAACAAAACGTCACATATGTTTAATTATAATTATATTTTAGAATTTAGGGAGACTTGTTTTTAGTGTTAAAAATATATGCAATAAGAATTATATAATCTTGAAGAACTTAAAAATGTTTTTAGCTCGCTCTTAACTTGAACTCTTGAAAGTGATTCTTCGTAGTAATCAAACTGATGTTTTCTCTGGTGTGATTTTTGGTACAGGGCAAAAGCTTTGCGATAGTTGTCACTCGGTGCTTCGAGGCAAATTAATTCGCTGAATAAACAATCTTAATCGGGTCTTTTGTTTTGCATTAATGCTATTCACCTTAAGATCAATTAGGTTATGATTTGACCCCTACTTCAGGTTGACATTTCGCGATGACCTTACTGGAAAATGTCTTTCTTACTCATTTTGTTTGGCGTAAAACCTTCATGCCTTTTTTTTTGAGATCATACCAGTTTATGTTTCATAGAAACTTTAGCTTATCCGTATTTCGTGACTAGCACCTTTCTGTTAGTAGAAGCAATTACCATAACGTAATTATCTACGTATTAATGGGCTTTGTGCTCTGATAGCGATAAGGGTCTTATTAAGTTAATTAAATAAAGCTCAGGTCAAGTTTTTCTAAGCGCGCTATCTAGAAATAGTAATTCTAGTTAGAGTAACTTATTCTTATTTCTCTGTTTCATTTTTCTGTAAAACTACAACGATTTAGGTGATTTCTTCGGTCATTAATCGAGACTGTTTAATTACTTTTTGGACCCTGATCGCACGACACGCAATGTACGATAAAAGGTAGTATTAAGTAATAAAGGATCTATTGTCTACCAAAGATCCTTCAAGGACGCTCCGTGTAATATGGACGTACTTGTTTACTTCAAGCCGTTAAAATGCCCCTGTGATCAAATTTTTGATACTTTTTTTTTACATTTTCGTGTACTATTAGATTTTCTTACTCATCTTGCCAAATTTCAATCCATTACGAACATCAGTAGTCATTTTATTTTAACATTTATTTCCGATAATTTACGGCCGCCATTAATCAACCTTGTTCCAAGGCTTGGTTGCGAATGGGAGAAAGTGACGTCAAAGACTCAAACATACCTCACGGGTTGAAATTATAATAACAATAAGTATTGAAAATCACACAAAAAGCAACAAAAACTTTGGACTTGTTCTTCGTGCAATTTTCTATGCTGATTGTTATTATAATTTCAACCCGTGAGGTATGTTTGAGTCTTTGACGTCACTTTCTCCCATTCGCAACCAAGCCTTGGAACAAGGTTGATTAATGGCGGCCGTAAATTCTTGGAAAAAAATCAAAATAAAATGACTTCTGATGTTTGTAATGGATTGAGATTTGGCAAGATGAGTAAGAAAGTCTAATTGTACACGAAAATGTAAAAAAATGAAAATCAAAAATTTGATCACAGGGGCACTTTAATGATATGGAAAGGGCGGTACCACGAAGCTGTGATTAAGTGACTCTGTGCTAGTAATCAATGATTGTGCAGGAATTGTAAACAACAACTTTTATTTGTGAACTTACTTTAACTCCTGAATGTTAATCAATAAGAATGTACCTTGTAATTTTTATATTCCTCTCGTAGTTTTGTTTTGGCTGAGTAGTTCCGAAATGTTAGTGAAAATTGAAAGAGAAGTCAGCTTCGACACTGACAGACACATCGAAGGAATATATGCTAATGATTTGTCTTGACCAATCACGGTGAGACTTACGTTAGCCTACATTACCTTTCGATCTGTTTTTGACGTTGATTGATAGCTAATTCTCAGCCCAGAAAAAAGCTATGTGAGAAACATTCTAAGCAGAACATTGTGTAGTAACTGAACTGTAAAGAACTGTGGAAGTCTAATCAAGAGTTAAAGCCAGAGCCAACTACTGAAGTCTGCTTTACTGAGTCACGAACAACTGAGTGTAGAATAAGTTGCTAGTCCCCCATCAAAGCTTATTCTACAAGACACTACAACATATTAAGCGTTTTATGACATCGACGTTAAAGGTTAGAGTCTGGTCTGGGTTTACTGGTGGAAAAAAGCAAAGAACCCCATTATTGATCGTTTTAACAGTGTATCACTAAAGTGTGACACACCTTCTGAAGACACTCGTGTTTGGGATCCTCTGTAAAAAGATGGCGATGCTTGTAAGTGCAAGATGCACAAAACGTCGCCTAGTGTAATTATAACACCCACTTTCATGATGCAACTGAAACTACGTTTAGAGATAATTATAGGAAGCTTTACAATGTATCAAGTACCGGTCTTTATCCTGTGTAAACGTATTCAAGGATCCGAATGTTGAGACATGCAGCGCTAAAACGCCGGGCAAATGATAAAAACTAGAACTGGACGGCAGAGAAACAACTCTGTAGTTGTAATTTAAGTTCTGAAATATACCCATAATGTTCCTACTGAACATATTAAGCTCATAACAATAAAATGGGCACCACACGAAGGAAAGAACCCAGGAACCAAAACATTTAAACCACGACCTCCGAATTAGGCTTAATTTTCAGCCGTTTGAGAGACTGAGTCCGGGCGCACAAAACGACTGAAAATCGAGCCTATGTCCAAACAATGCATTTGAACTACATGGTCAAATGGGAACAGAGCATGCATAAGGTGATATTTCGTGGTAATGAAATTGTAAAGAGTAGAAAAAATAGTTGAGCCATGCAGCACAAATGATACAATCCGGAAATCAGAGAAATTAACTTTGAAGTAATTTTTTGAAATAAACTCAATTATTCAAAAATGTCGATCAAACCAGCGAAACCTAAAAAATATCCATTAATATATAAACATAACATCACCTTTTACAAAAGAAACCTGGCGCGAGAATCTCTTAAAAGCGACATGTCGTTAGTTGTTGTTCCAGGAAACGTGCAGTGGAAATAACTCAGTATCTATACATGCAATCCAGCCCAGCTGATAAACTTACAAGCATCAATTAATCAATGATTCGCTACTTGATGATGCACGTAACAGTTAACTGAAAACTCGAGGCGAATAATACGAGTTTTCAAAAAGAAAAAAATAATAATAATAATAATAATAATAATAATAGAGCATATAATTTGGTGAAACATTTGTTGAGAGCAGAGCAGTGTTAAATAGCCATAAGAGCTCGCACGTAGAAAAGGACAATTCAAAGAGAAAAAATAATAAAAAAGCACTTTTCTTAAGACAGATCGATTGGAATTGCAAGGACAGAACCTGAAGTACTTTTGAAGGTCGACTTTTCCCCTATTGCATTAGAACTTGAATTTTGACTTTTACTTCGATTCCAATTTAAAGACATCTAAACTGAAAAGCAAACAGTAAACACTATTTAATAATTTAACTGGAATTGTCCTCAAAACCGCGTCTTTCAAATGAATTCACGAGTTTCTCATGCATTGTACGTTTGGTTTTTTTACGAGCTTTTCTTTTTTTCAAATCTGTCAACATAATCTTGTTTAAAGTACAGAATTGATATAGATACCTTTAAAAAGATGTAAAAAAAACCTTTTAATCCGTGAAGAAGACAAGAAGTCTTGCGTTTTAAATTTTTTAAGGCTGATTGCAAAAGATAAGACTGATATAATAAACAGAGACACCCAAGGATGAATGTGTTTTTTTTATGCTGTTTTTTCATATCATTTTCGTGCCTTTTAATAAAGGGAACTATACGTGAAAGCTAATATAGTTTGAGTATTTCAGTTCTTTCAGGTGAATATTTCAGGGTTGTGCCTAAATCGTACCGCCCAGAAGGACGTCGGACACCTTATTGAGACTTATATAACGTAATGTCGACATTAATAAATTTTTAAGTGTAAAAAAAGAAAATAAAAAATCCCCACTCAGGGTTGAACCTGTGACCTCAGCAAGGCTTAGGCTTACATATCCTACCGTACCACTGTACCACCTAGCTTCTCGGGTTACCGCCAACCTCAACTGAAAGCTAACCAGTTACTCTGTTATATAAGTCTCAATAAGGTGTCCGACGTTCTTCTGGACGGTATGATTTGGGCTTGACCATATTTCAGCGGCAGAATATCAGCTAGAGAAAGCAATCTTATCCCCCGAATTTACAAGCTGTGACAATTCCGAAAATCCTTGCTGACCTTATCTCTTACACAAAAGGACAATTTTTTATCCTTCCAAAAATGAAAGGCGTTAAATTTTCCGATGTTATGAAATTAAGTTTGAGGCAACATTTTACTTAAGAAAACTCTAGTTTTTAATCTAATCATTTATACGAAATTTTAAGATGACTTAGGCGTTCCGAACAGATTTTCCACCGAAACGATTCCTTGAGTGCTACTGAATCTCTGAAGAAGATAAGAAATCTTACGTTTCCGTTATAAGCTTTTAAAAGGCTGATTGCAAAATATAATAATATATTAGAAAAAGCGCAAACGAGAGCTTGTTCATCTATTTTAATACCCGTTTACTTCCAGATTGTCCCAATAGCGCAGAAGCTGAAAACAAATTAGAGAAAATCTTTAATTTTTTGGCAAACTGCTGGTAAACAAACAGTACCACAGCAAAGAGCTGCTGAATAGCTTTCATTTGGTCACAATTTAAGATTTTATCTACAAGCAATACGTGACCAGTGAGTTTGAAATCTGACATTCAGGTCAAACTTATTAATACCGTAACTCATCAAGTTTGAACAGGTGCAACTTTCGGAACGCCTCACAGGATTGGCTAAGAAAACAACAGAACAAACAACAGAACAATGGACCCTAGCCCTAAAAACAGTAGAGGTGCACCTCATCCAGGTCCAATGAAATTAGAGGTTCCGAAGAGGTGCACTACTACTCAAAACAAAATCATGAGCGTAATGGTGGTTTTGAAAATCGATCTTAATCAGCATAGATTAGGGTTATTTTATTTCTTCGTTTTCTCTGTATTTAATGATTAGTTTGTGAAGCTATTTCAAGAACTAGAAAGAATTTGTTATCAGGTATCCAAACACTTCGAAGTCTCGGTGTTTGGAACAACCTTCTCCGCTCGACCCGCCATTTTGAATTTAAAAAAGCAGAGAAGGCCCTGGGCACGAGGTTGTGTTTGGAAATTCTTCCTCATATCTGATATATTACGTGAAATCATGGTAAACTCCGGCGTTTGACAACAAACCGTGTTGCATAGGTTACAATACGGGCCTGGTCTTTGTCGTCTTATTTCCTTAGACAAAAAAAGAAGGACGGAAGAAACCACACCGCGATAAATTTATTACTTAAGCATTTTTCTATTCATGATATTGGTTATCGTTTTATATACGGCATAAAAAATTAATGATCGATCGTCATCTTGGCCTTATTCCATGATGTGTCAGTTGTAAATAATTTTTGATACATATTTTATTAAATATTATTATATTCAAACTAACACAAAACCAATCTGGTTTTCTTATCTATTTATACATTCCAAAAAACGAAACGAAAAACCGAGAAAAACAGCTTTTTAAAAATCAGTCACAAAAAGCACAACTGATTAATTTATGAATAAAAGAATTCAAGAAAAAAAAATTAGCGCCAACGATTGCCTGAAGTTATATATATATTGAAAAGCGGCGACTACACAGATCTTGAATTTTCGAATTTATATTGAAAGAACCGATAAAAAATGATATACAAAGAAACTGGTCGTCTCCGAAAAGAAAACAAATGCATTTAATTTCCAAGACTGTTTAATTTAGATTATTTCAGAAAATACCAGATGATGGAATGCAAAGCTGAGGCCCCAGAATGTCTGATAAGAAAACAAAAAAAAAAACAACGATGAAAAGTGGAGACATGTTATGTTTCCAAAGGCCACCAAATATACAATTAAATTGGATAGAAACATTATACAGAGCAAAACAGAAACAGTTGTTTGGAGATAAAATGCAAGATTACAAGAATGAAAGTGGATTTACAGTTCATCAAATTTGATTTTGTCAAACATTACAGGCGGTGAAGAAATCAAAATCTGTCAAAATGTCCATTCTGTTGAAATTGTGAGGTTTTTTAGCCCTTATTAGTTTTGACGCTGCCCCTTTTTTTGTCGCACTTTATTTGAGAAATATATAATTCTCTAATAGCTATGTTCAGTTTTGAAAATCAGTGTATATATGTTGTTGGGTTTTCAAAGTGGTTTTCAAGGTGACAATGGAAAACTAATTAATTCGGAATATCTAAGGCATCCAAGACTTACCGACAATTAATCAACATGAGAAATATTTCAATAAGAGTAAACTTGACTCTAATCTTTGAAATCACAAACCAGCTGAGCTTTTTCTAAACACCAGGTCTCTCAGAAACTGAAACAACTAAAGGCCCGGCCAAACGAACGCAACATCATTGCAACATTGTTGCCCTCAACATGTTAACACGCGTTTGGTCACCCTGTTGCAACATGTTGGATGGTGTTGGATCAAATTTGACTGTTTTCAAACTTGATCCAACACCATCCAACATGTTGCAACATGTTGCGCGCTTTTGGCCAGCTCCTTCACAACACGATCCAACAATGTTGCGTTCGCTTGGCCGGGCCTCAACAAAAAAGATAAACACTTCAGTGAATCTCAAATGTTGACCATTTACACCAAAATTCCGGAAGCTAAGTTTCGGTTGAAAATGTGAGTGAAAAGAGTAATTTGGTTTACTGAAATGAAATATTCCCAGATAAACGGTAGAAAGGTGGTCCAAAATGCCAGTGAATAAAGAATACAGAAAAATTACATTGTAAGTGTTTTTCTTAAATTTCTTTCCATTTCATTGCTGAAGCGCTTCTTGTTTTTTTACATCGTTCATGCTTCTTTTATACCTGCGATTATCTATTAGTCAACAGAAACGACTATGAAAACAATTGCTATAAGATTACATGACACTGTTGTTTTTTTCCTCAAAATCATAAGTGATAATGGAGACTTTGTGTCTATAATCTGTTGACATTAATGCCGAAGAATGAAGGGGCACAATCAACGCGTCATTTCTCAAACCTTAAAACAGAACGTCATTCAACACTGAAGATTTCAACAAGAAAGAAATATTTGCAACCCTAAAAGAACTGATGTTAGTTCTGGAGCAACAATATTCCGCAATTTATTTCCACGTTCACTATCGCAAAAAGTTTCCTAATAAAAGATTAGAGATGTTCGGTTCTTATCATGTCGGTCGAATGTTCATTGTTCTATACAATTTTATGCTGTGATTCTTATAATGTATCCTTTGGTCTTCGAGCCTTATTTATTGGTCTGAAAATTGATCAGGGGTGTAGAATTTGGAGATTTTGGCCTAGAAAATGGGTTGTTTTGTCTTCTTGCTGTCTGACAATGCATGTACGGAGGAGATTGCCATTTGGCCTTGAAAATGGAGACATTTTAACGGTTGGTTCTGAAAAATGGGCAGGAAAACTGTCGCATTTAGGTCTGAAAATGACAAGGGTTTCAAAAAGCGAGCCGCACCCCTCCCACCAAAAAATTGAGAATTACTCACCTCAGGGATTCATTTATCCTATCCACTCAGTAAGTACAAATAGCACAAAACACGGCTTGACCAGCCAGGATTCTATCTATGATTTTTCCTTTCAATTCCTTATAGGGGGGTCCGGGATATGACCCCATGGAAACTGTTTGAAATGAATATGCACTGAGATACAATCTAGTGCATTTTGAGACACAATTTTGAGATAATTTATTCTTCCGGATTCTTTAATCGAGATAACCCTTCGATAATGTTACAATTAGCTTTACTATTTGCTTACTCGAGCAGAAGAATTACCCTACATCTAATTGAACAAATAATTATACATACTCATTGTAAGTAAGAACATATAACTACTCTCAACTCAGTGTCCAGTTCTTACCGCACCTGCAGTTTCATAGGACTCCATGTTCCTCGTCATATAACAGTCATATAGTGTCCTTTAACATAGAATACTTACTTCATGTACATTTTTCTGATATATTTTTGGGGGGAGAAGCTCGGCTTTTTGGGGGAAGCTTCTATCCCTGAAACTCCCTAGATAAAGCCTTGAAGGCTTTATGAAGGCTTTTTGAAGGCTTTTTCTCTTAGGCGGTAACATACCTGTTTGATGAAGGTTACACGCTACGATTTGCCAGGTTCACAAGAAAATTCCGTATAGTATGATATCACTCAGTGATTGCTAGTCATCGTTGAAAGACGACAAACGTATATGTAATCAGACTGTGATGTGTAGACGTTTTTAATAGGTGAAAGACGTCAGCCTGTCAACATTTGTAAACTACGCAGGTGAACATGGATTGGCCACATCTGTAGAACGTCATTTGTTTATCACTAAACAATGCCACGAATGACCACACGATGGAGCACAGTTTGGTAAAGATCAAGGGGCTCAGTGACCCAAAGATCAGACGTGAAGATAAGCGGTGAAGCGGGTAACAAAACAACTACAGGGTTTGAAACTCTAGGCCGGAAAAACAAAACCGGAAAGACAAAACCACAGCAACAAACCGATCAGGTGTGCCGGTTCTTTTACAGGCCTGGATCAGTATAGCCTGCGAGCAAGCTCTCGGGCTCGGGGTTTGGGAGAGGGGGGTGGGGAAGGGGGAGGGGGGAAGGAGCTCTCGCCCCTTCCCCCTCCCCCTATCCCAACTCCTGAGCCCGAGAGCTTGCTTGCAGGCTAGCATTATTAAATCAGTATTATTAGCTACATCAAAATAGACGGCGGACTGATCACAACGGGAACGCGAAGGAAAAGGAAACAAAATGATGACAAGGAAACAGTGATGGTAACTTGAGTAAGGTATGTAGAAATTCTTCGCGTGGTTGGAACTGGGAACAACAAGAGGCTAGCTGGTAGCCTGTACTCATGCGCTTGCATTTTGTTTGCATAATATCAGATATCATTTATTACGACTGAATTTAAACACGTTTTATAAGCATTTCTCCAAAACTAGCGACAACAGAAACAAAAATTGAATCACAAATTGATATCAACATAAAATTCTCATCGAAAAATGTAATTTCTTTTCCGGTGAAGTCCAAATGCTAGTGGCTTGACTCGGCTATTTGAAAACAAGAACGTGATTACGGGCACGCCGAAATCACGAGGTCGCGTGTCAACCACTCAGATCAGTGAGAGTCGTCCCGCGTGATACGGGAAACTTTATAAAAACAAGGCCATTTGTGACTACAAAAAGCGGGACGAAAAGAAACCTTACCGAAACCTTGACTCATGCCGCTATGCGCATGAGTAAAAATGACAGACAATAGTGGCATTCTCTGGTGGTGGGCACGCACAAAGAAGATTAATTGACTGATTGATTGGCTGATTGATTGATTGATTGGTTTAATCAGGAACCTACAGATGGCATCAGATGACTCTAGACTTCAAGGAGGTCTCAGCCAAGGTTTCCGACGGAAAATTACAAAACAGCTCAACTATTGCTAAACACTAAATCTTTCACGAAAGAAATTATCTTTTGTGTAAAAATACGGGAATGCGGGAATGTTTATGCAAACTATACTACTCAGTTATTTTAAGAATACAACCGGCAGTTTCTGTGTGCCAGACTACTCTAAGCATCTAAGTTTGTCAGTAAACGCCTTTATTCGATGAATTACGGTATATCTGATCTCCGGCTAACGTGTGTGACACTAGAGCACTGTAGCATTTTGCGTCTTTTGCAGAATTTCAATCAATACTCTAACTCAGAAGAACGGAGAAAGGTTTCAGAAATATATATTTTTTAATTCAATGAAATCATCTCTTGAACGGTCCTTTTTGTTCTGTCTTAAGGCCCTTTACACATGCGATTTTGATGCCAATGCAACTGTTGTCGCAGGTGCGATTCGGGTGCGACATTTGCTTTGATTTGCTGTGATTTCCCAAAAACGATGCCAAGTTGCATCAGGTTTCGAACATGTTTGAAACCCCTGCGACATCGCGCGACAAATCGCTCCAAAATCGCAGTGAAATTGCCACTAGTTTACACACGCGATTTGAAGATGCCACTTGCGCGCGACAAAAATTGCACAAAAAATCGTCGTGTAAACGGGCCCTTAGTACACAATTCGGACGCCTTGGGAACCCACAGAATCCTTCTTTTCATCCTCTGTAGATCGTTTGTTTGTTTTCCTGGTTTGAGAGATAACATGTTGCAGAGAATGCCAAATAAAACAACTTGGCAAAATTCCGAAAGGCGGACGATTTATAAGAACCGAGTTATGGGAGAAAAGATATTTAAAAATTAGAGAACTTTGTATGCGTCGCGTCCGCCATTTTGGTGTGCCATTGGTACGTGGAGACGCTCATGCAGCTGCCACAGGGCAGCTTGCTACAGGGCAGCTCGCCACAGGGAAGCCCAGAGCTTGGGCGGCCTGCGCACCGCCAAAATGTTTTAAATCTCAAAGCAATGTAATATACTGACATGAAACTTGGCACGACGATTACTGTTGCTGATATGAAGAATCTTTTAAAAGAAGGACCGTGTAGAATAAGTTGTTTAGATTTAACCCTCGGACGTACACGACGCTCAGCTGCACCCCCAACAGATTTTAAATGCTGTATCTCCAAAGCAATGTAATGTATTGACATGAAACTTGTCTCGACCATTACTATTGCTGATATGAAAAGCCTGTTAAAAGAAGGACCGTGTAGAATAAGCTGTTTAGATTTAACCCTCGGACGTACACGACGCTCAGCTGCACCCCAAGCAAATGTAATGTATTGACATGAAACTTGGCGCGGCGATTACTATTGCTGATATGAAGAACCTGTTAAAAGAAGGGCCGTGTAGAATAAGTTGTTTAGATTTTAGACTTTTGATGACGTCAGGTGAAAACGAAGAATTAGTTCAGCCATATAAAAAAGTGCTTGTATTTTTATGTCGTGATCATTCACAGATTTGTTTTTTTATTTATTTGTTTCTGCTCATGCCGGGTAGGTTTTTAGTAGGCGTAAGGATCCTTTGTGTTTGTTTTGGTTTCCACTGCTATTAAATAAAACAAAATTTTAACCAAACTGCGTGTTGCTACTCTCTCAGCTCATTGGTTTGACATCAGTTATTTTTTAAGCGACTGGATCGAAAAGTGAATTTTCCGGATCGGAATCAAACAGCGAATTAGCAAGAACATCCGCGCGTGAAAGCATCTGGCAGGCAAACAAAGACTTTTCTCAAATGCTTAATTCGTTTCAAGTTTCAACCAGCGTCATCTTTCATTGTTCATTAAAATATATTTGCCGTTTTCCATCTTCAGTGGCAAACTACTAATGTTATTTTGGAGTATTCTTCGACTAGAAATAATTCCGTCTATATATTGAATAAGGTGGCAGGACATATGTCCGATCTTTTGACCTTCAAAACAGTTAGTTTTCTTTTTTCGTTCGAGTGTATGTCGGACCTAGCGAGAAATATTAATGTTCTTATGCTTTGTTGAAATATTTAGTTCATCTATCTATCAAAAACATATTTTCAATTTTTACCTTTTCGATGTCACCTCTGAAATCAAGCACCTCTGTACTACTGATCAAGTTTGAATAAAGCGGTTTGCAAAAAGCATTACGCAAACAACTGATCACTGCAATGTCTTTCACATTATTTACAATGTTTCAGATGTGCTTCCTATTATATCGTCCTTGGCCTTTTTTAGCTGGGAAAACAAGCAATTACTGATACGGATTTTAATGCACACCACAGTCAATCACATTATATAGCGTTTGTCTCCGTATGACGCACACCTGCAGAAAAAAAGAAACCACTGATTTATCGACCGTCAAAATGCTCGGAAACTGAATTCGTTGAAATGTCAGCACATTTGTTTGTTTTTTTTTTTCCCGTTATTAATAGTTGCAGGAAAACGTTTCGGTTCCTATCTCTCACGCGTGGGTTCAAACAAGGTTGACAAAGGATATTTGTGTAGGATCCGACTGATTAATTTATTTTGTGCTTAATATTCTTAGTTATTTAACCAAGATTGCATGATCAGCGGCCTGAGTTCACAGCCTTCGGCCACTTATATTGACGGAGAACTGAAACGCTTTCAGTCCATCTTACACACGCAGCCGATATCCTGATTAGATATTGCCGGGGTCTCAAAATTGTCTGTATGCACTTAAACTGATTTATTGCAGAAAAAATGGAGAGTCTATTTCGGTCATTTATCAATTAGTTCATGCGTCAGCGTGCGTATGTCGAGATATTGAGCACGCGGGAAGTTTAGAGAGCACGAAAGAGGCGTAAGAGTTGCACGAGGCGCAGCCGAGTGCAACTCTAGCCTCTTGAGTGTTCTCCAAACTTCCCAAGTGCTCAAAATCTCGACATACGCACAGCTGCAGCATGAACTAATTGTTTTATAACATTATCAACGCGGTGTTTCTCGAGGTGTTAGTTTGCTGACGTCATTAGCGTGCTCAATAAGAATATGAAGCACGCTCGCGCTATTAAATTTGATTACGTGAAAATTCTAGCTATGTTATAATTAAAATTAAGAAAAACTGACAACAGTTTATGGACTTTATGATGTGCGAATTTCCTGAACTATTGAAAATGCTTCAATGCAGTGCCTGAAAGGGATTCTATTTTGCAGCAAGATTAAGTTTTGCCAGTATGGAGGAATTGCAGTCAAACATGACAAAGTAACAAACCCATCGCATTTTTAATTTTTTCCATACTAGATCAGTTTGAATATAGTTCCAACGTAACTCAGCTATCGGCTATCGGCTATCGGCTTAAAAACATATCATATAAACTCTGCAGGGGTATTTTGATGTCATCCGCTTTTTTCAAAGAACAGGAAAAATAACAGGTTACTCTATAGTTAAAAAAATGTTTTGTTTTCTCCATATTACTCTATAGTTATTTTGTCAGTTTACACGCAAATGAGGAACGTTTTGTCGACCGATTTCTTTCAGTGTCCGTATTACCATGTTACTTTCAGTGCGGCCAGTGCCGCTTTCTATTTTCCATTTTGCCGTTCGACGTTGTGGTGAAGACAAACAAGTGGTCAAAGAGCCGCAGCCGAGTTAGTCACTGATGTTCTTACAACATTTTGACGTCTTCTGCAGAAAATGGATTATCTTTGTTTTATACAAGAAACAGGAAAGAAAGATAAGCCTCGTAGCACTCGATTGTTGGAAGATTTGTTTCTATATTCAGCATTTTCAAGTCAACAAAACTACTTTTTTCGCGTCGGTTTCGTTTTTTTCTTGACTCTCAATTAATAGCTTCTGCTAAACATTGCTCTTTGCGCATGTCCGTCATGACGTCACATGTGCGTCTGTACTCTAATAGATCAAAGGTTATGTCCAATCAAAATGCGCTAATCAGTAATGTCCGTCGTGTTTTCTTAAAATGTAATACATGGTTTGGCCTTTTTTGTGTGCTTGATAACAAAGAATTTAAATGAAGCGAAAACTAATACTGAAGCCACGACTTTTTATCTTTTTATACCAAGAATCACTCATTCAAATTTTTTAATGCTTAGACAAAAGTTCTCTCTAGAATTGTGTGTCAAATGCTTTTCCCAAAAATATTTGAAGTTTTTTTTTCTTGAAGAGCGCCTTCTTAAAACAGTAAAAACACGCTTAGTATGGCTTAAACTCTGATCAATCATGTTATTTTAGCCAATCGATCAGAGCGCCGTGCCGCTTCCAGTCTATTAAAATTGTAAATATATTTACAACTGAAAATGTCAGTGTAAGTTTTACAAGGTTGCTGTTAGTTCGACAATCACGTAAACAAGTAAAGAAACCTTTCTCCCTCCTCTTTTCGCCCACTACTAGTCCAAATGTCGTTTGAAGGAGGAATGTTTATTTTTAGGGCCTGTTTTCATGATAGGAGGAATATAGTTAACACTTTGATGAATAGGCGAATTGATGTAACACCATAAATATTAATGTTCTAGTTCCTGTTAGTGATGTCTATCGATGGTAAAATTTGCCTGAAGTTTCATTCATTAACATATCTATATTTAAACAAACAATTTTCGATACAAAATTCTGTCTCAAAGAATTTTCTACCTAAAATTGTATTTCGCTCCGCATGTATTTGCATCGAGCACTCCTACGACTGTGTACTATATATATTGTTTTTCTGTTTATATTTAAACACATATATTTTTAATTAGCCGCATGTTTGCCATTTCTTTATGTTTTTGTATTGTCTTTGCTGTCTACACCTTATATAAACGTCTGTGTTATGAAAACAAAACAAAACTGACCCACGCTGTTGAGTGGTATCCCTGGACTCAAAATCATGCTGTGATGTTTTCCGCTCTTTGTTCTTCTGAAGGGTAGATTAGAATAAGAGTTTGGACGAAGGGATACAATAAATATAATGATTTTTTTGATTTTTGGAACACCAACAAACAGTTGATACCCACGTAAGAGCACGCCAGGCACCCCAGGCACCCCAGGCACCCCAGGCACCCCAGGTTAGTGGCGGAGTGTTTTGGTGTTCTCGGCTACTAATTATTACAATGTAACTTCATATTCAAATTTTAAAACTCCAGTATTGCTTATTTTTCTAGATTTCACAAATCCGCCGCCCCCCCCCATCCTAAAAATAAAATAAAATAAAATAAAAAATTCCCAAAACAAATTTGAAAAACGTCGCATAACTTCGATGTATAGGCTAAGTGAAGACATTTGGATTGCTTGAAACATTAATTACCGATAAATCCACAAAACCGACCATACATGAAACAGCGCAAAAATGGCATTTCATTGTGATCCTTTCGTAAAATAAACCTTTAAAAAAATCCAAGAAAAATCCAAATTACATTTTCTAAATTTTGAAAAACAGATGGTGCCATGTAAAAGTACTGCCAAAGAGATTTTATTTGAATGGATCACACCATAGGATTCAGTCGTCGTCGGCAGGCCGGCTAAAAAGTTAAAACAAGACTACATGTCTCCATTATTGACTCTGGGAGTGAATGGGTAAAAAACTGAGCTTAAGGAACTTCATGTAACGACACGTCACTTCATCAGGTATATTAAGAAAATGGCATTCGCAAAACTTTTGGCTTGGTGACCCAAGGAAACTTAGTAAAAAGGAAAACAGTCACAAAAATATTGAGAATTATTAGTAGTTGATATAAACATTGTTCTGGAGAAATTCCCCCCATTGAGAATCACTTGAAGTAAAACCACAATATTAAAGTGTTTTTGTAAGCCCATATCTTGTAGCACTTTACATTTTGTAAAATATAACACCACTGGACATAATCAATGTTTGTTTCGCGTGGTTTGATATCCATGCGCAACATAATAACGAAAGCTTTCGTTCGAATATAAGTCTCCACCTTATTTCACAAGACAAGCAGTTTTGAAAAATGAAAGCTTCACAGAAGTTGAGAACGAGAAACAGTGAAGATTGATGGAAGCGACATGTTCTTAATCTGTTTTCCGTCCTTAATGATTTTACTTTCTTTTAAGTGAGCTAGATCCCTTGATGCCAGTTCCTGTTTTGCGAAGAAACTTTTAAAAATAATTGCCGGAACAAACAATAAGTAAACGTGTTTTACGCATGAGTGGGTGCATTATTGCAATTTAAAAACATCACGTTCTACAGCAAAAACAGCAACAAAACTCTAAAAAAAGCTTACGATTTTAAATAAACATGTAAGTCATAAACATTAAATATAATTTCTGACGTTTGAATATTGGGCAACACGAATAAGACTAAAGTGCTATTTTTGATACACCTCTTCAAGCGCTATAAAATTAAGATCCCATAGAGTATTTTTATCTGTATGTTAATGGCTTATTTAATTATTTGTTTAAAACCTTTTTTATTTTTATTTTCGTATCTAAATCTACACGTCACGTAATGAACATCTGCGAAAAAACTTTTTGATTTCAGCAAAACGTGAATTTTTTATGATTTTTTAAAGTCTTCGAAATTTGCCGCCATTTTGGTCCACCATTCGCATTAGTCTCCTCTCGGTCCCTCTTGGTTAACAAAGGATCCGTGACGTAGATTAAGGAACACATAACTTCAAACAAAGGAACTTGTGACTTCAAACAAAGGAACTGTGACGTAGAGTAAGGAACACGTGAGCCCGTTGGCCTTCTTAAGGGACGGACCATTATTTTTTTGACGGGGGGGGGGGGGGGGGTTGGAAAATTTTTAAATAAATTGTTTGCAGAGGCTATAAACACTGAAATAAATTGTATGCAAGCAAAAAATAAAGAAAAAAATTGTTTGCTTGAAGTATAGCAGTTGGTCGGAGACACAAAATAAATTGTTTGCAGCCGGTGCCGCATATAAAAAAAATGTTTGCATGCGAAAATTTTCCTTTAACTGTGGCTGATAAAATTGCCTCGAGTGAAAGTCGGTCTCAAACCAAGTGTTTTGCCTTGACTCCGTCTTTATGAAGGGAAAACAGTGCTGCCAAAGGACAAAATAATACGCCAGAGGTGAGTTTAACAGTGTCGCTTCACTGAATTAATGTTTAAATTTCGCTTTATTTAGCGTTCGAAATCCACGTTATTTTTCTCCATACAACGTCTAATATAAAACAAAGCGCTCAAATTTTCAACTACTCTCTGCTGCCGTTCAAAACCGCTTTCAATACCAATTTCATTGAAGCGTCACGTCCCGACTCACACACCGCCAATAATTTAAAATCCTTTGCTTTCTCGTGACATGAGCAATATTCCAGCGACAACAAGTGCGCCGCGAAGACAGAATCGGAGCAAGTTTCGTAGCCTGCAATGAATTTCGCTTCATGCCATGACTTAGAAATTGTATCTTCGAAATAAACACGTTTATGGGATTTCAACAACTCTTTCATTGCTTTTTTCGGTGTACCAAATATCCTTTCTTAGTTTTCCACTGTTTCCACTAGAGGCGCTGTACTGAACAACCTAGTTTCGGATTATTTCAATGACTCTTGTAATGTTAAACAATTTTGTAAACAATTTTTTGTTCTTATCATTACTTATTGCCTGTGACTTGATTAATTAATTGTCATTAAATTGAAATAAATAAATAAATAAGTGAAATTAGATCCCTCATTTAGGGAACTTAATTTTAACAGTTTATCTGTTCAGTCGGTGCCTAAGAAGAAGTCCGATTTTACAGTTTATATTTAAATTTTTGAAATTCTTGTACGTTTTAGTGTTTATTACCCCCTCAAGCATGTTAATTGCTTTAATTACTGATCGTGTTTAAATAGAGGATCTACTACTTCTACTACTACTACTACTACTACTACTACTACTACTACTACTACAGTGACCGCCGCCACTAGTCGACGCCATTTTGAAATTCACACTTCAACTTGAAAAATTTAGGCGCATGCGCCCTTGTGACAGTGTCCCTTTAATTACTAGAAGTAATATTAAAAAGGTGCGTTCGACATGTATATAGCCTGGTTACAAAAGGAATCCACGCACACCGCCAAATCGAACAGAGAAAGGTCAGAAAGGAACTGAGAAAACACGACCCACGATATCAACACGACTTGTTTTGGCGCGGCATGGCACAAAGAATACTGAGATAGTCTTCCCATTACTGACCACAAAATTAAACCGAACACTTTAGGGTTTATTTGAGTTTGTCACGCTCGCTTGAGCCTGGTTACAAAAGAAACCCACGCACGCAAATCGTACAGAGAAAAGTCAGAAAGGACTGAGAAAACACGACTCCAAGTCACATGGTACACCGCGAAAACGAAGCTATATTTGTTCGCGAAAACGAGACAATGTGCGTGGAAACCGGGCCATGAGTAGGTACCAGTTTCTGGCCGAATCGTGCCTCGGAAAAAAACCTCAAAATTTTCTGGCGGCAAGGCACATGGTTCCCAACATCAGCACAGGACACCAGATTTGTAGGCGTTCTCCTATCCGTCGAATGCAACTAATCAAACTGTAGCACTACACCGAAAAAAATAATATGAATTCTTGATATCTTCTTTTTAAGGTGATGTTCTCCTCTTTCATAGATGTTTCTCGTTATATAGACATTACGTCTCAGTGATATATCACTTTTAGATCATCGACTATTTTCATCGTAAAATTCATAGTAACCCATAGTCCCTGTTTAAATAACGTTAACCTTGCATAATAGCAGCGTATATAACATAAAAAAGACTCTTAAAACATATTATGCTTACAAGTTCTATGAAATTATATATAAAAGCAAAAGCGGAATGCATTTAAAAGACATTTAAAAGCAATAAAAGATGAAAGGAAGTTGTGTTGCGAGATTTACTTAGTCGGTGTCTGGGTTTGTTTTTTAAATTCACACCTGCTTCATTTTCTGTATATTTTTAGTGTTTTGTTTTGCATGTAAAATATAAAAGACAGAACACAACTAATTAAAATAGTTACAACACGTATACTGCCGAAGGCTCAGTGTTAGATTTTTTATTTTCTTCCGAAAAAATATGATCAGACTAACCATGCAATCATGAATGTCCATGTCTGCACCTCGGCCCTGTTTAGAATGATACGTTTTGAGATACATATTCATCAAATCCCCATTTAAGATACGGAAATTCAGCCGTGAACATAAAGTTTTGCTTTCAAAGAGGTTTGAGATAGCGGTAATTACTTGTGTGTTCCTTTAAATTCGGCTTAAGGAAAATTGCTGTCTAACTGATATGAAAGCTGGCAAATTGTGCTGCTAGTGGAAAACGTCTTAAAATGCTTTAATTCGATTAGTTTTTTTAGAATAAACTTCAAGTAGACATAAGCTTATCGAAGTTTATGAATCCATTTTTTTGCGTTTTTATTTGTCTTTATTATTTCAGTTCAACAATGAATCAAGGTTTAATTTATTAAGTCAGGCTCCTCATCTTCTGTCCCAGTTATAAAACAAAAGAGCGGGCTTTATTCTTTGTTTGCTGAGATGAGCTATGACAAATTTTGCTTTTATTAAATAAAATCTATTCGTCCATTTTGCCTTTGCATTTTACGACAGATTTTAAGTTTCTAGGTTTGAATCATCGCGAGTATTCACAATAAATTTGCACTTACGATAAACGGACAGTGTTGGAAATAGAAAAAAACGTGCAGGGCTACCTCGATATTTCAGCGCAATTTACACATATCGATTCTCAAAGTATAGAGGGCGCAAGAAAATATACCGTATTTTTGTTACAATAAAATGCGGAGCATATAGACAAAACAGTTGTTTAAGTAATCAGGAATCCTACCTCAAGAATCGTGGGAATTTATTCTTGAATTCTGCTCTTGAAAGACGTTCTCACCCGTAGAATATCGTCTTGAATGCAGAACTGATCGGTGTATATGGATATTTATCTTTTCAGAATGCATGCAATATCGACATCCAGGGTTTTATGGCCGGATTTGAAATTCTAGCGATATTGCGTTAATTACGGTAGCGTAGGTGGTCCATTTAGAATTGAGAGAGAATGCCGCTTCTTTCAATTTTAAAGCTAAATAAACTTGACTGTCTGATCAACACCGACATCTAAACCGACAAAACGTTATCGAGACGTGGGGTAAAACATTTCTTGAAGCTTTCTTTACAAATTAAATATGAAGCAAACGCCAACACTAAGATTAAAATTGCTAAATTTGATCAAGAACATGGCCTAGACATCCTGCTACAAGAAACTACGTGAAGGCTTAGCAGTTTTGGTGATGTATGGCTTGTAAAATTTGAAATGTTTTATCCCTTAACACTTCCACATCGCTTTAGGGTGACATTATTTTTAATGGTTTAAAAGTAATAAAACTTCGACCTTAAATAATGAAACTTGATGCTCATTTAAAAAAAAAAAAAGATTTTACCCAGAACAAAAATGAATTATATTTAAAAGACTTACAAATGGTTTTATTATTGTATAGTTTTATCAGTGACACTCCCATTTGCCAGAATAAGAAACTCGGTAAGGAAATATTAATAAAAAACTTTGACCCTAAACAATGAAAGTTGAAGCTCATTTTTCTTGAAAAAAAAATGTTTTCACCATTTACAAAAATGAATGTTATTAAAAGACTTATGGACGGTTTCATTTTTGTATAATCTTAACAATAACGCTTCCATTTTCCAGAAAAAGAAACAAAGAAAATATTTTATTTACTGTTTCAAATAAATTAATAATAATAATAATAATAATAATAATAATAATAATAATAAAGTAATAAAACTTCGACCCTTAATAATGAAGGTTGAAGTTTATTTAAAAAAAAATGCTTTCACACTTAACAAAAATGAATTTTATCATGAATTTTATCATAGAATTGTATATGGTTTAATTGTTGTATATTCTAATCAATGGCACTCCCTTTTTTTTAAAAAAAAAGTCGGAATAATACTTTATTTTGCTGTTTCAAACAAAACAATATTGATAGTAAGTATAATGATAATAATAATAATAATAATAATAATAATGTAATAAAACTCGACCCTAAATAATAAAAGTTGCAAGCATTTTTTTGAAAAAAAAATGCTTCATGCGAAACAAAATTAATTTTAGTTAAAATACTTTTAAATGGTTTTATAATATTTGTATAATCTTATCACTAATCGTGGCTCCCATTTGCCAGAAAAAGAAACTAAAGAAATATTTTATTTTACTGTTTCAAATATAATGATAACAATAAAATAACAATAACTTCAGTGACCGCATTTTTTAAACATAAAGTGCATATGGTGTTTCGCGAGTATCAAAAGATATGTGGAATAACGGTTGTAAAATAGGCAATAACTGGAAGTTGATGAAATCCCAATAACCAGTTAGTAAAACCAAACTGATCTTTAACAGTATTTTTCTCGTGCACAAAAGATGGGCTTTCATACGTCGAGTTTAGATCCGGCCCGGTGGCTTTTAATTTTAGTTTAGATCCGGCCGGTGACCATTTTTTATTTGAGCACTAGTTCGACATGGGTTTCATTTAATTGACAGAGTTCCTTTTGTCTTTTTGTCTATTCATGACACGATTAAAAAAGAAAGCGTAAAAATGCTTATGGAGTCGTGTACAGTACACTATTACAACAAAATTTTATTTTAAAAATCTCGACCCTACATGGTTTCCTTTATTAAACATACAAAGATGAATATTTAGGGCAGCAGCTTATAACGCGGTCTAGTACAGCATAGGAAAACACCGCACCATATAGGAAATTCTGGAGAGATTTCATATGAATGGCCACACTGCAGTATTTCATCCACAGACTAAACAAGGCCACATTACACAATGTATGCTTGGTTCTGATGGTCAAAGTTTGTAGTGATTTAACAGTTAAGATAAGTTTCCTGGGCAGCGAGTGACCTGGATTCAACTTGAAAAAATTGGTTCTTCTCTTGTTCCTTGGAAAAAGCGCTAAAGACTGTTTATAGTTTGTTCTTAATTTGGAAATATATGTAATATATTCCTAGTGTTCTAGGAACTAAACAAACGTATAAGTTATTTCAACTCCACTACACAGCAGACATGTACAATCCATTAGGTTTATTTTGGTTCACTACGACCTCGCACCAGCAGTCGGTTCGAACTACACAAGTTTGAAACTATAATTACAACAAGATATATCCATAACTTACTCTGCACTTAACAGAGCTGAGCAACCGCTCACAAAATAAACTGCGGTTAAAACGGAGGTCAGAAAAACCCCTGTGGGGAAAAATATGCAGGAAATCTGAGTAGGAACCATGGCTCAAGCTCAAAACAATACAAACCCATCATACGAGGCTTTACAATATAAAGCTAAGCAAAGCGAAATATAAATCCTCTTATAAAAATTAAAAAAAAAAACATTAATGAACTGGTGCAGGCCTGGAATGCCTGACCACGTGACAAACTATGACTTTATAGGCAGCATGATACCCATCATGCACTGTAACAGTCGAACCCAGCCCCTGCTCGTCTCGTGCCGTAGAAATATCAATTTCTGTCTAATTCGCATTGCCATTACTCAAACGCCAGAAATTACATTTAATTTTAGGAAAGTCTTGACCCGAAAAACAGCAAAACCGTAGAAATCCCATGACTAGCCCCTTAAAGGTCATCGATATTTCACCTGTCGTCGTCACAAAAAATCAATCTAAGTCACGTTTATTCCCGTCCACGTTCATCTGTTTTCACTCCCAAAATTATTTCATTTCTGACTTCACGGCGGCTTTACATCTTTAGGCTGCGTTTTTTTTGGGAGAATCCGACATTGGATTTGTGATCTCAGATCATATGGATTCTTCATGACCAAAAAACGAAAAATCCTAAAACGGATCATTTAACGTAAAAAACCGGTTGGTATGCAAATGAACCTATTTTGACTCGCTTGTGTTTATCAGTCTACTTCAACAAATAATTTTCAAAACATATGCAAAAAAACCTTACCTGTATTGACCATGATA
Organism: Cladopsammia gracilis; assembly: GCA_022457155.1. Lineage (NCBI taxonomy): Eukaryota > Metazoa > Cnidaria > Anthozoa > Scleractinia > Dendrophylliidae > Cladopsammia > Cladopsammia gracilis. The sequence continues at coordinate 2,121,621 of JAJGOT010000040.1, forward strand.
TGAAATCATGAGAGAAACTAAACAGCGAACGGAACGAGTACATTTGCACGAAAGACCGCTTGGCATATGTACTTTTTTCGAATCCATTCCCCAAAACCGCTCAGATCACGAATCGTAAAATCCGGGTTTAGAATTGATCTCGAAAATCTCACCAAAGTATGGATTCAACGGATTCATGATCCGTTTTTGGGTTTTTGTAAAAAAAAACACGCGAAAATCCGGATTCTGATTCTCCCCCCCCCCTCCCCCCCCCCCCCCCCAAAAAAAAAAAACCGCACCCTTAAAAAGTATGAAAACACCTTACTTTTAATACGGGCTAAAGACACATTTACATATAATGTACATATTCTAAATATTTATAATAATCAAAACTCACAGAAGCCCATTGGAACAAGGATCCAAGCTTCTCACGCAATGACGTGGTGGTCACTTGGTTAGCGTGTCGGACTTTGGACCTAAGGGTGGTGGTTCGATTCTTAATTGTTTCCTTAGAGAAGGAAGTTTGTTCCAAATTGTTTCTCTCCAAGCCGATGCCAGTTAAGTGATTTATAACTTGTTTTGTTACCCTTCCATTGAGTGCTTTCTTGCGCTAGTAACACCTTAGGGTTCTAAAATGATTCCACTTTAAATTTAATTTGTCATCGTGATCGACATTTACACTACAATAGTCAACAGCAGAAGCTCGTAAGAGACAAGCTTCTGTCAACAATAATCAGTGACCAATCACTGCACTTATTTGTAAGTTCCTAGCTGGGTTTCCCTTGATCTGTTTGTTGCAACTTGTAAAAAAAATTGTTTGTCATGTCCAGTTTAACTTGATTAATAGCCGGACGATACAAGGTCACCCGCTCTCACTACAGAAGGGGGATGGAGCGAAACAATCAACTTCTCATCGTCAAAGAATCAACAAGATGAAGTCAGGTTCTGTTTACCCTTAGAACACGAATGTTTCGGCTTCGTTGGTAAGTTATTAAAAGAAAGCAAACTTTTCGAAATGGGGAACAGAAATGACGCGCAACACGACCTTTTAAGTAGTCGCGGACTTTCAGTCTCTGCTTTTAGCTAAGTGTTTCTTGTAGTAATAGCTGTTTTGCATGCTTGCTATTAGAGTTTATCTTTCAACCCACCACGTATGACGTCACCGGATGCTAAACTGGGTGTCACATCTGCCCCCATACATAGCTAATGGATGTAGCGTCAGTTACTGTACTTGACCATGATAAAAAAAAACAGGAAATTATCAGCATTGAAAAATGAACACTACTCACAAGGGGTGGCGCGAAGGATGCAAAGCAATATCTTGTTAAGTTTAGTTTCGACTGATTCTTGTTTCGAATTTCACAATACTCTTTTATAGTTTCTGTTTTTAGCACGCGGAAAAAGCTCGCGAAGGTCCGAAAAAGATTAAACTGCTGAAGAATAGCCTAGCAAACATGCTTCTTGAATTTTTAAAAACAAAATAAACTTATTTTAAAATATTAAATGTTTATTGGGATTGAAAATTTTACTACTACTAGGAAATTAATTATGGGCAGACTAAATTTTTGCGATCACAACTTTCTCAGTAGAATTTGTTAAAACACAAAACTTCCTGTAATAACAAGGTACAAATATGTCATTTTAAACTCAAGATCCTTGACAAGAGAGTATGAGAGAATTATAGATGAGCGCAGAGTAACTAGAAGAGCAGGATAATAGATCAATTTCATGATTCTCATTTATATAAGCAATGCGGTTTATTAGCAATGCGGTTTCGCTATGTCAAGTGATATGACGTCACTTTGTGGTCATTTTTATCTGTGAATACGCGAAGCAATGTCTTTGTCTTCAAACTCAGTATGAACTTCATGGATTTTTTAAGACTTCGGTAAACGCTACAGCACGATATTTGTTTCTAAATGTGAAGCCATTCGAGAAAAAGCCAGCCTTTTAATCAATTCATCTAACCTCTTTATCTCAAAAACACTTGAAACAGAATTTTCTAGAAATTTTCTAGACAGGCATAAAAAAAGTGCCGGAGAATAAAAGTGTCATGCTATGAGAATGTAAACATAATCCTCAATCAGTGTGAAGATCTATCGTGGCCTGAAGCCGTTTTTTTATTCAATGGAAAGCTAACAAGCCAAACAGCACAAGCTACAAAAAATGGACATTGAATTCGACCGTGGTTCATTGTTATTTGGACGCAAAATGGACATCAAATTGATAAAGCGACATTGACAAATATCGACTGTGGTTCATTATTATTTGAACGAACTGACCATTTGTTTTTTAAAACTCTCTCTCCGACCAGAAGAACGAGCAACAGGGAATGAATGCTGTATTATCTGTGACGTTGTCACTCTAACGGTATTTTTTATCCTTGTGCTACCTTTGTAATACCGGTATTTTCTTTATTTGCGGAATGCATATTAAGTTTCCCTTTGACGCTTTCACTAACACTTCGCCGCAGGGTAGAAACCACTTGAAAAGAACGAGAAGCATGCATACAACTCAATTTATAAGTCGGGCTTGGCTTGTAGCCAAGCAACCCGACTAATGAGCGGACATATGGCGTGTGATCCCCGCCAAAATTGACTACTTCAATTTTATGTTGTGGTTCTAAATTGTGGTATATCAATTTTTCGGATTTGTACCAACTTTCGTTCTGTGTCCCCAAATTCGGAAACAACAATTTTTATTTTGTCGCATCAAATTCGGTAACATTGACTCAAATTCGTTCCAAATTCTATTTTGTCACATCAAATCTTGCAGTAGTTAATAAATTTTATACTGATCACAATTTCGGTAACACCAAATTCTACTTTCTTATTCATCAAATTCGCCAACTTCAAATTTAGTTCTCTCCAATCAAATCCTGAAATACCTAAATTTTCTCCTGTCACACCATTTCCGGAACTACCGATTATTCTTTGAATGCCTCCAAATCGAATGTCAAATCAAATTCGTACCAGTGCTAAATCCTGTCTGTCACTGCGCACACAAAACCTCGAATGTTACAACTTCAAATCCTGGTACCTAGTACGGCCGAGCAAGCCTGGTTACATAGTTTACTAATTTATTTCCCACGCAAAGATAATTTATTCCGTCTTACCTTTTCAATATGGCGGAACAACAGCAGTCAGAGAACGGTGAAGAAATCTTTCTGCCGTTGTTTCTCAGTTACGGCAGGCAGAGTCTTTGCTATCGTCTTCGAGTCAGATCGACAGGAACAGCAGTCCGTCCCCGTCTGCAAACACAGACAACTCAGCGAATTCAACTGATCGCTCCATCGCAAACTTCCGCTCGCTATTTGCAAGATACAGTGGTCCAACCAGTGGCAATCGATCTTCTTTACCTGTTGCTTCCCTGGGACAAGCAAGAGCATCGTCAGCCCCACCGACTAAGAGTAAGAAGACTGGTGTTCCATTCGTCGTGAAGGAAACATGGACCCATGATTTCTTCTGTTTGGCAGACTGTGCTGATCACCGGCAGCCGACAAGAGCTGAAAAATGCCAGCTTTAAGAAGCAGGAATAGGAAGGAAGACGGTGATCTTTAACCGTAAGGACAACCCTCTAGCCTTTGTAGAAAAGCTGGAATCAGTGTTTCCAAAATGAAAGGGCGCCGGTGGATTTGAAATTCTCAGAAGCGGACCTACGATTAAAGACCTAGTGTTGATTAATCCACCACCAACTGGTTACTCTGTGCCCTTCCTCAGAGAAGCGTCTGGCCTTGGACAAGCACTAGCTTATATAAGGCCACTTCAAAGACCACTGACTTTAGAGGCATCTCAGCCGCTTTGTAGGGTAATATTAATGTTTTAATGTAATGCATGGTTCAATTCCTACAGATACCCCCCCCCCCCCCCCCGGGCACACCCCCGGGGATTTGCCATTTTTTCTTCACTTGGCGTCCCGTTCCCCACCCCTGGGCCCAAAGAAAGAGGTAATTCCCCACCCCCGGGCAACAAGGGCCGACTTTGTCCCCGGGGGGTGCCCGGGGGGGGGAACGGTAACTATAGGAATTGAACCATGGATTACATTAAAACATTAATATTACCCTAAAAAGCGGCTGAGATGCCTCTAAAGTCAGTGGTCTTTGAAGTGGCCTTATATAAGCTAGTGCTTGTCCAAGGCCAGACGCTTCTCTGAGGAAGAGCACAGAGTAACCAGTTGGTGGTGGATTAATCAACACTAGGTCTTTAATCGTAGGTCCGCTTCTGAGAATTTCAAATCCACCGGCGCCCTTTTATTTTGGAAACACTGATTCCAGCTTTTCTACAAAGGCTAGAGTGTTGTCCTTACGGTTAAAGATCACCGTCTTCCTTCCTAGTCCTGCTTCTTGAAGCTGGCATTTTTCAGCTCTTGTCGGCTGCCGGTGATCAGCATAGTCTGCCAAACAGAAGAAATCATGGGTCCATGTTTCCTTCACGACGAAGGGAACACCAGTCTTCTTACGCTTAGTCGGTGGGGCTGACGATGCTCTTGCTTGTCCCAGGGAAACAACAGGTAAAGAAGATCGATTGCCACTGGTTGGACCACTGTATCTTGCAAATAGCGAGCGGAAGTTTGCGATGGAGCGATCAGTTGAATTCGCTGAGTTGTCTGTGTTTGCAGACGGGGACGGACTGCTGTTCCTGTCGATCTGACTCGAAGACGATAGCAAAGACTCTGCCTGCCGTAACAGAGAAATAACGGCAGAAAGCCGATTTCTTCCACCGTTCTCTGACTGCTGTTGTTCCGCCATATTGAAAAAGTAAGAGGGAATAAATTATCTTTGCGTGGGAAATAAATTAGTAAACTATGTAACCAGGCTTGCTCGGCCGTACTGGGTACCAGGATTTGAAGTTGTAACATTCGAGGTTTTGTGTGCGCAGTGACAGACAGGATTTAGCACTGGTACGAATTTGATTTGACATTCGATTTGGAGGCATTCAAAGAATAATCGGTAGTTCCGGAAATGGTGTGACAGGAGAAAATTTAGGTATTTCAGGATTTGATTGGAGAGAACTAAATTTGAAGTTGGCGAATTTGATGAATAAGAAAGTAGAATTTGGTGTTACCGAAATTGTGATCAGTATAAAATTTATTAACTACTGCAAGATTTGATGTGACAAAATAGAATTTGGAACGAATTTGAGTCAATGTTACCGAATTTGATGCGACAAAATAAAAATTGTTGTTTCCGAATTTGGGGACACAGAACGAAAGTTGGTACAAATCCGAAAAATTGATATACCACAATTTAGAACCACAACATAAAATTGAAGTAGTCAATTTTGGCGGGGATCACACGCCATACGGACATCCCCCCTCTCGTATTACTGGATCACGTTCAAGGAAGTAATGAAAGATACGACTTGTTCCTCGTTCAAGCAAAACTTTGGTTTGGGCAAGAGCACTTTTTATTGATCTCTTCACCGTTAAAAAAAACAGAACCTAACTATTGAAGTCATACAGTCTCCGAAACTCAGCCTTTTTCCTTCCAAGGTATAATACTGTAAAGTATGGAAGGCACTCCATCAGATATTTGGGCCCATTGTTATGGTCCAAGTTATCCAGTTCTGAGAGAAGTGCACCAACTCTGAAAGACTTCAAACGAATGATCAACTGTAGAGATTTTTCTGCATTAGACAACAGTAGCTGTGCCTCTTGCCATTTATGTAATACCTAATATGATATGAAAATTTTTACTCTATAAATGTTTTAATTAAATTTTATATAATCAAATTAATATACTTCATCAGTAGTAAAAATGTGTGATTTTTACTACTGATGAAGGCAGCATTATTGCCGAAACGTCTAGTTTCATTTTTAACACTTTTTACAGCGTTAAACTTAACACTTTTTCACGTAACTACAATCTCGAGGGACCGAGGGGTTTCCAAATATGGTACTAAGCAAAAAATAAATATTCGGAAGCTGTGAATGCGTGTTACACTTTTCAACCCACTTATGGGTTTCTGGTCGCACTTAAAATCATTTCCAAAATCGCTGCTAAAATCATGATCGCATCAAAAACTGATTAAATCGCCTATATAAAGCGCCATAAAGGCTATCCATACATCTTGAGTATTTAAACAGAAAATAGACCGAAAGGAAATGTTTCATATAAGAGTCCTTTGACATTCGATTTGGCCGATTGTCAGGCTAAACTGACAGACATTATCGATAATATTAGAACAGATGGTCTGGCAGTTAACCTTTAACTTCCAAGAGTGCCAAAAATCAAAATTCAAGAAAAATCCCAAATTTCATTTATTTGTTAAATATTGAAAAACAAACAGTACCATGCAAAAGTACTGCTGAAGAGGTTTGGTCACACCATAGGATTCCGTCCACAGACTCACATTGTCTTTTCCCTTGTGTCTTTATATTCGGAAAATTGAAACGTTTCTTATTAAGATAAGAAACCTTTCAATTTTCCGAATATATATGAATATATATTATCAATACTGGCGGAACATAAATGAAATTTACACACAGGCTTGCATTTTACTACAATTTCAAAAACGTTTATAGTTGGAAATATTCAGTACAGAAAAAGTGCACTCAGTAAAGCTTAAGTGACAAGCGTAGAAAGCCGAATTTCGCGAAGGTTCAGTCACGAAACGTTTCAAAGCGCATGCAAAATTTAATTTTAATACTCTTATTGTTACTAAATATTTATTATTCGCGGCTTTTTTCTTAATCTTTTTATAATTCATTGTCGCCATAACTATTAATCGACTTTGCTTTCGTTGCACTGATTGTGGTAAACATTGCAGCGATATTTCGTTTCGCGCGCAAAAAGGTAACACAGGCAGTCATGCAGGCCAAGAAGCTCCTTTTACATGTAACAATTAACGAAAAACTATTGTATTAAAATAACTACATTGTGTTTTGGATGCACAGATAGCGTAAGTTGTGTAACGCCGCATGACAGTGCGAAAAAATCGGCAGATTATTATCATTTCATTCTGACTTGTAACAAAAACAACTCAGATCGGTATTTGAGGCGAAAGATAGCAGCAAATATTTCGTACATGCAGTACCATTAAAGTTTTTGACTCGGTTTGGCAGCATATTTGAGCCTTTGGGGAAAAAAAGACGTTCAAACACAGAAAAAGAATTAAGTTGGTAATAATATAGTTTGTCTTAAAAAAGTTATTTTTTTACAACAAATTCATCCTACCTGCTCAATACCTGAATTATAAGAGAACGGCTCTTGTTTTATCCGTCGGTTCAAAGATTAAACAAGCAGTTTGCCTCACTTTGCCAGACGGTGCATTCCGTGCAATGGATTTTTTGGTAAAACGATTCTTTCCAATCAGCAGGCGTCGTTTGTTATGGTGTAGAAAACGCTGGAGTGCTGCAAATGTAATGGAAAATAAACAAATGTGAGGCAGGTCAGTTAAAAGCTAGACTAAACAGAACCTGGCAGAGAGAGCGAGAGCGCATAGATAAGCCATGGCAACAAATGAATGTACAATACACACAGATAAAAGCTGAAGTGCTTTATCCTATGAAAGTCGGTTGTATTGGATGATAATCAGTTCAAGTAAACATGTACTTTAAAAACATTTATTATATAACTTACTGTGTTAAACAACAGGTTGCTACATGAGACAACAGTGAAAACAGTGTGTGTGGCGTATCATCGTAGTTACATTTCGATTGAAACAAGTATTGTTTTTAAAATATTTAACGAGGTTTATAATTCTATAAATAACGTTGAATGACAAATAACATGCATGTTAAAAATACAAGTAGTTATTCCATAACGTGCATGGTTTAGACTTTAAATCACGTTAATTACAAAGTAACGTAAAATGAAAAAAAGAGGATAAATTGTGTGTATGTTTACACAAAATGCTCACTTTTCGTTACAGAATTGCTCATCGTTTGCGTTTATCAGACACTATGGAGAAAAGTCTAATGTGATAACATATAGCCGGAGGTAATAATATTATCCCCTCAATCGACAGGGACCTAACCAATTGCTTTATCAGTTATAAAATATTAATGCACACTATATTGCAGTGTTTACCGGCGAATTGCATGAAAATCCTTTTCACCATCATAGAAAAATTAAAACCAGAGAGCGTAATTATTAAGTATTGCATGGAGGCGCTCGTCGGCTTAAAACAGAAAATGTAGATTAAATCGATCTAAAAGAAATACATTGAATTGGAAAAAATGCATAAATTGTGTTGTAAAAGTCTAGAACTCAGTGAGATGAATGGAATTATAACACATTAAAAGCTGCGGTACATAATAGTTATAATGGCTGTGACGACAACTGACTAAAAGCGTATTTTGAAAATTATGTGCCAAATAATTCGAAATTACTTGTCATAACTAAAATCTATTCCTTTAGCCTTCTACCTTTTTGTTGGTCTTCAAGGCAACTGGATCTGACTAAAATGTAAAACTTTCGTAAAACTGATTAAAACGAGCAACTGAATTTCGTTTTCATCTCAGTTTTTCCATGCGTGTAGAGGTTGCGGATCAACTGATATTTTCTCTTTCCACAGCCAATCATATTTGATTGAATTTTTGATTGACAAGCAGACAGGTGTTAAGAATAAGAGAAATTGTATAATTATAGGGGATTTGGTTTTGATGAAATTCGATAATCTCATAACCAACCAATACGTCAACCAATTAAAGAACTTAATTGGTGCTTTGCACGTCGGCAGTGTTGGGAGTCAGAACAATGAAATTTTCATCCTTTGGGAATAAAACTCTTTCTTTATGCAAACGATTTCTATTGTTTTTGACCACCAACATTGCTGCCGTGCAAATAACCCATAACAGGCCGGCAAGAAATGAGAATTTGTATTCGAGCTTTGATCGATTGAAACCGACAGATGTTGAGTTGACATGATCTCAGATGTAACATTAAATGTTATTCGATTCTTACTGTAAAAATCAAATCAAATAACCATTTTTTTTTTTAATTTCTCACCATAACAAATTAAACACATATCACAGAGTAAGACGAGTCACAAATGAGTTTAATTTTTGTATAGAGCATTGAAATGGTCCAAATAATGCCGCCATGATGCAACTTGTACAATGAATTAACTTATTGTTCAGAAACGTTTTTCTGATATCATAAAAAGCTTGCTACCAATGTTTTTCGCGTCGAGATTCAAGTGAAGCTGCCACTGACTTCCATGCACAGTAAGAATGTCGCGAAGCAAACACCCATGGAGGACTAAAGACAGTTGATGTTTTTTTCGTGGTCGACATTTTGCATTGTAGATTTGTGTATCCGCGGTTAGAATCACGAAAATTTTAAACGTTTTTTTTTTAAACTGAAATGTTTAATACGAAACATGCAGGAAAGTTCCGGCGTAATTTTTTCAACGAAAACTCGAGAGGTTGAGTAAATATTCGGATTAACTGAATTCTGTCAACTAGCATTTTTGGCGGCCGTGTTTATAACAACTTTCGTGGCTACTCGGGTCCCTTCGCATTATCATCGGAAGTGTTTGGACAATATTCGCCTTTCGGGATTTGCCACGGTAAAATTTGTGTGATTCTTATACCGACACTATGCTGTATTACATGCCTCAGGAAATAATTCATAAACTTGTTACTGACAGCTCAAATCAAGTTAAAGAGGAGTTAAAATCTGGTCAAAAAGGGCGTTCAGGTTGGAAAACTGATTTATTACAATATGCGATGTTTTTTCTAAGAAATATTCCGAGACACTCTCGAATGTACTCAAAGGGTTGTTGTCGATTTTTCGAAGTTCCATGAACTTTATGAACTAAGCCCTGAGATTATAAGTTAGAATTTCTTTGATGAACTTCCTCAAACACAGTTTCTTTTAAAAATTGCCAGTTGTGCGATTGGGTCTCAAATTACTTGAAACCTCTAAAAAATCAGACAAAATGCACCTTGAACCTTAACTTTTTAGCGGTCTTTGAGTCTAGGCCAATGAGATCACTAGTTGTAACAATGAAAAAAGTTGACATTCCATCGTGCATTGCCGTTAGCACTTTCCTTCTTATGCGGATCATTACTTAAATAGGAACACTTTAAAGGACAGCCTGGACTGCAAGTTTTTAAAAACTGAACTACGGTCTGAAATTTCCCAAATTTGAAGAAGACGTAACTGACTGTAAGCGTGGGGTATACACCAAAAGTTATACAAACGTCTGTATTTTTATATTTATGTTTCACGGTTCTCGACTGAAATAACTCCCGACACTTTTTTTAGAAAAAATAAAAGAAAATAGCACCTAAAAAAGCATAAAGGGAGTAACTGCCTAGCTGAAGTTCCACTTCTTCCTAAAAATGGCAGTCCACTGACTTCAGCTTCTCGATGCTCTCTAGAGGAAATGATTCGAAAAGTGTTCAAGACTTTTAAATGATCTACATTGATCATGACGGAAACACTTGACAGTATAAACTGAAGAGTTGCTGAAATCCCTTCAAGCTAACATCACGTAAACAATTATTAACAGAAAACACAGTAATTTAAAATTCGGAGTCGAAAAACAGCTGCAGTGAAGTGAAGACAAGGATTCATTCGGTTCTTTGTAAATGTAATGTTTTTTAGCTTAAAAATGTCGCAAATTGTTAAAATATGTCTGTTCAAACTAATCATCATGATGTTCGGTTATGAAATATATTTATTAGCTATTCTTGAGCCTAAAACTTGTCTGACAGAGAAAATGGCGCGAAATACTCACTTACAATGTATATTCATGTGTTCATTCTGAACAACTTTATTATGACAGATAAGAAAAGCATTGTTTAAAATAGTGCATTTACAACGGTTAGTGAATAAAGCGGTACACGTTACTATCACGTTGACTTATCTATATTGGATAAAATAAAAATTACATTTTTGACAGTGTTTTTTTCAGTGTGCGCGCGTAGTGTTTCTTTTTCTTCAACCTCATATTACGAAATTTAACTTATAGTTTGCCAGTTATATTAAATGTACCAGAAAATTGTTTTTAACGAGTTTGAGCTTCAAAGAGCCAAAGAATTAAACTTACCTCTGTAAGGTATTATTGTTGATAGCTCTACTTGATAAAAAGGGCAAAATCACTTGCGAGGCCGAGACAGACAAACAAATCAGGTGAATATCGTATTCTCAAAAGGATTCGCAATAAGAGCTTTCAGGCAAGGTAAATATCAATCTTCAAATTTTCATAGCAAAAGCTGTTAAGCGGTAAACAAATAAAAATAAATTATAAACCTCACCTGTGCACCACACCCTCGGTTATGGACCTCATGGACTTGACATAGGAAATAAACAAGGAAACAAATTTCACGCTGCCCATGACGATCAAACCAGGACTGCAGGTGTGTTTCAATGACTTCTTCACATCACAGTGCGAAATTTTAAAATTGCGTGGACTTCCTTTAGTTGCATGGTCGAGATAAAGATAATAGAATTAGTCTCCGTTTTCCTTTTTTTTTGTCCATGATTTATCTCCTTTGCTGGCGTCAGAAACAAATGCCGCGCACTTTGTTTTGTAAACATCACTATCTATACAACATAAAAGCTGGAACCATGTTTAATATACGACCCAAACTGTCACTCTGGGAATAAAACGGTAAAATGTATCACAAAAACAAACATACCAATAATATGATTTTTAACCTTTTTTATCGAAGGTTAAATTCTATAACGACGCGAAGCGGGGGAAACTGTACATGTTTCAAGTCAGCGAGAAAATCGAGCTGAGTTTACTTATCCTGCTAATCGGGAATTCTAGTTATCGAGATTTTACTTTAAAGATAGCGGTCTTGACAGTTAAGTCAAAATATTAAAATTCGGGTGAAAAGACTATTTCCTGACATTAAGTGTGGCGGACTTAAATAATTGAAACAACTTTCCTTCATATGTTATTGTTTGGTTTAAGCCGGCGGACGTCTTTACGAGAAAAGATAATCAAGTTTTAAAATCGTTTGAAATCAAACTTTGTTCAGTGCACGAAAGGCAATTTGGAGTCTGAATTAAAACAAATTTTTGCTTGTCTCACGGCTATTAAGTATGGCGGATGTGTCAAATTAGGTACAAAGTGTGCACTTTATGATAAAAGCATGAAACTTTGCATTCTGATACTAGACATCATTAGAAACATTTTAGAGATTAGAGGCATTCTGTCATTCTGTATATATGCCCTGAATCAGCCAGGAGATGATATTAAGTGGCTGTCTCCCTAAGATCCTCATAATCAAAATTAGTCATGAAAAAGATTTTCTTCAAATGTTGCAGGTACGTTACACTTTGTCTGGTAACTTTAAAGGGAACCTCCATTGTTATAACAAATTGACGTTAAATTGTTGGAAATAAAGTCTAAATTAAAAATTTTTAAAACGTAGGTGCAAATATAATTTTAGTGTACAAAAAAATGGATATGAAAATCGCCTATTTTCGCTTTCAAATTTCCCGCGCGCTGCCATTTTGAATATTTATGACGTGTTACCGTTGTCTCATTGTTGCATACAAAAGAACTTCGATTCTCAATCTCAAATCTCAATCTCGAATCTTTTTTTTAACACGGTAAAAATTCATCACGTTTTTAAAGTATAACTACATAACAATATTTGATAACAATAAATACATATCTAAGGCCCAGTTCAAACGTCGAACTTCACATGTGCCGAACCTAATGCAAATTAGCAAGAACAATAGATTTTGCTCATTTGCATTAGGTTCGGCACATGTGAAGTTCGACGTTTGAACCGGGCCTAAGAGTCTTAAAAATACTATACTGGCCCTTCCAAAAACGATTAAAGAAAGACACGGACACACAGCTAAATCGTTTTATTATTATTATTATTATTATTATTATTATTATTATTATTATTATTATTATTATTATTATTATTGCAAATTACATTGTTTAGTTTAAAAAAGGAGCAGTAGTGTATTATCAGGTTTAAAAACTCGAGGCGAAGCCGAGAGTTTTTATACCTGATAATACACGTGCTGCGAGTTTTTTGAACGGCTTCAAAAACATTCTTTCAAAAGCGTGTCCCTTCGGAATTAAAACAATTGTGCTTTTGTGCAAAGAGGAAATTAGCATACGAGAAAAACAAGTAGACTAGACTGATTAGCATACAACACATGTGCCTTGTCTTCGACGAAGTGACCATTGCTTCCCGGCTCCTGTAGAAAGTTTTAGGATTTTATAGTTCTGATTGAAAACATCTACTGAAAAATGGTATACTAAAGTTGTCAGGTACGGTAGATAAAACGGCTGACAATTTTTTTTCAGAGGTAGAGAACGAGTAGAAATAAGCAGCTTGCATTTGCGAACCAGTCACTTACCTGGCAATTTACACGAAGGCGCTGGTGTCATTCAAATAACGGCTCACTTGTTAAACTGTTTGTTGTTTATTTTGTTGAGAAGATTCCAAATAGAATGGCGAAAGACCAGATTTCGTAAAACAGTACTGCACAAAAATATTAAGGTCACAATTTGTTGCACTAAGAATTCTGAACAATTACTTCCCATATCAGTAATCTTTATATAAAGATTACGTGTGATCTTAATATAAATATCACGGTCATTTTAAAATCATTCTCATAAAAAATTAAGCGATAATTGTATTGTTTGCCCATTCAGCCCCGAACTCCCCTGTGCCTGAAATCAAAGCCGCCACCAGGCTTTTCATAATGACCGTAGATTACCAGGTATAAAGGCTCATACACGTGATCGATTTGCGTCGTGTGATTGGCTGATATGCTGATGAATTATTAATGAGTTTTTGAAGTAATATATCAAACACGAGGAACAGTGTTTCATCAGATTTCCAAACACCGAGAAGTGGATTGGAAAAACGAGGCGCAGCCGAGTTTTTTTAAACCACTTCAAGGTGTTTGGAAATCTGATGAAACACTGTTTCGAGTGTTTGATATAGCTTCTCAAACTGATCGTTAAATGCGGAGAAAACGAAGGAATAAAATCGCCAAAATCTATGCAAATTAAGAAACGATTTCAAAACCTCCTTCACGGTAGTGATTTCCTTTGTGTTCTCGTCATGAATTATTAATGAGTTTGAGAATGTATTTTACTGTACCTATGAAGCGCAATATAGAGCGTATGCACATGACGTCACGGCGGCCATATTGGTGTACCAAAACAATAGAACGGCGGCCATGTTGGTGTACCAAAACAATCCTGTGGGATTTGAACGCTTTTCTTATGTTAACACTTTCTTTTGTTCCAATAAATTTGCATAGCTGCTTGCCACGTGAGTGCATACGCTCTATATAGCTATAAAGCGCTTGGGTTCCCTGTGATATAGCTATAAAGGGTTCTCTGTGATATAGCTATAAAGCGCTCGGGTTCCCTTGTGGATAACACTTGATGAAGATATTGATACCATTAATTTACAGTTAACATAAAATCAATAAGTTCACACGTGTTAATATGTTTTCTTTTTTCCAGTGGAAGAAATCTTGTAGTTAACTAAAGTTTATACAATAATTATAGGATGGCATGTATTTGAGTACCCCTTTGTGGGGCATTGTCATATGCAATTGACCGCAAGGAAAACCACAGCCAGGGTACCCCACAAGAGCCACTTTCGTGCGTTTTTATTGCACTATGCCTCATTAAAACCCCAACAAACCATATATATTTCTGAAGCTTTCAGAACATACATAGTTGGTTGGGATTTTAATGAAGCATGGAGCAACAAGAAGGCATGAAAGTGAATTTTGAGGGTACCCAGCTGATACCTTAAAGGGTATCAATGCAAAGTCCTGTATTATTTCCAATCTATTTATAAAACTCAAACTTGTATCAACAGGCAAATACAGTCAACGAACATTTTTACGATTTTTATAGGCGATAAACTCGGTTGCATCGAGGAAGTTCTACTTGAAAGAAAATAAGCTAATTCCCCACCTTATATATTCTCTAAAATGTACCCCGATGGCGAAAGCTTTTACAGTTTGAAAAGAACACCTTGAAGGGACACTGTCACCCATTTCTAGTATCACTTTGAAAAGCCAAAAATCATATTTGTTTCAATGGAAACCTTAAAATAATGGTCCAGTTTTGTTAACAAATACTCTACCAGTGCACAGAAACTAGTATTCATTATCTTTGGCTGCGGATGGCCAGGATGGAAATGGATTGCAACTTGAAAAAATTGGCCAATTTTTTCAAGTTCCTCCCAAGTGTCATGGAAAAATCGCAGAAAAACTTATTATGGTTTGTTCTTCTTTGAAGAAATCACTTGATATTATCTTCTTGGTGTTCTAAAAGCAATTTTATGTTTGAGCAAAGGTACTCTGTCATATATTTAGTGTCTTTTGACCAAAACACAGCAAAATCTGCGTGACAATGCCCCTTTAAAGGTACGAAAAATCGCTATTATATCTACTACGGCAGCGAATCATGGAGTATTTGGGGCGTAAAACCTGATAAAATGTCTTAGTTTCGTTTGAACGACGGTTTCAGATTGCTAGGAAACAAACAGAGCCAAAAGCTGAAAATTACCTCCGAAAACGACATTTCACTGTTTGTCACGTGACAAAATACTCCACTACTCTTGGAGTATTTTTGTAGCCTTGTCCAGCGGTTTCTACGCCCGCCCCGCCATTTTGAAAACGGAGAGGGCCCTGGGGACGAGATTGAATAGCGCGAGCATACTAGACGAGGGTCAAGCCCAAATCATACCGTCCAGAAGGACGTCGGACACCTTATTGAGACTTATATAACGGAGTAACTGGTTAGCTTTCAGTTGGGGTTAGGGGTAGCAGTTTATACAGTTAAATTTAGGACTAAGCAACCCGAGAAGCTAAGTGGTACAGTGGTACGGTAGGCTATGTAAGCCTAAGCCTAGCTGAGGTCACAGGTTCAATCCTGAATGAGGATTTTAGATTTTCTTTTTTACACTTCAAAATTTATTGAAAATAAAATTCTAAATGTCGACATTACGTTATATAAGTATCAATAAGGTGTCCGACGTCCTTGTGGACGGTATGTTTTAGGCACAACCCTAGACGAGAGTGTCAGAAGTTTGCGAGCGCATGCGTACTTGCTTCTAGCTCGACTCTCCCTGAAGTTTGTCTATACAGTCGAACCTCTTCTCACCTCCATTATACAAACATGATACGAACACTCTCTCCATTATGGACAATACACCTTTTGACGTTGGCGTGTTTGTTTACCCATTTCATATCATGTAGAATCGGTTCATATTCATGTGAATATTATTCTATTGTTATATTCTGTATTGAAATTGTAAATAGCCTTCAAAGCGTCCATTAACTGTCCTCGATGCACACAAAATCCTGCAAAATACTGCTTCGTTCACTGACCGCTAATTTTGCTTGAGAAGTAAGTTTACAAAAGCGTCTTCATCTGTAATTATTAATATGAGAATAAAGCATAAAAAACAAGACGTAATGCGTATGTTGTTAATTCAGAGCTTACTGCCTTGAACTGGAATCAGTGACTTCCATCTTGGTGTATGCTTTCACTTGTACTTGCGGCCTTTTCCACACCCAGTCGCTCGTCATTCCGAATAATTCTAATTCTACATATCATGTAGAATCGGTTCATATTCATGTGAATAAGAATGCACAATTTTTAGAAAAATAAAGGAATAATTATCTAGAGAATGTGAAATGGGTAAACATACACACCCAGGTAAAAAGGTCCAGTCACGTGCTCCTAGCATGCGGATACAACCACCTGTAATCGTTCCCGACCGCTAGAGGCGTTCGCGCGGGAAGGCTCTAGCAGCCGGGAGCGGTGAGAAGCGGCTGTATTGGAAGGCTAACTTGGACCCGAAGAGATCAACATTAATGTAAGCTGGACGAATACCTCTATAATACGGAGACCTCCACTTGGGTCCATTTTTTTGGTGTCCGTAGTCTGATCCCAACACCCACACCCTAAGTAATAACATAACTAAACTACAGTGTGGTCCACTCTGTAGTTATGTTGTTTCCCAGGGTGTGGGTGTGGGGATCATGTATCACTGTTGCAGGCAGGAATTTCCTTGGCGTCCGAAGTATGCAAAAAACGTCAGGAACCCGATGTTACTATTCTTGGAAGTGGACGTTAACCCTTTCACTCCCGTTATCAGGAAATACAAGAACTCTTTAACGATTTCACTCACAGAGTCAGTTATGGAGACATGTAGTGTAGTTCTAACTTTTGAGTCTGCCAACGAAATTCAATGGTGTGACCATTCAAATGAAACCTCTTCAGCAGTTTTTTTTTGCGTGGTACCATTTGTTTTTGAATATTTTACAAAATGAAATTTGGGATTTTTCTTGAATTTTGATTTTTGGCACTCATGGGAGTTCAAGGGTTAAACGTTTTTTACTATAAAAATTCAGTTGTAAATCTGCTATCAAAGTGTAGTTTATGCACTATTAAATTTGTCTCCCGGTCGTTAAATTATACAGCCGAAATCATGAGTATTGATCCTTCAGAGGTCTGGTTATTATTTTCCGGCGAATATTGTCCTTTTCTTGAAGAGCTTTGAAAAGTGCTTCTGTGGCATGATCTCACCAGGTACATTCCTGTCGATAAAGGTTGCTGTAGACTGTGTTCTTTACAGAGAATCCTGTACCCAATGAAACGAAACGTCTTAATCATCTCCTTGTTCCTGCAGGCGTACACGAAGGGATTAATCGCACTGTGGCTATAGTGACAGAACTTGACAAACTTTAGTAAACGATCCGTCCATAAGGGGGAGGGGAGATTCTGTGGGTAGTACGTTGCCATGATGCTGACAACAAACAGGGGTAACCAGGCGACAACAAACAAGCCTGTTATCATAGCCACAGTTGCTGATAATCTTATCTCGTTGTTGTACGCTTTCTTCTGCACGCGGTGACGTGCGAGCTTGCGCATTGGCCCTGACCGAGCGTACACGTAGATGGTCACGTAAGCGACCAGGATGATGACAAAGGGGATGAAGAAACACGTGGTCGTCATAAGAACCGTGTAAACTTCCGTCCAGCGCTGAAACTGCACAGGTTGCAAACTCGCAATTATGGCGGCATAAGCCCATGGAATCGCAATCATGGTGTAGAAAACTCGCATTGACAACGCTCTGTGATGAAACGGCCTGACAATCGCGTAACATCTCTCAATACTGATGGATGTGAGCTGCAGAATGGAGGCGCTTCCGATGAAGATATCAAAGGTGATGTAGAACTGATAGCCTACATTGGTGAAAGGGTGTCCAGTGAACACGCTCAGGAAGATATAAATCCAACAAGGTATCGACACCAGTCCCACCAGAGTGTCACTTACCGACAAGTTAATAATCAATGTGTTAGTCACGGTCCTCAACTTCCGGTTAACCCAAAAGGAAGTGAGGATGAGTCCATTTCCGGTTATGATTGTTACTATCAGTAAGCAGTAAAGCACTGTTATGATGGCGACTTCCGTTGCCTTCATTCTACCAATCGCTACCGAAGTTGTGTTTGTACTTCCAGTCCTGTTCTGCCCTTCCATATTAAAATTGCTCCTCCGTTTATGGGTGAATTTTTCCTTGGGCCAAGAGCTAAAGGAAAAAATAGATTAAAAAATATGATTTCCTTCTTACAAAAGAAAATGTGATAAGAGAGCAGATCCCCCAAAACATGGTTTTATTCCATTGAATTTTTTTTTAATTCTATTATAAGTTCGTAGTTTAAACCGCGAGCGGTCTTGGGAACGAAAATGCATATTGCCCGCCATTGCAGCATGGACGCAAACTAACAATAGATTTCAAATTATCACATTGAGCCATTTTGCTTGTCTGTAATTGGGAATAGAATTAATTGAAAAAATTTGGTCTTAAATTGGGTTTACATAGATTTTAACCATTTTGACCATAAAAATAGGAAAAGGATCAGGTCTAAAAAATGGTCAGGGAAAAACACATTTTGGTCTGACAGATATTGAGATGTACACTCCGGCCAAGTGTGGCAATAAGATGTCTGGGACGAAAGATAAGATACATAAGATAAAATACTTTTGGGGGATAATAAATGGTTATACACAGAAAATATCTTGGCTAATGAACCAAGCGAGTGATGATCTTTTCTATGAGCTACGTACAACAATATAGAATTAAGATTCCTTTTTTGGTCGTCCTAGTTTTGGCGCAGGCAGGCATATTTTTGAAAGATCGCCGACTGGCCTGTGCGAAGTTCGCCTGTGGAATGATATGGCCGAAATATCGCATGAGACGGGTTAGACTTTCTCAAAGTCCGTTTTTCGTTTTGCGTGGTCGGGCGTCGCTCGCTTTTCGCGACTTTGTCGCGCTCTCCCAGCCGACTTATGGCAAGTCTAGAGACGAGTCAGTTATAAGCTACAGTGGAACCTCTCCTTACGGACACCTCCATAATACAGACACCTCTCTATTACGGGCAGTTCTCTTGGTCCCTAAGATACCGAAATCAGCATACAATCCCTAACTCTATAATACGGCCACCTCTATAATGCAGACACTTTGATCCGCCCCGTGTCCTCGCAACGGGAGTCGAACTCATGACATTACGAACAGGCCTGAACAGGCGTTGTAAAGTTGGGCACTTAGGACTCCAGTAAAAACATTGCCGACTAAAATGATCCTGGGGTACTCTTCTCTTCAAAATGTTGCCCCCTTTTCAAGCCAAAAAGGCAAAAAAACTATACCCATTCTCGGACTAGAAAACAAAATATTTGGCCATTTTCAGACCAAAAATGGTCAAATTCTATATTCCTTTTCAGGCTCAAAACCTAACCTTTACATAGTATGCATTCGCCTTGTTGGTGCACCGGCCATAAAGCTGATACAAGAAATATAGCAAGTTGTGAAATAAATATGCCGGTTTTCTATTCAGTATTGGAGATGACACTTTTGCTGCTATGGTTTCTGAAAATAAAAACCAACGCAATTGAGAATCCCGGTGCGAACTAAATTTAATAGAACTTTAAAATGCTATATTTCTTAAAGAAAGCACTCTTTGTACATGAAAATGTCCATAACGATTTATCTAACTGATGTGTAAAATATGTCAAAAGAAGAGCATTGTGGTGGTAGTACTTTTTTACTTTTTTAACTAAAAAGTTAAAAACTTTAAAGTTTTAGAATTTCGATAATTGTCACTAATGAAAAGAGTGTATCACCCCGGCCCGGGCACCCCGGGAAACAAACCAAATTATTCACGTACCGATTATATTTGTTATGAACGATGTGTCACACTGGAATTAATACAAACAATAATTAGCTAGAAGGTTCGGCGTATTCCGCGTTCGAATTATTATGTTCTGTGAGCTGAAATAACAACTGACTTACAAAAGAAGGGATAAGGTCTAGACGAGATCGATTTTGAGCTAATTTTGAAATGATCTGAAATGTTTGGGAGCCATTGCGTGGTTCATGCCAGTACACCAAGATACATTGCGGATTGATCGTAAACTCGATGTACCGAGATTGCAGCGTAAGAGCAGCATCCGATTGTTCAATTAGCGATCGTTTGAAGATAAAATGTACCTACCTTTTGGGGTTCAATCAAAAACACTGGGCCATCGATGCAAGATTACTTTAAATCAAGATGCCAAATGATCAATTGCTACCTTAATCTTTTAACCTTTGTATCAAAAACTGTCCAATCCCTCCCCTGAGTGCCTGAATTCAAAGCATGGGAAAAATTCATACGAACACTACCTCATGGAAGCAAAGTCAACGACACTAAATGATTTCATCTACAGCTCGTTATGTCTTGAAAGTTAGCACCTCATTAGCTGCTTTGGTTTAGAATGAAACGACAAAAGTGACACATTGTTATCAAGTCAAACAAAAAATATTTTATCAGTTAAAGGTTACGTTTCTTTTTAATGAATGAATGGAAATATAACCAGACTGAAATGTTTAATTAGATAGCGACGATCAAAAAGCTAAACGCAACAATGTTATTAAAATACATCGGTTGAACTCACGATTTGTAACTGCAGGGATCCAAATTGTTAACTGACTTTTGCTTGAGTAGAAACCTTGCTTTGCCCCGGAAATTACTTATCTTGAAGCTTTTTCTGCGTAAGGAAACAAAGTTGAAACACGATTTCCCAGATTACCAAGAAAATAATGCATTCACATCACAGTACAACAACGTATGTTTGGCAACGGTAATTGCTTCGTCGTTAAGTCTGTGTTTAAGTCGTTATGTTTGAAATTTATGCAAAGTGATGTTTTTTTCACTCGAGCTGCTGTTTTTCGAAGCCTGGCTTTATTATCTCCTGCAAGCAACCCATCGAGACCCATTGTTTATTTATGATAAAAGGATTTGCATCTAAACAATGTTAATCCACGCGTCAATAAAACTGCGATTGTGATAACAGTTACTCGAAAAAGCCCAATTACCCCTCGTGGATTTTTACTTATTACACCGCACAATAAAAACTGTGGTTCGCCGTTCCGTGTCGTGCGCCTGCTAATCTAACGTCATAACCAATGATAACTGCGATACCATACAAAGAATCATCAATTAAAAGGTGACAGGACCTAATGCTGATAAAATAATCCGTCAATTCCACCGACACCAGAATCAAATTATGACTGAATTCACTACCTTTATTTACGACCTTTGCACAAAGTGGTCATAGGTGTCTGTAAAACCAGGAATCGACCCGGAACCGGCCTGGAACAGCCCGGAACACCCCGGGATCACCCCCGGAACACCTTCGTAACTCCCTGGAACACTCCCCGGAACCTAAGCGGATCATCCCGGAACCCGCTAAAAGTAGAAATAAATCAAAGGCTCCTATGAAAAAGATTCTGCGATACTTCGGGCCCTCTGCTCTCCAAGGCTGTGTAGCTCCTACAAATAGCTTAGCGGGTTAAACTGACCGAATCTCAGGGACAAATTGCTCAATTGGCAGGATTAGATAATCAACAGAATAATTCAGTTTTATAGCATTTCATTTTCAATAAACAATGCAAAATTTTAAATTGTAAAATACCAGGAGCTTATAGGCTCCTGAAAATATTCATTCATTCTTATAATAAAGGAAAGGTACACAGGGTAAAGAAAAAAGACCGTTCAATGAACCTTCTGTAGGAATTCTATCGTCACGGGCACACAGTGGAACATTAACATTGCCGGCATAAAGAGCCTTATTAGTTTTTCACTTTCGGTGGACAAAAGCGTTTCCTGGACCTTGTTTTGCTTCTCCAATTCATTGTTACCAAGCCCGCGGTCCCCTTCATCAGCGGAATGCGGGTGCATGAAATTCATGTGCGTGCCTTAGACATAATGATAGACGGATAGATTTGAAATGCTCGGGATAAGACATAATGATAGACGGATAGATTTAAAATGCCCGGGATAAGTTTGTAATGCAATAAGTCAGGCCCATTTCACGTTACCTGATTAATATTTATATTGTGTAGAATTGTGGACAGTACTTTCTGCGCGGTCGCTGTTTATTATGCTGTACAGGGTGGTTCTAACCTTTCGGAGTCTTTGGATGAAATCCTAAAGTGAGACTGGTTCAAATGAAAGCTACTGAGCAGTACTTTCCTGTGGTACTGTTTATTATGCTGTACAATTAAGGTGGTTCTAACTTTTGAGCTTGTGAATAATATCCTGAAGTGTGACCATTCAAATGAAAGCTGCACTGCTTTCCTGTGGTGCTGTTTATTATGCTGTACAAGTTGGTTCTAACTTTTGAGTCTGTGGATGCAGTCCTAAAGTGTGACCATTCAAATGAAAGCTACTAAGCAGTACTTTCCTGTGGTGCTGTTTCAGGACCTTTTAGTTATACCGTACAAGGTGGTTTTAACTTTTGAGCCTGTGGATCCCTAAAGTGTGACATTCAAATGAAATTCAGTATATTGTGGTGCTTTCGTGTGGTGCTGTTTATTATGCTGTACAAGGTGGTTTTAACTTTTGAGTCTGTGGGTGAAATCCTAAAGTGTGACTATTCAAATGAAAGCTACTGAGCACTACTTTCCTGTGGTACTGTTTATTATGCTGTACAAGGTGGTTCTAACTTTTGAGTCTGTGGATGAAATCCTAAAGTGTGACCATTCAAATGAAAGCTACTGAGCAGTACTTTCCTGTGGTACTGTTTATTATACTGTGCAAGGTGGTTCTAACTTTTGAGTCTGTGGATGAAATCCGAAAGTGTAAGCATTCAAATGAAAGCTATTGAGCAGTACTTTCCTGTGGTACTGTTTATTATACTGTGCAAGGTGGTTCTAACTTTTGAGTCTGTGGATGAAATCCTAAAGTGTGACCATTCAAATGAAAGCTGTTGACAGAGGAGTACTTTCCTGAGGCGCCGTAAACTTTTATCAATATTTTTGCCAAATGAAACCTTGCCCATTTTTAGCTTTCAGCTTGGAAACTTTTGGAATTAAGTTGAATTGTCCGTCGACCGACCTCGATCGATTTAACGTGCCCCCGAATCTAGGTGTTTGTATTTTCCCGTTCAAATTTTCTTCGTGGAACTGGTCTATGTTGCATATAATTACTTCATTAGCAACTGATTGTCAACGAAAGTTGTTGGCTGTCACATTAGAAGGTATAAACAATTCACAAAAATTAATGCTGGCGATTTGAATGATTTTTACGATTAAAGACTAGTAAAAATAACGAGACTTACCTTTAGGGGAAGAGAGTGTCGATGCTTTTCGACTTTGTCCGTTTTCTATTGCCGCTTTCAATGATGGTTTTGATAGCGTTTTATTCACAGGATGCAAAAAGCGATTTCCGTGCAGTTCTTCCTTCCAATTCTTAGTCCGTTTGAATGATAAAAGATGGTTTTAACCAAAGATAGCAATCTGGATCAAGAATATACCATTTAAATTACTTGCAGTGTAGCTTATTTAAGTTTACAGTAATTATTCAAAAGCTATTTTAGCAAGAGCCGCAATGCATTTTATCATTAGCTTAAACGGCAGTAAACAAACATGACGGCTCATCTGTACAATAAAACGAAATATTATGTTTAAATAAGAATAAGCGTTAAAAAATGTTTACCTGGCGACTGAAACAAAACAGGGTTTTAAAAATCTTGCATATAGCCTTGTTTATAGTTAGAACTGATTTTAGGAATATCTAAATTATTTTTTCGTTGTTCAAAAGAGAAGGCTTTATCAGTATGGTCAAATATAGCCGGAAAGAAATCGAAGGTAAATGTTTTGATTGACTGGTTTTCTATTTATTTTAAGAACGAAAATCTTGCGTTAAAACAAGATGTAAATGGGAATTAAGAATCTGCAGCTGACTCAATAAACTCGCTTTGTTTCTTATAAACATTATGCTTTAAAGTATTCAATTTGTTCGCGTCAAGCCATGCGAACATACGTAAACAAAATTTCATAAAAAAAAACTTTTTGGGGGCTGTTTAACTTCTTTGTTCGAAAATAGCCGTGCCACTTAGGTTCGCTGCAATTTTTTTTTAAGTGCAGTACCGATTATTCTTAAATTGCAAGCTTTGTTTTGGCCAATTAGTTTACAATTACAAACCCACGAAAAAATCCCGGAGGCAGACAAAAAGCGAAGCCTCTCTGACTTGTGTCTGGCGTGTGCTGCGTAAGCGTTGCGGGTGAACAGAGAAAATAGTTGATTTTCGAAAACGTCGCCTAAAAGCGGTTTAATTTTGATTCAGTGTCCAACGGTCTGACATTTGTTTTAACAGGGTTTAAGAGGGTTTAAGAATAATCGTGCCTGAATGTGCGATAACCAATTAGAGCAAAGCATTCTGTTTCTCGACCAATCAATCAATCCTTTTTTTAACGTGGTCAGTACGCTTAGCTTAAGAGCTAGTTTCCAGGTACACCACGAAATAATAAAGATAAAAGATACAAAATAAAACTTCATTAGAAGTGTATAAATTTAAGTTAAGCTATAATTTAAAAAAAAATGATTACGAATTAAAATAAAACAAACGTATTTCTTTTTTAACCAATCAGAAGCAAGTCAATCGTAACTTGCCATACGTGGGTTTTCCAGTTTTCCCGCGCTTGGCATCATTTGCATGAGATCCCGCCTTTTGGCGGCACATTGCACTATCTCCATTTGTTTGGATTGGCCAGAAGCGCTTACCATTTGTATGGACTTCTTGATAATAGTCCTTCGACAAACTGAACTGTGCAAGTAAACGGAATGGATAAAAGAAAATTTGGTTTTATCAACCAAGTTGATAAGGTCAAGGTTGATTGGCCAACTCATTGGCGTTCTTTTTATTCAGTTGTCGAGTTTCCGTCATATAAATTAGACAAATTAAATACAAAAACAACTGAGAATGTCAGCTGTAAATGGAACGATAAATTCAGACTGACCGGTCCTCGAATGACCGATGTCGACGAGTATTATTTTTCCGGAAATGTTCTAGCTAGAACATTTTTGACAAAGCTATGAAATAATATTAAGAAGCAAATAACCGAGGCAACAAACTCAATAATGTATGTCTATGTCTATATATATATATATATATATATATGTCTCAGAAACTTCGGACTCCTGCAGACAAAACTAGTTTTGAAACCGTGCACGTCACCGGAATAAGCCAGATTCTGATTAGAGTCCGCAGATTGAAAAGATCTTTTCTCCAATATGGTATACAGCGATATAACACATTGTTGTTTAAAGCGTAATAGTTGTATTGTAGTTGTCGGGGTATTAAATAAACGTTGAAATTCAGTGAAAAATGTAACCTCACTTTTTTAAACGTGATGGGACATTTCTTACAAATAAACGTACAAATAATATAGCACCTAAATATAATATTTTTTAAAGCATGTTGCGTATTTTATGTATTTCATATTCACTATTAAAAAGACGAAAGGCTGTGGTGAAACAAGGATTTTTCTTGACGGTCTACACCTGAAGTTCTTTGAAAACATTTTAGTTGCTTTTTTCTCATTCTAGTTTGCATTTTGCTTAAAAACTACCTATTCCATGTTCGAGAAACCTTTGAGCGACTTCTAGTACTTTTATCTGTTTTATGTATAAATAAAAATAACAAGCATTAGAGCTGATTGCAGGATTAATTTTCTGACACGAAAAGGTTCAGTAAACGAAAAAATAACCCAGCTTAACCAATCCATCATAACTGTCAAACATGCACTTTCGACATATACTATTATTAAAATACCTTTTTTCAATATTTACTTTTATTGCATGTGCACTAAGAGAAGAATTTCAGTTTTAATTAGTCATTTCTTACCATGATCTTACCACAAAACTTACCAGCAAAATACAGCCTTTTTGTCGCCAGAGAGGTATCACTTTAAAACCAGCTCTTTGATAACTTTTAAGGAAAGAACTTATAAATATTTTTAAGAAAGGCAAAAGAACTGAGAAAATTTTCGTGGGGATACATGACAGATGAAATGATAAATGGTACTTAAGCAAGTGCTTTTATACTTTATGCAGATTTTTGGTTGATTTCGATAGGTCGTTATTAAAAATTAACAAGAAGCTGTACACAGCTTGAACTCGTGGCGTCTTTATTTAAAAAAAAACCCAGTGCATTATTTAGTGCTTTAAGTGCTTTTACGGAGAAACATAAAATTATGTCCGAAAAGTAAGACTACATTCAGTAGCCGACACTTGATATCACGTGGCTTTTTAATAAACTGACCAAAGGTCACTCCTAACTAACTACAAACACTTCAGAACGCAAAAAGTGACCGAGAAACACTACTCATTTTATACCTAGTTGGCGTTTAACGCCATGAGTAATATCGACCTATCGAAACCTGTTTTTAACATAACAATAACTCTTCAGGCCATGAAAAATTGAATAATCTCATGAAACCGATTTGTTTTAATACTATATAAATGTTTTATGATTTTCACCAAATGAATGTGCGATTCGTCAAGTTTTCAGTTTTGATATTCCTTGTTACCTGGTAAAAAAAAAAAACTTGAATGTTTAGTTAACCGAAGCATAAGTGAAACCTTTTGAATCCGTACAATTATTGCTTTGAATCAGAAAGACACTGATTTCCGACACTTAAAATGGCGTTTCATGTGTAATTGCACACATACAGGAACACTCCAGAAAATCAAACTTGAGAACTTATTAGGAAAACAGCACAATGCCGGGAAGGTTTTCTTAAATGGTGCCTCAAGATCATTGCATGACCTCATTAGAGACGACACATTCAGCTCATCTGAGATAAAATTCTCAGTTATAAAATAGATTTCATTCATGAATTGAATCTTTGTTAGTATTCATTATGGCAGTTTTTTTATTCAAGGTCTCAAAATCACCTAAGACGATGCTTGAGGCCGAAGAGCGAAACCCAAACAATGCGCTACGAAAATAAAGCACAAAAATAAACTGCGAAGTGGGAGTCGACGACAGCTTTACATGGCGCCAACAAAAGTCAAATGT
Source organism: Cladopsammia gracilis (assembly GCA_022457155.1). Classification (NCBI taxonomy): domain Eukaryota; kingdom Metazoa; phylum Cnidaria; class Anthozoa; order Scleractinia; family Dendrophylliidae; genus Cladopsammia; species Cladopsammia gracilis. The sequence goes on from JAJGOT010000040.1 coordinate 2,148,917, forward strand.
TCTATTCCAATACTCAGTGATCTGAATAGATTAGATTCAACGGTGTTTGCAATAATGGTCTTGAAACGATCCATGATAACCGTCACGTCACCAAATGAAGAAACCATAACGAGGGAAAATGTTTCTTAGACCTAACGAGGGAAAACCTAACGATGGAAAAGCTTTTTTAAAATAGGTTTTCCCTCGTTAGGTCTAAGAAACATTTTCCCTCGTTATGGTTTCTTCATTTGGTGACGTGACGGTAATCATGGACCTATTACCCTTGAAATTCGTCCATACTCGTTCGTCTGGCTTTCAATTTTGTTAATGCAAATTACTTATTTAAGGTGGTTTAGAAACAAGATTTTAGCATATCTCAACTTTTGATGAAGATATTTCGTTAAACGCTAACAAGGATTTTCGTTGGGTTGTTTGTTATTATAACCGTTATACATGATAAGTACCACCTGCCATGCAAGAAATACAAAGATCTTCAAAATATCCAAAACAAAAGACCAAGCGTATTAAAAAGTGGCCACAGATAATTATTGATATAACAATAAGACGAAAAACTGTAAGGCAGAACTTTGTTGAAAGTTCTTTAAAATCAGTTAATATTTTGCCTGAGAATAAATCACAATTGTAAACAACGGTTTCAAGTAAATTGAGGGTAAAAACGAGGACTTGCAATCTTTTTGCGACCTCTTCCGTTTTCGGCGTGCACACTAAGCGGCGCACGTACCTGACTGTTTCAGCAATTTTAATCAGGGCTCTATTACAAATTAAAGAAAACGCTGATAACTTGGACAGCGGGTTATGTTTTACCCTTAATTGTTAAAAACGGTAGGTGACCTTTCGACGACATTCTAGTGATTCGGCAAAGGACTCGCACAAAAGCTTCATAATACAAAGAAAAGGTTGAATCGAATAACCGCTTAGTAATTCCCAAGTATATTTCACTGTATTGTATAGAAAATCAAAGTATATGCAATTATTGAAGACGACTAAAAAAGCTGCAAACTTCACTTATTTAATACCAGCAGGTAAGTCTTCAAAACAATTCGAGAATAACTCGCTGTCATAGGAAGAATGGAAATTATCGTGCAAAATACTTAACAAATTCAAGAAACCGTTTGCTTGGATAGCATCTATTTTAAAAAGTTAATATACAACTGCACTCAATATCGAAGATATCGCTAACTTCAAAGATTCAAAAACGGCTGGAGAAAATAATAATTATATTAATTAATTTAAACTTCCGATAAAACTGTTTGCTAAATCTAAACATATGAAACTGTAAGCAATAATTCAACAATGAAATAATTTAATTTATTATTATATAAACTTCAGTGAAATACTATGTAAATATGTAACTACTGTAATATTCACAGAAATGCCCTGCATGATGAGAAACCTTAGAGGTTGAAAGTTCTTGGCACAATCTGTAGCTTTTTCAAGCCCATTTTTTCTCGTCTCATTTTTTCAGTTTTTAAAGGGACAGTATCACGAGATTCCACGTTCCACGCGTGGTACTGTTCATTGTTCTTGCACCGGCATTTTGGACAGTGAGTTTTTTCTTCCGGCTATCAAAACGGATTTTTTGATTCAACAAATACCTCAACTTCTCCACGGCCTTTTTGAATTTGCCGAATCAAACTTGAAAACATGGGCCGACGTTTTCAAGTTTCGCCCTCATGATAACGCCCCTTTAATCTGTTTAGTTCGTGGAGTACAGTACAGTTACTGTTATAAAGCTTAGTGTACTTGTGAAATAAACCATTGATTGGTTGATACTCACCTTTACAAATCTGTAACCTCTTTGTTCTTTGATCTTGAATCACCTTAGCTAGAGGATTATTCTCTTGATGTAAACATTTCTCTATAAAAATCTAATTTTCTTACATTTGTTTTGCAATCCGTGACCAGTGGTGACAGATGCACACCTGGTTTCCCCTTCATAATGTAAATAAGCTATACAAGATTGACTCCTTCCCTCCCCCTCCCTTCGGTGACTGCCAGGCCGTGCAATTGTTCGTGCAGGTTTTATGACTTGTTCCTTCCTCGAGATTTTGGAAGAAAAACAAAGCAACAAACCTTTCAGTTGTACTGAAGATGGCCCATCGACGTACGGGAAAAATGTTGTCAGGGAGAGACTGAACGTAATTTGCCCGAATAAAACTCGTGACGTCATGTTGAGTAATGTTCATTCGTCATGATGATGATTCCAGTACTCGCTGACAGTTTACTTTTCTACCGCTGTGAACGATCCGAAAACGAGCTTCTACATGGTTCGAGTCAAATTCGCTCTCGCATTCTTCGCATTTCATACGGTACCGATCGGTACCGCCAGAGGATATCGGTACCTATCCGCCGGTAACTGAGAACTTTTACGAGACATCGACGAAGACGTACATCAATCGACCGGATCCCAACTACACATACTGTCCTAATAAGCAAGATAGTTACCAATTGTTAAACTTAGACCCCCGGCCTACCCCCCCCCCCCCCTCTCCGTACGCCTATGAGATGTCCAGCACCTAAATACTCCTGTATTACTAATATATTACTATCAGAACCACATCAGTGACGGCTAATAAAACAATTACAACTAGTAAAACATAAAAAACGTTGCCTTGAGTATTTTTGTTGATAATTTCATAAGAAAGAAAGATATTTCTGATTGAACTTTCATATTATCATCAAAACCTACCTAGCTACCGTAAAATGCCAGTTACAAGCCCTGGGCTTATACAACTTTAAATATAGTAGTCTTTTGTACTGAAGGGTTTTTTGGCTGGCAAGCAAAACATACTGTGATAAAGCAGCGTTATCTCAGTTAATTTGGTGTACTTTTTGTAAAGAATTGCTGTTAAGGAACTGTGGTATGTTTATATATAGGAGGCGGTATAACCGCAATAATATTTTATCACCAAACTGATGAGCCTTATGTTTATAGATGACGGCCAAATCTGGCTTATATTAGTTTCTAGTCTGAAGTGTCACATGTCTCCTCGAACTCTCCATTGAGCAACAACATGGGTTTAAGGGCAAGGGGACAGCTGAAACCCTTCAGACAGTTTTATGATTATTATTATTCATGTAAATTCATATTTAGTCTGACAGTGTATTAAACTGAGTTGTCTGATATATTACTTGAAAGGAAGTGAAACAGTATCAGAGAGGGCGATAGGTGCAGAAAAAAATAGAAATTTAATGCTGTTTGAAAGGGTGCCGTGAACTGGCAACAAGGCGACGCGTTGAGCAATCCTTGTTCTATTAAATAACTTGAAACTCCATCTACTCTACATTATTTACTTGGGTTGAATCAGGTATGTTTAGCTGTTTCCGTCGTGCAATACTAAAATCAAACTTTCCGCTCGAAAAGGGCCAAAATTAATTATATTTTATCGTTTATGTATTGTCAAGAAGCGATTTACCTTTACTTTAACAGGCGTGATCAGTTTATCTAATTATTTGATGAAGTACTGTTTTACTGATACCAAAGAGGAAAGAAACGTTTTTCTTAATTTTGGTTCTGTAGATAAGTACAACTATATAGTGATACCAATAAATAATAATAATAATAATAATAATAATAATAATAATAATAATAATAATAATAATAATAATAGTAATAATAAATATAAGTGAGATCCATAAAATAAGTTTTTTCATAATTACGATTTTTTCAGTTTTAAGCTTTTAGTTTTTAAGTGATTATGAACTTGAAACTCTGTTGAGAAGATTTAACTTTACTTTTCTAATCGAAAAGTGTCGAATAATATTTTATCGTTTATGTAGTGCTAGGATTCATGTAATTTTCACTTTTAAAACTGCACAATTTATTTCCCGTCAACAGGAAGACAGAAAATGGACAGAAAAGTAAAATTAAAAATTTTAAGCTATCAATTAGCAACATCAGCCATATCAGCTTATAGTGAACTAATTGTCAGTTTGGTTTTAGGCATGAAATGTTTGCATTAATTAGAAAGCTTTTTAAGCCATTCTTTAACACAAACACTGACATTTGTGCATGTTTTTAAATGACATTGAAAGGTCTTGTGCTAGGAACTTGAGTTAATAAATATTACTGAATTAAGATAAACAAATACAGACTTCAATTAATGAGCCAGACGTTTGAAGGGCCCGACAACGGAAAACAATAAAATGTCGTTTGATTTTCGGGGAAAACTATTACTCTAACTGTTATTGTTTGAGATCAACTATCTTTTGTAAAATATTTGGGAATTCAAATTAATTTCCGGCGGTTTGCTTTGAAGTTTTTAACTGTAACTTAGCCTGATGCGGAACTGAGGCATGAGTTCTGCTAAAATGAGACAAAGTTCGTATTAAAGTCATTTTATTTTTTTTTTATATCGTTCGGTTACATTGTTTACCGAACACGGTGATACATGAAACTAACTTACAATCAGTATACTCTCAGTTTTTTAGTTTAATTAAAGTAAGAAAAGACAATGTTTATCACTTAGTTTACTCCGCATTTATAGTTTAAAACAGTATCAGCGTCTTTCAGATGAACTTCAAAAAAACCAACCAAATTCAACGTGGAAGATAATAATCAAAAATAAAATCAAATCAAATCAGTACTGCAGCCGAGCGTTTGCTTTAAAGGTATTGTTAAATCAGAAAAAATGAATTGAGAAGTACTTACCGTCGGAACAAAATTAAACTAAACATATCGATAAAAACAATTCGGAGATTGTACAATGAAACCCTCACACTCTTTGTGTTCAATGTGGCATTTAATCGTATCAATTACGTCACAGAAGTTTCTGCAATAGAAATGAAACAAAACGAGACGCGATTTCGCTGTTGATACCTTTTTTGTCTACAACTCGACTTTTATACCGCAAATCTTAAGCTAAACGTGTCATTCTGCCGGAACAGTTCGTCAAACCGAAATGAGGAAAGGAAATTCGTGGTTATCATTTCGTTAAATAGATGGAAACATCCTTCATTCTTTTAAATTTTTAAAATGAAATAAGTTTCATCCGCTATGAACTAACTGACGGCTACCTAATTGGCTTGGGGGGGGGGGGGGGGGTAAGCGAAATGCTTTTTTTTGTCCAAACCGTATTACATCCGATCGAATTTTCTTGGCATTTGTCGTTTTGTAAATCACGCTATATTTCATACTGCTACAACTGCAATACTCGAAACAACTCGTATTGTAGCGCAAAAAAACAAAATGGCCGCTAAGGAGAGGTGCATGTTACTCGGTGCGAGCAGTTCACGCAGCTCTTGTCTTACAATAAGCGACATTAGAAAGATTTTCGGTCAAATAGGATGCGGGAATTTATATTTGAATTCATGTTAATAACCATTCTTGTTAGGTGCCAACTCGTTGGAAGCAATTTTCAGTCAAACGCTGTAAAAATTGGTGGACAGTGTACCAGAATCTTTTTTTCTTGAGCCTTTGATAATGTTTAGTTTTATTTTTAATGTGCTTAATTGAGCCTTTGGGAAGTGGCGCGCTATAAATTCATTATTATTGTTATTAAAACATGCATGGACAGAGCCATTTCTCTCATGTATACTTTGCTGTTGAAATGCGGACGTTGATCGAAATTATTTTTGCCTTAAACGACCACCCACGAGATAAGAAGAGGTGATCGGTTACTGAGTCGCCTGCCGCAAGAGAAGGATTCTAAAAAATATATAACTGCGTGAGTTTTGATTCAAACAAAAATGGCCGGTACCGCAGAAGGTGTCGGTCGTTAAGAAAAATGGTCACTCCCAGAGATTCAACCTAACTGTTTTTTTTTTCTTTAACCTAAATTCTATAGCCGACTCAAAGGTGATTTAACTGCCCATTTGTTGATTTTCTTTGCTAAAAGATACTAATAATAGTTGTGTTATCAGGGAATATCACTTAAGATCATTTTCTATAAAAAGAACGAGACAATGGTACTTTCGAGTGGAATTTAATTTTTATAAACTAAACCCTTTGAATAAACACACCTTCATGGAAGCCTTCATGGAATCATGCATTTTTTAGTGAAACTGAGTATTTTGAACCCCTTGTAAGCGACCATATAGCTCTCGTTCGCGAAACCTATCTTAATCGATCCAGAGGATCGCCTCGTTTCAATACGTGAGATTCACGAGTGTCCTATGATACACGAAAGTAACTGCCTTTTCTAATCAGAGTGACTAATTTTAGAGGAGTCTTCCTTTATTGGCAGCAATTAAAATACAAATCTGTTGACAGATTTTTTAAAATTAAGCCAAAAGCAACAAAAGTTTTTGTGATGTGGCCCCCCTGAAAACAAAAGAAAATTTAAAATTTTAAGAACAAAGTGACGGCTTGCAAACAAAGTTATCTCTTTCTTTTATTGAAACTCGATAAGACCGCCACATTTCCGCACGCGCTCATTATAAATTAAAATCGTTAGCTTGTGCTTTGACAATTTTCGAATTGGAGGCTAGACACGCGTTTGTTTCAACTAATCTCTTGTTCATTACGCGACTTTGTGCGAAATCAACTCACAAATCCACTCAGTTGGTCGCACTACACAGATGTTCAAGCCAACTAAGAAAGAAGAGATTGCAAGAGACACTTTAATATCTATCTTGATGGTTTTTATTTTGATGGGAAATGCGCTAATTATGGCAGCGTACAAGAAAAATTCCCGTCTTCGAACAGGCTCGAATGTGTTCATCGTGGGTTTAGCAGCTTCAGATTGGCTCGTGGGAGCCATAGCCATTCCTCTGTACATTGTAAATCTCAGAGGGGAGCCGCCGAGTGCGCTGCTGGTTAGGTTCTATGTCTCGCTCGATATTTTCAGCGGAACAGCGTCCGTATTTCATCTCATATCAGTTACTGTGGAGCGATACATCGCCATATCAAGACCTTTTCTTCATCGCACTCTCCTTCTCGACTCGTATTATCGCGTTTTGGGCGTTGTCTGGGTGTCAGCTCTGGTTCTCTCCTGCCTCGACTTCACGCTTACACCCAGCATCAGCACAAACTACCCGCTCTATGCTCTCCTAACTGTGTTTTTCCTCGCGTTGGTAATCATTCCGACATTGGACATACTTATCTTCAAAATAACTCAATCGTTGATTCGCAATACTGTTGAGCCCACGGTGCTGACCAGAAACCAAGCAAGCTGGCAAAGGAAACTTCGCCGCGAGGGAAGAACAGCGGCAACGCTCGCAATCATCTGTGGGACGTTTTTTGTCACGTGGCTCCCTCACGTGATAGGGGCGTTCGTGTTTACGTTCTGCTTCCCCTGTAATTTGTCCCCTGTGGATATCGGCCGTGTGGGCGCCTTTATCAAGTGTATGCAGTACGCAAACAGCGCTTTGAATCCGTTTATATTCGCGTTTCGCGATGCTGAGATGAGGAGGACCGTTAAGACTTTGATACATCCCTGCGTGAGTATGGTGCAGCCTGCAAGTTCTTCGGCGAATTCAACCTGGCCATAAAACGTCGTCTAAACCACAATGGCAAACCAAGAGATGTTACGGATCGTATGAAGTTGCCATAATAAACTACATGAACAATGAAACACCGCATAATTCTTTGGAACTTCTAACGAGACTGCGAAACGTATTTAACCGCCTTGATATTTATGTGTAATGAGCAAAAGCGAAGTAAACCTACATCGCTCAACATCGAAATACACAATAGTCATAGTGATAATTATACATGTACTTACCACTAAATTTTTACATCACATGATGTCATAGTGCTCTATTTATAACTTAGAGTAGAAGTAAATATTTTGTGCTCTTTGCGAAAATTCTATTTTTCTTTAAACTGTGCATTTTAGCTAGAAGAATACTTTGAAATTACGATCGGACTAATGATGTAAAGAGACTTAATTTTAATTAAACAACGAGTTCATTTAACAGATTTTAGTTTCGGGCAGTGTTGAAAGGTTTTAAAAAATATAGAAGTAATGACCGAAACATGACATGAAAAACGAAATGAGGTTGTGTTTTAAGGTTTCCACTAACAAATCACACTATCTGTGTATATATGTGTAACTATTGCTCCCCTTATATACGGGAGTAGATATATTAATAAACACCATTAAAAAAAATCCATCGGTGCCTAACTTTAAACAAATCCTCATAAAAACTGGCATCATAGTATAGTATAGTATAGTATAGTATAGTATAGTATAGTATAGTATAGTATAGTATAGTATAGTATAGTATAGTATAGTATAGTATAGTATAGTATAGTATAGTATAGTATAGTATAGTATAGTATACAAAGAACCGCCCCTGTTATCATATAAAAGGGAACGTTCTCTAACTGAGATATACTCGTGCGCACCAAACTATAAAATGGCTATAACACGCGCGAGGGAGTCGCGTAGGACTGTTACTCTTTATTACCTAAAACACCTTTCGAAAGCCAAACCTGTGTGGAGGGTGATTAAGGCATGCGCAGAATCCCCTCAACCCACCATCTCTGTCAAGGGCCGCCTTCTAGCTTCCCGCTGACCATGGCTCGACAGATCACAATGATCACTACCCATGTGACGGTTACGTGGACTAATCAAAACACCTTTGCGAAATCAAAAGTCTCATTTCGAAAATCAAACCCCCATTTGTAAAATCAAACAATAAAATTTTGGAAATCAAAAAAATTACTTAAGAAATCAAAAATCACACAAAATAAATCAAAGCGAAAAATTTTCGAAATCAAAGTACAAAACTTGAAATCAAAATCTAAATTAAACACAATAAGAAAACAACAAAAGAATAAAAAGCAGAATTGAATAAACCGTATTAATTCGAATTAGCGCCCAAATTCGAATAAGCGTTCCCCCTGAAAGCGCAAAAAAATCATAAGCGCCCACCGCCTACCCTCAAACAAATTTTGTACTATCCGGGAATCCCAGCGTGAAGTAAAAGAAGCATCAATTGTGTTCCAAGTGAGAAATGCAGACTTGACTGACAGTTGCTCAGTTATTAAGACAGTCAATGAACTATTCATACTGTTAGAGTGGTTTTACTTCATCTGTGAAATAGATGGTAGGATTTTACGCCGTAGTACTTCGTATCAGTTTCTATTATACTCGAATATTAGAGCGATTACAGTTAACCCGTGAAATAGTTAGTAGAATAGTACGCGCTATTGGACAATAATTCCATTGTTTTTTTTTTGTTTAATTTGGACTTTCACACACCAATTGTTAGATTGTGAATCACTCTATCAAGGTCTAGCGCTAGTGTAATAGATAGTGATAGGTAGTGTTACACACTAACTAATAGTTTCTGTTTCACAGTTGAAGTAAAATCACTCTAATGCTTTGTTCATGTTCACTTTTGCACTTTGTTTTGGTGGATTGAAGCGAAATAAACTTATCCTTTAATTTGTTCATCTCTAAAAATGTTCTCACTTGCTTACCGGAAAAGGATGAAAAAATAATAAGCGCCCACCCTTGCATTTCAGCAAGTAAGTACATTTTTAGAGAATAACAAAACAAAGGATAACAAGTTTATTTTGCTTCAACTGGCAGACAAAACAAAGTGCAAAAGCGAACATGAACAAAACCCAGGGCTCTTATTCGAATAAGTACGGTAATTGCTCTCTCAAGTGGAAACTAAGGGCAAACATAAACATAAACGTTTAGCAAGGCGCGTAAATCGACATATATACTACTTCCCACAACTGCCAACAAACATGCACTGAACATGTCGAACGTACTCTTTTAACCCGTGATTAATACCAGTGTTACAATTGTTATTGAAGGCGCGGTAGTGTAGCGCTTATATATATATATATTAGCGCGATGGTGTTGAGTCATTTAGTTCTTACAATCTGAACTAGGAAACATACTGTAACACAGATTACTTCAGTAAAATCCCGCGTATAAGAACCTACAATTTTCCAGGTCAGGCTGCAAATAAATTTAAAGCCAGCAATAACTGTTTCTTATAAAAACGGGCGTCTAAAATGGCAAATTTCAGGCTGTAGGTTCTTAATCCGCTAGGTTAATTCTTATACGCGGGATTTTACTATATTGAAACTGAATTGACTGGTTATTTTCAAAAGTGAAATTTTCAGTTAATTTAAAATTTTAAACTTGTTTACCTGACTTAGCAGGTTACGCAATGTGACGTCACAAATCACGTGATAAGTGGCGGGAGAACAAAGGATATTCAGGAGGCATTAGGATTTGCTGTCAAGAAGCGAATAACTGTGACCGTTTTATAACAGATACTCCCGAAAGCTACTATGGGAAATTAAGATGTCTCAAAGCAAGGACTGTGGGCATTGTTGTAACGTTACGTGGCAGATAACTGACTCAGTTGTTATAAGGTAGGAGAGAAATTGCCTTGAAAAGAGGTTTTGATCAAAACTGCCTTGGACACTACTAGCAATGAGAAATATTTTAATTTCGCTTAAATATGAAAAATTTATTTAAGCCGTCGATGCGAGCAGGGCGAGTTCAGTAAAGAAGACAAAAACATTTACGTACTTTATTCTGTCGAAAGTTTGTTCTATGTGACGAAAGTAAAGCCGGGAAAATTCCGTTTCGAGATCCATTGTTTTCATTATTCGAAAGCACGTGGGAAATTAGCAGGTCCCAAACTACTTGTTGCAAAATTTCGCGAATTTCAGGTCAAATGCATATGACTAATTGTTACTTGGTATTAATCAGAAATTCGCCTTGATTTATCGAAAAACCCAAAAGCGAGAAGTCTAAGAAGTCTAAATGTTTTACTGAGAACAACTAATCGGCTTTTTTTGTAATTCTTTTTTCTGAACTTTGTTTACAACTGACACTGACAAACGTCTGTTAAAACATTTTGAAAATAGCGATTTCATGGCCACTCGTGTACTCACGCTTCTTAACTGTAGGCGATCTAATGATAGACAGCCTCTAGTTAGCAGTCAGATTGTTAGTCTTCCGATAGTCGGCGACTTACTTTAAGGTACGTACCATTTCTCAGAACTGCCAGGCCGGCTGAGTCGGTCAATTCGAAGATAGTATGCCATTATTGTTTCGCACTGTCTGTCCACACCGGTCAGTTCGTAGATAGCATGCATCTTTTTCATGCACTTGTAGGAAGAGGTCTTCAAAAAGGTGCAGTACTCTGTTTAAAAACTGACCGGTCTGGCCCGCCAGGCCTGACAAGTGGTAAGCGCTCTTTATAGTGAAGTTCACAGCAATCACGTTCACAGCAATCAGTCTTTGTCCTTAAAAATGTTTTAATTTTTCAAATACTAAGATCAGCAGGTCAACTAATTTGTATTATTTTTCTACTAAGGTGTGTCTTATGAGCGAAATCGCACAGAATGATGGTGAAGATTTCACTTTGTCCACCACCGACTACCTCGGTATTGAGAGCATGCGTAGGAAAAGACTAATCCCCTCACTCAAGCTCACGCTCGAGTCTCGAGTGCACAGGGTGGGCACTCTGAAAGGACTACCACGCCTGTTCCTCTTTCGGAGAGCTTTCTGTTTCTACTGGGGAGTCATAATATCACTATTAATTTACCTTAAATGGTACTATCCTTTATATCTGACGAGTACAGTCAATCGAAATGCTCTGCAAGACTTCGGTAAGGACTGGTGCCGAATGCGCAACGCGAGAATAGACTGGGAGGGAATAAGAGAACCCTGTGAAGGCAACATAGTTTACGAAGATAACCTGCCAGGCTGGAATGCGGAAAACAGGACAAACGGGCGGTACAGCTTTCTAGAATCTATGGACATTCGCCCTGCAGGTGAATTCAGTAGGATAACGATTCAGACCCAGACCTCCTACGGCCTTCCCAAGTTAGTCGGAGGGGACTACTGGCGAGTATTTATTTCCGGTCCAACTGGATTTGCTCCCACGGTGTTTGATCACGGAAATGGCATATATGAGATCTTGTTCTTGGTTCTTAATCCCGGAAATTATTGCCTGTTTGCGGTTTTGGATCATTCAATATGTGACGGTATGAAGGATCCTCCTGACTACTGGTTTATTTCGGGTAAGAAAATATTTTCATGTTTTTACCCATCGATTAATTTTCTCGCCGATCTTATTGGATAAAACACATACATCACCTGGTGCAATAGCAGCCGATATCCTACGTCCAATTTGATGTTCCTCTTACGGTTTTATTTCGACAACAATTAAAAAGAAAGTAGTTTCGCAGAAGTCAGTGAGGTAAAATTAAAGATCTATTGGTAAATGGAGCGCCAGGAGACAGTAAAAAATTCAAAAAATATGCAGCTGTTAACATCGATAAAGCAATTAAGTTTGGGAAATTAATCTTAGAGTTACAAAATAAATACACGCCTTAGTTTTAGCTTGCTGATATACTTGAGGATTGGCTGAAAGATTGTCCTCAAAATTTCACAGTTGCCCTTGAAGCTTCGCTTCTCGGCCAAACTGTTCACAGTTTCGGTCAATCCCCGCGCGCTGATCATTAAACTCGGCTAACACACTGTACTGTATACGCGTATTGTAAATTACCATAGCACTTTCTCGTGTTTGTTATTAGTACCTATCGTTATCTGAACTTAATAATGTTTGTCGAAACTTGCAATAACATACTGCTATCATAAATTGAAATGACATGTTGTTGTTTCTTTAATGCATGTTGTAAATTGGCGCGAAACGTGCTGTACGATCGATTCTATATGAATTTTTACACTTAATTAAGGATCACAATCACACACGATCACAGGGACGAATCCAGGATTTTTCTTAGGAAGGGGTGCACCTCTAAGGAATGACGTAACTGAAGGGTGACGTAAACAAATTTTAAAAGCGAACTCCTCCCCTAGATCCGCCCCTGATGACTACAAAGTTATTTCTTTATTAAAAGTTACATGTAAGTTTGACTATTGAAGTGAGTAAGTTACAGATTCTTTGTAATATATATAATGTATTTACCAGCAATATGCGTTCTTTTTTTTTGCGTGGAGAACGCGCTTAATTCATGTTGATAAGATGGGCTGCTGGATCAGCGGCTGTGAACACATGCCAATCAGTTTAAGATGAAATTTCGTGTCGATTTTCGACGACATTTTAAATACGAATCTTAAGCCCCATTAGTTTAACTACGTTTTCAGTCTCTATCTTGAACGTTTTTAAGTGTATATGATTCAAATTACCTAGAATGGTTATAAAAGTCAATAAAGTTTCTTTTAGTAAAGATTTCACTGCAAATATTACGGGAGATTATGAGTTATTTTTCTAAACTAAACAACATTTAAACATGTTTAAGCGTCGGTGTGAATGGGATTATCATATTAGTCAGCCAATTTTATCAACGTTCACTACCCTTTCTTAGTGGCTTTGAAATAAATTCCTCATTATGTTTATGACTGCGTGTCGAATGTGTTTCATCTTCCAGCAATAAATCAAAGGATTAAGAGACGAATTTATTAAAACCAGAGTCATCGTGTAAACTCGCAAGCCCATCGTTGTGACATTTTCTTCAGAAGTTGAAACAATAATTAAGGTACAAAGCCTTGGCAAATAACAAACCAAAAACGCAAGATATACGAAAAATGTTCCTACTGCAAATTTTCTCAGACTCGCAGCGTTTTCCATTTCGCCATTCTGTGCTGCTTGTTGTATTTGCAGGGCTTGAATCTGGTTTGCGTGCCGTCGCACTGCTACATATATCTTGTAGTAAAGCAGTGTTGAAATTAAGAGACATAAGGCAGCGACAATGGCAGTAATCATGTATGTTACATATATTGGAATTAACAGCCTGAACGAAGAAAACACGCTCACAACCCATATTGTGATCACTACAGCGATAGCGCGCTTGTGTGTCACAAGTTCCTGGTATCTGAGATGGAGATGAACAGCTAAGAATCTGTCTGCGCTTAGTGCCATAACACCAAAGAATGAAACAAGAGAAAATATATTCAAGGTGATTTGGTACGTGACGTAAGTCGGAGTTTTTTCAGTGTCAACGTTCTCTTTTAAATCCATGACAGTAATTGCAATAAACAAAGGTTGGATAATAAGTCCAACACCAAGATCTGATACAGCCAGACTAAGGAGCAGTGTTTTTAAAGGTTTTGGTAGCGACGGAGTTTTTCTTAAGGCGTGAATTGTAACACTGTTCAGCATAATGGCGGTGAAAGAAAAGAAAACGTTGAAGACGCAATTGGCAATGTACGAGGAGTGAAGATCTTCACCTTCTTTCATTGCAACAAGAACGCGGTTATGAAAACCGTTCTCAATACGCGCTTTTTCAGAAATGCACAGAGATAGCGGTTTGATCTTGATAGATAAGTTTGATAAACTCACTTGCTTCTAGATCACACGGAAAAGGCTCAGGTCCTCAACTCAGATGTTACGCAAGTACCTCTTGATCAGTAACTGCTCAACACCGTTAGAGCAGTTTTAGTAATAAAATCTGTCCTGCACTTGTTAACAATACGAGCATCTCTTGAATGACTTGTCATAATATACTATTCTGATCCTTCGGCCAATTTTAAGCTGTTATCAGCCTGAGTATAAAACAGGTGTTTCAGTCGGGTCTCGTAATATAAATAATCAATTAATTTGACGTTCTTTTTTCTTTGAAGTTAAGTTGACAGACCAGAGTCAAACTCGCCTTTTTCCACTGTTGTGGCAATTTTATTGATCATTCATGTAATACATAGAGGTTATTCAGCGAAGAGTTGTGTAATAAGCCTGAGTCTTTTTACGAGTCAGTTTATATTTTTTCGAGCCTTTAGGCGCGAGGAAAAATAAAAACTGACAAGTTAAAATTCCCAACCGTCGATATTACACAAATTTTCGCTGAATAAATTGTTTATTCTTTATATACAAGAGTCATCATCTCGTAAATTGAAAAGTTCCTGTAACATGTCATATTTGCACTCGTTTTGATGCATAATTGCACCCTGGAAAGCTATGAAGTTATACATTTTAACCGCGGGAGGATGAAGGCGCCTCCATTCATCATACATTACCAACCGACCGGCTGTGGTAGCATATTAGCATGTTTAAATGGCCGGCCATTCTACACGACGATTTAAAATTAACCAGTAAGGAACTGGCTGAAAAGAGCGGCGCCACGAACAATTAGTGGAGATGTGCGCTAAAATTATATGTAAGTTTGACTATTGAAGTGAATAAGTTACAGTTCGTTTATAATATATACGGGTTATTTACTAACAATATTTGTTGGGAACGAGGACGTACTTTAATTGTTCTGTTTGTTTGTTTGTTTGTTTGTTTTTTTTTGCGTGGAGGACGCACTTAATTCATGTTAATTCGATGGGCTGCTGGATCAGCGGCTGTGAACACATGCAAATCTGTTTTAGATGGAGTTCGTGTCGATTTTCGACGACATTTTAAATACGAGTCTTAGTTACCCAATTTCATCTACGTTCTCCAGCCTTTCTTAGTTGTGACTTTAAAGTAAATTCCTCAGTATGTCTATGACAGCGTGTCGAATGTGTCTCAACTTCCAGCTATAAATCAGAGGATTTAGAGACGAATTCAGTAAAACCAGAGTCATCGTGTAATCTTGCAAGACCTTCGTGGTGTCACTTTCTTTAGATGTTGTAACAATAATTAAGGTACAAAGCCTTGGCAAATAACAAACCAAAAACGCAAGATAAACGAAAAATGTTCCTACTGCAAATTTTCTCAGACTCGCAGCGTTTTCCATTTCGCCATTCTGTGCTGCTTGTTGTATTTGCAGGGCTTGAATCTGGTTTGCGTGCCGTCGCACTGCTACATATATCTTGTAGTAAAGCAGTGTTGAAATTAAGAGACATAAGGCAGCGACAATGGCAGTAATCATGTATCTTACGTATGCTGAAATTAACAGCCTGAACGAACAAAACACGCTGACAACCCATATTGTGATCACTACAGCGACAGCGCGCTTGTGAGTCACAAGTTCCTGGTATCTGAGATGAAGATGAACAGCTAAGAATCTGTCTGCGCTTAGTGCCATAACACCAAAGAATGAAACAAGAGAAAATATATTCAAGGTGATTTGGTACGCGACGTAAGTCGGACTGTTTTGAATGTTAACCTTGTGTTTTAAATTCATTACATAAACTGCGATTAACAAAGGTTGGATAATAAGTCCAACACCAAGATCTGATACAGCCAAACTCAGAAGCAGTGTTTTTAAAGGTTTTGGTAGCGACGGAGTTTTTCTTAAGGCTTGAATTGTAACACTGTTCAGCATGATGGCGGTGTAGGAAAAGAGAACGTTGAAGACGCAATTGGCAATAATGTGCGAGGAGTGAAGAACTTCACCTTCTTTCATTGTAACAAGAACGCGGTTGAATGAAAACCGTTCTCAATACGCGCTTTTTTCAGAATTGCACAGAGATAGTTTGATCTTGAAAGATACGTTTGATAAACTCACTTGCTTCTAGATCACAGAAAAGGCGCAGGTCCTCAACTCAGATGTTGCATAAGTCATGTGCTTCTTGATCAGTAACTGCTCAACTCCGTTACAGCAGTTTCAATAAATATATCCTGCACTTGTTAACAATACGAGCATCTCTTGAACGACCTGCCATATAATATACTATACCGGATCCTTCGGCCAATTTCAAGGTGTTTTCAGCCTGTGTATAAAACAGGTGTTTTAGTTGGGTCTCGTGCCTTTTTCCTCTATTGTGGCAATTTTATTGATCATTCATTTAATATATAGAAGTTATTCAGCGAAAAGTTGTGTAATAAGCCTGAGTCTTTTTGCGGTCAGTTTTTGTATTTTTTTCGAGCCTTTACGCGCGAGAAAAAATAATAACTAACAAGTTAAAATGCACAATCGTATTACACAAATTTTCGATGAATAAATTGTTTATTCTTTATTATACGAGAGTCATCATCTTGTAAATTGAAAGTTCCTGTAACATGTCATATTTGCACTCGTTTTGATGCATAATTGCACCCTGGAAAGCTATGAAGTTATACATTTTACCGCGAGAGGATGAAGATGCCTCCATTCATCATACATTACCAATTGCAACTGGCTAAAAAGAGCGGCGCCACGAACAATTAGTGGAGATGTGCGCTATTATTGCTATTATTTCTGTTTAACAAAAATAGCTAATAATTCTTTCAGGACGGACACCAGGTGAAACTCAGTCATTTTTATGTAAATTTATTTCAATGGATATTAACTAAAAGGGCTTTGAGCAGTAACGCTAACACTCGTATCCCAAGAATGACGCATTTTAAAACTATTCCATCATCCATTACGTTTTCAGGGAATACTCATGGAAGCAACCAGCGCCAGGGAATTCTGGGAGGAAAGCAGGTTTATCTGATGCAGCCTTTCTTGGGCGGAGAATCAGTGTGCTTTGATGTGCCTGCGAGCCGTGGGCCAATGAGGAGAGATGGTACGGATAAATTTACATTGGAGTAAACGTTGCTGTTCTCCAGGTTTAAAACGTGAAAAAATAGTAAAAGTAAATGAAAAATTATAAAAAGTGTCATAGCGGTATGGGCCTACACTGGTATGGGCCTACACTGGTATGGGCCTACACTGGTATGGGCCTACACTGGTATGGGCCTACACTGTGGTATGCCTGGTATGGGCCTACACTGGTATGGGTCTACACTGGTATGGGACTGCACTGGTATGGGACTACACTGGTATGGGCCTACATTGGTATGGGCCTACATTGGTATGGGCCTACACTGGTATGGGCCTACTCTGGTATGGGACTACACTGGTATGGGACTACACTGGTATAGGCCTGCACTGGTATGGGACTACACTGGTATGGGACTACACTGGTATGGGACTACACTGGTATAGGCCTACTCTGGTATGGGACTACACTGGTATGGGACTACACTGGTATGGGCCTACACTGGTATGGGACTACTCTGGTATGGGCCTACACTGTAGGTGCTCACTTTTAACTCGTGAATACATGAAGCGTTGAACGCGGTTATAGCAGAAGGGGACAAATATGCAAATTTCACTCCTTCCGTCGATCGGTCGGTAGGGTCGTACCTCTCATAAACCTCTATTTTCATTGGCCGTTCTAAAACAGTACCTGCTATTGTTTATAGGGATAGGGGCATTGTGGGAGTGGGGATCGGTGAAGCAAAACGTCTTGGAGAGGGGAGGGGTCTGGGGTCTGATTTATATTTGCTGTACGTTGACTATGCTGTTCTTTGTTTAATAAAAAATATAACAAAATTCTCGAATCTGATTGGTTATCAGTAGGCCCGATTAGAGCATGAATTGGACTCCACTCAGTCCTATTACCATTATATAACATTGTCATGTAATACAAACATTACTTACTAGGGAGCTTAAAAGCTGATTTAGACGGCACAACTTTTGCCTACAGCTATCGCATGCAACCTGCTCACGCCATACATACAACACGAATCGCCGTCTAAATCAGCCTACAACTCGCTCACAACTGTTGCATGCGACGCGAAAAAAGTTGTAGGATTTTGAAACATGTTTTAAAACCCTACGACAATCGTAGCCACATACAATGTTATATGATGCGAGTTGTTTGCAATTTTCGCCTGACGCAAGCAGCGAGCGCTACAAAAAATCGCATGCGACAAATTTGTGCCGTCACGACGGTGACGGCAACAAGAACGGTCGACAACAATACCTTTGCACGTGCCGTCACATTTCGATACATTTCTTTGCCGTCCTCTACAAAACAACAACGTGAAATGACCAAATTATAGGTTTTTCAAGAACATGAACACTCGCGGTCAATTTTCCTTTCTCTGTTTGAAGTTGAAAGTCATCCCTACGAATTCAGCTCTTGGACAATTCAGTTATAATAGACAAATTAAACAAATTGCAAAGTAGGTTAAAAGATTGCGAATTCTTTTTTTATTTTTTTCAAGTCGTTTAAAAGCTCCCTATTGCTAGTAAGTAGACACCGCCCATACAGACACCGAGGCGTTGTCGCGACTCAAGATGTCTTCCGCCTAACGTTTTTTTAAATTTGCTCTTTTTCTTCTGCAGAATTTCTGAGTTATGGACTCGGTCATCCGTCCTACTGTGGTACCGACTGTCGGTTTTTATCGGATGGGTTTGGTTATTGGATGAATGGGAGGTGGATCCCACATGCGCCAGGTAACGCCTCAAATCCTTGCATCATGTTTTGGTAACTGTTGAAAGTAAACGTGTACTCGATTTATTTCATTTAAGAAACGTTTTCGATTTTCATTTAAAGTAACGTCGTGTCTGCTTTGTTGTGCGTTTGCTGAATAATCCTGTAACTAATTTTTGAAAAACCTTTGCAGTTTTTTGAGCCTCCAACGAAACAGAACAAACAGAACAAGCAGAAAAGACAGAACAAGCAAGAACAGAACAAGCATCCCATTTCTTAAACAAATCTTAAATCTGAAACAAATCTTAAATTCAAAACCAACGAAGATACATCTGGCCAATTTTAATGTAACAAATTCTAATAACGCACTGAACTAATCAGACAAAGCAAAACCGATGGTAAGCGCGGGAAAATAAGCAACTAGTGCCAAGCGCGGGAAAACATGCCGGCACTGGTACCAAGCGCGGGAAAACATGCAACTGGTGTCAAGCGCGGGAAAACATGCAACAGGCTGCCAAGCGCGGGAAAATATGCAACTAGTGCCAAGAGGAAAAACATGTAACCGGTGTCAAGCGCGATAAAACACGAGTAAGCCGCTAGTTACAATTAGCCTTGAAATTTATAAGGAAATCATTAAGTCGGTGGTACGCTACTTTTCTTTTTGCTGTTACATTGTGGTGAACCTGGTAAACTATACAGCAGGAAAATATATGAAGAGTTTGATGAATGCAAATGATTTTCGTCTCATTTTCACATTTTTTTTTTACTTACAGAGAAGTTATTTGAGAATTCCCCACGCAGGAGAGAAGGAATCCTGTGGATTTACGGCGATTCACTTGCTATTAGATTCTACGACTCCATTTATCAGACGTCTTTATGCAGTAGAGTCTTCAAGGCGTGTAACATCACATATAACTGGGTCTACAACATGATTGAACCTGTAGAAGTTGAGAAATATAAGAGAAACTATCGTGATTTTGACCCTTGGCGCGTTTTGAAAGAAATCGGCGACGTAATATATCGCCCGGAAATGGACGACAAAAGTGTCATTATCCTCAACTGTGGGTTGCATTATGTCTCTGCTTTGAAATTTGCAGTTTATCGCAAGCTTATTGATGACATTATCGCCATGTTTAAAGAGACCTGGGTGAATGAATATGGTGAAGTTCAACTTAAGTTCCGAGGGAAGTTGATATGGAAAACAACAACAGCTATTCACAGGGAAAGGTTCCTGTATCATGATCACCCGAGCCCACGGTTCTTAACTCTTCAGGTAGCGTAATAAAACGGTTTGATTTTTACCCACCCAGCGCAATCTTTATTTATTGCATGTGTTGTAAGTTTCGTACCCAGAGCCCAGTTAGTCAGTCAAACAGTCAATTAATCAATCAATTCATCTGAAGACTTTCAGTCAGTGAGTCAATGCATCCTTTCTTAACAGCCAGTCAGTCATTTGGTAAAATGGCGTTTTTTGATATTGTCAGTCAGTAAGTCGGTCAGTTAGTTAGTAAATCAGTCCGTCAATCAGTCAACCCTTCTTTCAATCAGTCAGTCAGTCAGTCAGTCAGTCAGTCAGCCAGCCAGTCAGTCAGTCAGTCAGCCAGCCAGTCAGTCAGTCAGTCAGCCAGTCAGCCAGTCAGTCAGTAAGGCAATTTTTTTTTTAAATATTGTCAGTCATTCAGTCGTGAGTCAATCAGTTATAAATTAGTTTGTCAATCAGTCAGTCCTTCTTTCAATCAATCAGCCAGTCAGTCAGTCAGTCAGTCTAGGCAATCCGTCAGCCAGTCATCCACTCATGATCAGTCACGGTCGGACATTCAAAGGCAGGCAGTACTTTCTGCTTAGTCAGACAAATAGTAAGTCACAAAAAGGTGAGTCAGTCGATCCTTGTTTCACTCACTCAGTCAAACAATCCGCCAGACAGTCAATCAGTTAGTTGTCAGACAGACAGTCAGAGAGACAGTTAGTCAGTCAGTCGGACAGACAGACTGAGTCAGTCAGTCAGTTAGTCAAACAGACAGTCAAAAAGAAAAACATTTAGTCAGTCAATCAGTCAGACAGATTGAGACAGACAGACAGACAGACAGACAGTCAGTCATCCAGTCAGTCAGTCAGTCAGTCAGTCAGTAAGTCAGACAATCAGTCCATGGAGGATTAGATTTTTCCGCTCTTGAGTTAACTGCATTTTCTGACAAATTTTACAGTTTTTTATATTTATTTTTCATTTTGTTATTTGTAGCGGATACAGTTGTACAATGCGTACGCGATCTGGGCAATGTGCAAAGCAGGATTTGAGATTCTGGACGTTTTTCCGATGAGCTACTCATATCCCGAGGGAACGGATGGCAGTTCAGATAAATACGATGCGGTGCATTTCAAGAAAATAGTTTTTAAACCGGCCGAGCAGCTTCTGTATGAGTACTTCAATCCGTACATGGGTGAAGCCAAAAAAGATAGAATATATTACCGTTTATTTTCCAGTAAAAGCACTTCCTTGTAAACAAAAATAGTTTGTTCATCTGTGATCAATCAATGCACTTTTAATGGGGACAACTAGAGGATAGGCATTCTCTTCCATCCTCCATTTCAGATTTCTGTTGTGTTTTGTGCTAACATAAAGACTGAATCCGATAGGCTCAGCCTGTAGGCTTTCACACTAGCCTTACCAAAGGAGAAATTTAGGGCTTTGTAAATGAAATTGATACCGTATCATTTTTCTTTGCTGTTCTGTTTTGTTGTTGTTGATTTGAAGTTTGCGAGAGAGGATTTTTAAACATAACGGGACTTTGATTCGCTTAGAAAAGAAGTAAAGAAAAAGAAAAGGCGAAAAATTAAACCAACCAATATCAATCGGCAATCAATTTAAACACAAATTTGGTCTAATAACACTAGGTAATGTGTATTTTTCCTAGGCCGACAATATTTTGTGAATAAATGTTGGGATAAATAATATTTTTTGCCAACATTTTCAACCGAGTCAAGAATTTTTCTGTCGCCAAATTGTAGGCCTTGTTGTTACCGGTCTCTACAAACAGACTCAAACAAAGGGTGGTAAGGGATAAACTCGCCTCCGTAAAGGCAAACATTAGTGACCTCACGTCTTGTAAGCTATGACATTCCACAATAATGGGTAATTCAACAAACAACCCCTTGCATAATAATGAAATAAGAAGTGTTAATAACACAATAGTTGAAGGTTGCAATGAAGACGAAATCCTCGTAAAAACCTCTCTTGTCATTTTACAATCCTAGCTCTCTAGCCTTTTTAGAAATTTAATTTGGGACCTCAATCAAAAAACTAAAGTTGGCGTCGCGCGACCATTGCATTAGCTACATAAGATTAAACGCAACTAACTCATTAATATGCAAATTGCCTAAAGGTATAAAGATTATATCGACTAAACAAAGTTTAATTAAGCACTTGAACATTTTTCGATCATTAATTAACATTTCTCCTTGCCAGCATCTATTTGGATTCGTGTTTACGACTGTTGCAGTTTACACCTACGTTTCAACTATTCGGATTTCAGAGCACGGTGTACCAATACGATAACTTTAAACAAGAAAAGCGGTTTACTTTGGCTGATGATATAATCAGAAGTGTTTTAAAACAGAGAGAGGTATGTAAACTTAAATATAAACTAACCTCTGCCTCGAACTCGGCAGTCATCTATCGCTAACATCTGGCGCTAACATAAATCTTCAAAATGAACTTGACGTATATTTTCTCGACACGAACCTCGTGTCAGTTAACTAATTAACTCCCAGAGACAATCATCTGGAGAGATATAATGCACTGGTTCTAACTTTTGAGTCTGTCGACGAAATCCTGTGGGTCATTGACCATTCAAATGAAACCTCTTTGGCTGTACTTTTGCATGGCAACATCTGTTTTTCAATAGTTTACAAAATGAAATTTGGGATTTTTCTTGAATTTTGATATTTGACCATATTAAGCACTCGTGAGAGTGAAAGAATACGTTAATACTGTTATAATAAATTTAAAACCTTAATGATCATAATATAACATATTTGTCCTGTACGGGTTACCGAACGTCTGGTTTCCTAACAAGTTGGAAGCTTCAAGTTTAGTTTATTGACCGGCTATAGTTTGTTCCCCATGAGGAGCATTACACATCAGCGAGAATAAATATCCAGATTAGTATCATACCGGGTATTAAAAGCAAGTTGGATCATTCAGTTCTGTTCGTCGTTTATATTCTCATTTCACAGCCTATGTACAAGATAATTCTTTGGTTAAATGTTTACATTCTGTAAAAGGGAAGTTTACTTTCTCCCGCGGGAGCCAATGAATTCCTCCTCGGGCAAACATCGCAGTTAAAACACAGTCAAAGAAAATGTACATTGTGTCCCTTGTGTTTACATAAATGTTTGTTTCGTAGAAACGAAGCTAACAAACGAATTTTAAACTTAATGCAAGGCTGATCGGACAGCTATATTTATTGCCCAATATTTCGGTTAGGCAAAACTAACCTTCATCAGGGACTGCAAAGAGTCACTTCGCCGTGCTGTTTGTCCAAGTGGTCCTTGCTTTATTTGAGAGTTTCCTAACAAACAAAACAGATTAAAACTATAAAACACTAAAACGCATCACGGGGGGTGGGGGGTTGTCAGGTACTCAGTTGTGATAGTGACGGGGAGGTGCGAATAAGGTCAAATTGCGAGAACCCCAAACGATCGAGTCCTATCAGGCTAAAACCAGACCTACTAATACACATACTAAATATACAAATACGACAAATACGCACGGGAAGTGTAACTTATTTCGTCATTCAACTGTACAGTCAACCGTATACTCGCGAATTAAGTGCAAGTGGCTCTTAATTTCTAAACAACAACAACAACAACAACAAAATGAATCACAAAAATCGAAAATATGGCATCACGAAAATCCGTTTTGTACTTTACAAAATTTTACTGGTTTCTTGTCTAAAATTCATGCATCAAGAAAAACGAAATGAACAATCACGTGAACAAGATTTTAAGCCTCTTTCTGATCCGGTTTGAACATTCTGATCTTTAGTACACGCAGGAGCTTATAATACTACACGCGATTGGAGTTAACAGAGATTCACTTGTAATTCGCGAGTATATTCATTTCACGTGATTTGATTTTACAATTCATTGTATTAGGTCGTGTTCTATTGGGATCAACCGTTTCAACCTAAACCGGTTTTGGTTGATTTGGCTGAGGTGTCCCAAGAGAACACTTTTCAACCATTTTCGGTTTCAACCATTTCAACCGTTTCAACCAGGTTCAGAGCTGGTTGAAATGGTTGATCAACCAAACCAACCGAAAACGGTTTTTTTCCCAATAGAACACGAAAAAAATCCAACCAACCCAACCAACCGAAAGTGGTTGATCCCAATAGAACACGACCTTAAAATGCGTGACTCTACGGTGTGGCGTTTTCAGTATGGATCAATCGTTAAGCCAGGGAATCATATCTTATCTATAAAGGTAATACTTTAGAGCCACACGGCATGAACAAACGTGATGAAATGTAATACTTTTTCGTTTTAGTTTCCGATTTCGTCATATCCTGTATTACTTAATTCTTCTATATATTGCGAAATTCTCCTTGTATATAACATCGTATAACGTATTGTTTATTTAGTGACATCTTGTACCTGAAGAAGGCTGGTCTGGCCAGCTGAAATATTGTACTCAACAAAATACAGTAAAAACCCGCATACAAGAACATGTGGATTAAGAACACCCAGGCTGAAATTTGATAAAAAAGGAGCATATATATAAGAACACATTCAGCCTGAAAATTGAAAATTGTTCTTATATATAAATTGAAAATTGTTCTAATATATAAAAACTCTTCTTTCAGTTTAATAGAACAAACAGTGTCTGTAGCTTTACTGTGGTATTGCACTAAGATCTCTGTATAAATGCTAGTAATTTCACTTGCTGTGTATAGCAAATGTACAACAACTGTATTTGGAAATTACATGAAAAATATGCAATATATGCGTTTGGCCTGTCATTTTTATTAACAATCATTAAGAACACTTAAGAACACTTTCAGGCTGATTTCACCTAAAATACCCGATATATAAGAACCCAATCAGCCTGAACCCCGAAAATGGGTGTTCTTATATGCGGGTTTTTACTGTATACGCTGTTTTCAGCTTTGCTTTAAAGTTTTATCTTTTTAATATTTGGTCACAACTCAGGCTGTACGGCACACTTCTCAAGAACTGAAACACTTATACCGTTTGTCCATTATCGACCGAAATACGTGATTTATACAATATTTCCCTTACAATATTTTCCCAATTTTCAACCCAAAATTGCTAAAAAAAATCTACATCTATTTAAAACTAAAAGCCCAGGAAAACATTTCCTCTCCAAGAAGTTCAAAATTCATGCCCAATTCCAGACCCAGAAGGTTAAATAATCAAATGCCCCAGCTTTATGGCCTAAATTAAATGCTGAATATTCATGATGTACTCTCTGCCCTCCCTCCCTCGGGCGCCAGCGAGCAGATCGGAATTAGTTATATCACAGGTACTCCAACTTATGAACAATAAATGAGCTAAGACGCTTGGGCTACCTGTGTTTGTATATCTGCCTTCCAGTGTTCAACATGGGTTGCGGACAAAGCAAATCCACAAGAGTGAAAAACGCACCAGCACCGGTTATTATACAGACACAACCAACAGCTCAACAAGAGACAAGTCCTGTAAATGACAACAGGGAAGAGCCAGAAGAAAAGATCACCGAGTCTGAATCAGAAGAACCGTCTCGTCTGAGCAAGCAAGAAACGGATGACAAAACAGAAAGAGAAGGTCCGCTTACTAAAGAACAGATTTCTCTAGTACACGACACATGGGGAATAGTGAAAGGAGTTTTGGAGTTGGAGCAGATAGGAGTGGAGTTCTATATTAGGTAAGGTCCGGACTGCAACAAGCCGACACTTCGCTTTGCGTGTAAACGTTCTCGATTTTCTTGACTTATACAATTAACATTTCAAGCATTTCTTTTATCGTTCTCAATTGTTAGAATGGTCAAGTCCTCTACCTTCTTTTTTATGAGTCCAAAACAGTTGTATTAAGTTCCTCCCAAAATCCCTCCCACTAGCATCTTAGTAGAAATGAAAGGCGAACATGACAAATCTGCAAACAAACCCTTGAAAAAGACAACAAATCCTGTTATCCCGTTATTAGTTGGGAAACTCAATCTGTCTTCAATGCTTCCTTGATCTGGCGACCTTAATAACAGAAGACAAATCCATTACATGACCGTTATACACGACTCTTTCATCGCGATCATACCAGTGATGAGAATAAGTTCACTTATAATCCCTTGTCCATCTTTATCTCCCATGGTTGATGACAACGACTTTTGATCCGAAAAAAGGTTTAATTTCACAACTATTAAAATCGAACTCAGGAAGACTGAGTGAAAGAGGAACTTGAAGGTTGAGAGCTAGAGTTGACCTTATGGATTTTCTTATCTCACTTTTACAAATACTTTTGTTATCATAACAAAGCAAGGCTTTGCAAAAAGAATGGCGCAACATTTTTAGCAATACGATACAGATATGGGAATGTTATATTGTCTCAACGTTTCAGTCTATCAGTCTAGATGTCAGCAAGCTTTTATCATGAGCATATCCCGTTTATAAACAATCACACGACCTTCTTTATACAAACACGGCTCTCAGATAAAAACATTGTTGTCACAACCCACAGCTTAAACAAATGATCCTGACTGTTTCGCTAATTTGAACGTTTGAGGAACATTTGCAGAAGATAACATCCTCAAGGCGCGTGTTTTAAATTTTTGATAAAAAAAATCATAAATACAGGCAGCAACAAGGTCAAAAAAGTTACTAATGTATAAAACATAATTTAAAATGTCCAAGAAAGGACCTGTTTCTTTAGTTCTGTTTAGTCAACCCTGTAAACATTGTTCATCGTATCTGACAAACTTCATAAGATCAAAACGGCGGTCCGCTCTCTTCAGTCTCTTCTCTAGGATCATTGAATGGTTCCGAACGGAGTCGAGATGAGGATTCTATCTTCAAAACACCTGGAAAGTGCCTCAATGAGCATTCTCCGTTTTGTTGAATATTTTCTTTTCTTTTTCGTTCAGGTTATTTCAAGATTCGCCGGAGCTACTACAACTGTTTTCATTTAGAGACATAGAGATGTGTGAAGACGTCATGAGAAGCGATGAGCGCCTGAAGAAACAAGCGTTAGTAACCATGCAACATGTAGACTTGGCCGTGACCTCTCTCAATGATCTGGGTTCCATTGTTCCTGCCCTCAAGGACCTGGGAGCGAGGCATACTATGTACAAAGTCGAAGAACACTATTATGGGGTACGCCATAAAGAGATGCAAAAGCTGACCGGGGGGAGGGAGGGAAGGGGTGGGGAAGTAAGGTAAATTGGCCACCATAAAGAGATTCAAAACTATATAGCTAACTTTTCGAGCGCAAGCACTTAGTCAGGGCGAATCAAGGAATTATGGGATGTTTTCCAAACGGTGGAGCTACGCTTTGGTGGAAACATGCTAACGTGAAAAAAAATTAATTTAATAAATAAATAGATAATTTATTCTTGTTTTTAGGTCTTTGCATATAGCACAAATTATTTAGGGAACGAATTATAACCAACTGAACAAATGCAATCAGAGATTGAGCGTGAAAAACATGGTATAAAATGCGAATAAAATGAAACCAGTGCTAAGCGCAGGAAAACATGCAACCTGTGTGCTGAGCGCGGGAAAAAATATTGCAACCGGTGCCAAGCGCGGAAAATATGCAACCAATGCTAAGCGCGGGAAAACATGCAACTAGTGGCAAGCGCTGGGAAACGTCATTAACTGGCTCACGAATAGTTCTGGTTTTTATTTATGATTTGTCGTGCTACACATTTTAAAATTTCAATTCGATCTGGGATCAAATCAGTTAGTGTAACTCTCGTTCAGCATGATTTATTTTTACTTTTTTTCTTGAGTTATTTGTAGTGCTTGCCTAAGAAAAAGCGCTAACACATAATTTCTAAAACATACGATATTATAACTTCTTTTTCATGCTTTTTATTTTCAGCTGGTCGGAGCTGCCTTACTAAACACGCTCGATAAGGGCTTGGGAGAGAAGTTTACATCAGAGGTGAGAGAGGCCTGGACCGCAGTGTACGGGATTGTGGCGGACACGATGAAATCAGGAGCGAAAGAGATGCAAGAACTGCAAAAAGCTTAACAAATGATATGTTTTATGACCTTTTATTTACATCAAACTGTTTGCGAAGCATCTTCACAAAATCATCAAAACTAATAAGCCTGAGTTCTGTAAAACATCTTGCCTAATCTCACTTTCTTTGAATGTTTGTGCTATTTATCACAATCAATTTAAAATCACTTTATTTACAACACACGCATTAGTATGTAAAAAGTCATAGTTTTCTACAACGCTGTAGAAGTGAAGAAATTGTACTTTTTAAGTAACAGTGCGCCCGCGATCATACTTTACCATAAGCGATTTGCTGAACCCAGACCGACCACTGGCAGACTTGCAACATGATTGGCTACGTAGGCATAGTTTATCGTAAAATAGTCAACGTCGTGTAAGCCAATCGAATTTGCGGGTTCGCAATAGAGCGCAGCATGTTGTAGTTAATTTTTTATTTGAGGTAAGTTTTGTTTTTCCTTTGTTTCAAATTCATTAGCATATATTACCATACCCAAAAACAATGGAAAAATAAAAATAACTTGAGATAAAAAATTAATTACAACATATATACTGCAAAGAATAGAAATTGAAAACGTTTCGAGCATTTTTACTTTCCTGGTTACTAAAGCAGTTTTCACTTGAGTGTCGTAAAACCAAAACCACAGTAATCACTCTGGCCAATCACATTAAGCACAGACAGTCAATGAACCAATCAGAACTCGTAACCAATACACTTAGCTGCCGCCAAGCGCGGGAAACGCGTTTAGGTAAGCCACGTTTGGTTTTGGCTTTACTTCTGATTGGTTAAGAAAGTAGCGCGAGATTTTTTAGCCAATCACAAAGCGTAGCAATGCAAAACCAAAGCAATTGCGAAATTGCTTTCGACTCTCAAACTCTTAACAACTCTTAACATTGCTCTAGTTTGAATTGAACTTAACCCTAAAAAATGATTTCAAATATATATTTTTATAAACAAATAAAATAAAAGGCTGATCGTACAGTAAGGAATATATTTTTAACCGATTAATGTCGAATAGCACGGCCGTTCTTCTTCAGGGTATAACCGTACTAAAAGAAAAAAAGAAAAAACGTTACAGATTTGAATATATAACAAGCGAAAGATATGAAATTACATACTTTGTTTATAGTATAAGCTGAGTGTGGCAAGGGGGGTACCGATCACGCATCACGCCGAATTTTTAAGTGAAATCACGCATCACGGACAAAAATTTTAACCAATCACGCGTCACGTAAATAAGGGGTAATCAGGCATTTAAATGGTAACTAATCAACGTAGAGTCAACGTAGGCCTAATATGGCTGCTTTAATATTGTATTCAATTTCTTTAGAAGGATTGCATGTTAATTCATGAATCTAAATTTTCATATTAGTTATTGTTTTATAGATAAATATGACTTACTGGTTGGAATAATTACCCCGTTGACAGGTCGTTCCTAGGTTATGTTATGTGTAGAATGGGGGTGACAGGCCCAGTCGCGATCACATAACAAGCCAGAGCCCCGATTTGAGGACCAAGACGACGTTTAACGTCGCGTTCTTCAAACATTTGTGGGGGATTATTGGCGCGCTAGGTGTGAATCCTTTTGTTTCGAATGAACAGAGATATTCCATCAAAAGAGGTCGAAACATGTTTTGTAGCTGTCGTCAATGTTAAATTTAATTAGCTTTCTTTCATCTCAGTTCAAAATCTCATTAATTCTCCATACAGGAGGGGATTGGGCACAGTTTTGAACTAACTGTTGCACGAGTGTCGAAGTACAGTAATATAAAAGGACGACCGTTTATATCTGTATTCATTTTTGTTTTTAACCACCGTAGAAGGTTTGTTTTGCAAACCGAAATATCGGGCAAATCTATTCAACTGTTTGGTTTTCGTGATTTCACTTCTGTCTCAATCTCTTCTCCTTGCCATGAGGATCACTTTGCCGTTTTATTAATTTTTAGCTATACCATCAGTGCCTTCTGATGAAAGAATGGCATTTTTAATAGAAAGCCAACCATTGCTAAACGACATTTTAAAGGAACGACCAATCATATCATACAAGAAAGGACGGCGTTCGTAAAAAGATATACTCGTGAGAAGAAAATTATAAAAACGGCTAAAACACGAACGTGCATGGGCCGGTCGTGACTGAACCTGTCACCCCCATTCTACTCATAACATAACCTAGGAATTACCTGTCAGCAACTCTCTCCTCCGCAGAGGCTCCTATCAGTAAAGAACAGTAAAAGAGAAAATGGGAGCGCGGGGAACGATGGGAAGAGCGAAAGAGCGGGAGCGAGGTCTCTCTTCTTTCTTCTCCCTTCCCAGAGTTCCCCGCGCGCTTTACTTTTTACCTCTGCCCAGCCTCCGCGCGTTTTTTTGCCAAGCGTGGAGCGTGACTGGGAGGCCTCTGCGGAGGAGAGAGTGTCAGCAAGGTAATTATTCCAACCAGTAAGTCATATTTATCTATAAAACAATAACTAATATGAAAATTTAGATTCAAAATTAACATGCAACCCTTCTAAAAAAATTGAATACAATATTAAAGCAGCCAAATCAGGCCTACGTTGACTCTACGTTGACTAGTTACCATTTTAATGTCTGATTACTCCTTATTTACGTGACGCGCCCTTTGCCATCCTCGATAAACTGACCTTCGATTGAGGGGAAAGTCACGTGCATTTATTTTTGTGTGTTATATATTGCATCATCATTCAAAGTATATACCGACAAGTTGTTTTGTCAAACCCAGAACAAATTCAAGCATATTTCGTTTAGTTGACAACTGATTCAAATCATCTAGAAAGTAAAACTTTCTTTGCATGATAGAATTTAAAGAGCCTATCTGACCCCTAGAAAGTTATTTTCAGAATCAACTCTATGTACATTGAATAGTTGAATGGTAAAATATTTCTTGTTTTGAACGTCGTGTTAGTGAGTTATAGAGATTTGAATTTACAAAAAGTGCTAATTAGATGACGTGAACCCGGGAATCATTTATTATACAACTACTTGTTTTCACCTCCAAGTAATATTGACTATCCACAGTTTATTTTTAGTATTTATCAAATTAATTATCCTCAAGCTGTAAACTGCGCATTGTAAATTGGCGTAGAAATAATGGAAAATTCCCGGGTTGACGTCATCTAATTAGCATTTTATAAATTCAAATCTCTATAACTCACAAACGCGACGTTCAAAACAAGAAATATTTTATCATTCAACTATTCAATGTACATAGAGTTGATTCTGAAAATAACTTTCTACGGGTGATAGGCACTTTAAGGCGAGTTGCTGCTTGAAATGAATGAAAACAGATCTTTCGATCGCAAATAACATAAGCTTATCAGTATTAGCCTGCGCAGGTCCTCTTAATTTGGGTAAATAAGAGGGTCTGCTAGCAGGCTATAAGCTTATGTATGCCGGTATACATATGAATTTTTTGGTGAAGAATCTTTTATTTCTATGGCTCGTTTCGTATTGATCATGAATTAGCCTTTGATGGGGATGGGGATCTTCTTTGAAAAGCCCAACAGGGCTTGCTAAGATCTATAGTGCTAGCCCCTGAAGAAGCTTTGTTTTGCAAAGCGAAATATTGGGCACTATTATATTCCACTTTTATCTATTTTATTTGCTTCTGCTTCTGCTTCTTTTTTTCTGCCGTAAGGATCAGTTTGCCGTTTTTTGCTTCACTTCAAGTATTAATACTGATCTAGGTCTGGAAACCAGATCCGGCCATTCTCATCGGTTTGTTGCAGTGATCGTGCATTCTATGTTTCTTGCTAAGATCTCCTGCCTTCGTATATAACTATGTCTTGTAACCAGTACCAGGGGTAATAGACTCCTGCCAGTACCTATATGTATTGCGATGGGCGAATAAATAAACTTACAAACTACTCACAAACTTGCCTTTGATTCCTTGATCCTTTCCCCAATACCTCACCAATGCCACACCGAGCCTTAACACCGAGCCACACCCCTTTCACGCGCGCGAGAGGACTAAGTACTAGAGTTACATCTGCATACAAATCGCCGTATTTCAAGATGGTCGCCGGAGCGTACACGACAAGCCCGCGAGGGCAAAAAGCATACAGAAATGGGTTTTCTGCCAAAAAGAATGGGTTTTCAGCTCACGAGGAAGAAAGACTTAAGGATTTTAAAAAGACTTTTGTGGAGGAATTCGAAGATACGCCGTTCCAAGTGGCAGTCTTGACCTATTTGTCATACTTCTTTTTGATTCTCTTTGGTTACTTGCGTGACTTTATGCGGAAATATGGCCTTGAAAGATCAAAAGCGCCTAAAGAATATGGAAACAAGGTAAGTCGGTGTTTATATTTACGGTTTGTTTTGTGTTGTTACTATCCTGAGGTCCTAGAGGATGTTAAAAACTGCAAGATCGGACGAGTTTCTTTGAAGTCAGCTGTCCGCGTAAAAACATGATAATGAGCTCCAGCGTTTGTAGGCGTTGACCAGCAGCACGTTTACTAAAGATATTCACTTTACTATGGTATAAATCACAACTTTTGCTTTTCAGAGATAATATTTACAATCCCACGAATTTGCTTGGGTTATAAAAACGATTTCGTTTTCCGTAAACACGAGGACGCATCACGTATTTGCTACACGCATGTTTATAGTTTCGTAATGTTTTGATGCGTCCATCACTGCCGGAGGCAAACATGTTGTCATCAACAAAGAATGCTGTTTTTATCCTCTCATCGCGTGCATTTTATAACAAGTCTGTCTTAGGTCAGAGAGTAGAGTTCAATATTTCCAATACATAAGCTTATTTCTCTGTGAATACTATCGGAACTTATTGCATAATTCCAACACACCATGATAATGATGTGGCAAAATTGCTGTAATTACGAGACTGTGTAATTGAAATGTGTACATAAAGGTGTAAATTGATATAATGTGCGAGAAGAGAGGTTATGAGTATGCCTGGGTAAAATTTGCTTGAAAATGTTCCCATTTTGTTTACATGTATGTTCAGTTCTTGCGAATGTATCATTACATGTACGTTGACAGTAAAAAATGCTTGGCTAAATTGCAGAATACCCCGCAACTTATTAGCATCATATTGAATAACTATAGTGCCTATTGCTTCATGCTCGGTTTTCCTGGGTTAGGGTTAGGATTTTGTTAGCATTTGCGGGGTATTCTGCAATTGCTCCTGAAATTTTTATCGACATTCCACGAAATATCCCGTTTAATTCTGAGAATAGTCTATCTTTGTTTGGAAATCTCAAGCGATTTTAAATATTATCTTGGCCTCGAAGTTAAAGAAATTGTTGAGCTTGAGCACACTATAAAATCTCAATGGTTGTGACACTTAGAAAAAATTTGGGCTAGACTTTACAATACCCAGCCACTTATTGCATCTCATTGAATAAGAATGGATTCTTTTGTTTTGGTATGACTAGTTCTAACAAAGATTTAGGGATATGTAAATAAGTGGCCGGGTATTGTAAAGTCGTTCCAAAATTTGTGCTGACTCACCAAGTCAACTCTCATGGGAATATGTCCACAAAAATTATCACTGAAACCTCTCGAGAGTATTCGATCTTTGTTTAGAAATGCCAAGCGATTCTAAATGATGTTTTCGTTTTGAAATTCTCGAATTCTCTCCTGAGAATAGTCGATCTTTTTTAAGAAATCTCAAACGATTTCAAACATTATCTTGGCTTCGAAGTTAAAGAAATAATCGAGCTTGAGCCTACATGTACTATAATCTCGGAAAATTCCTTCTGTCAGTATCACAGCTAGAGATTTTTAACTAAGATCAAAGAAATGACAACATTTAGAACTACAACAAGCCTGTTATATCTTTATTTTAATCTGAAAGGAAAAATCTCTCAGGCATGTTCTTGGGGTAGACTTATTCTAAAGCTGGGCTAAAATGGTTTTAGCAACGAGCAGGATTTGTGCTAGTATAGGCCTGTCACCTTTTATAACAACTTATGTAATTGTCACTCGATCAGTTCAGTGTCGCGACTCGCGGCATCATTCAAATGACAAAATAACAAGAGAAAGCTAATAGGTTCTGAAGACAACTAACAACGCAGAGCCACTGATGAAAATGTCGGTTGTTAAGATAATTTTCTTTACCTCTTTTCTCGTCAAAGGATGCAGTTGATTTGAAAACTCAAACATGAGTCCGCGGTGGCTGTTTCCCCACTTTTCTTTTCAAATTTCATGGCGCGGATGGCGACACTTCAATGCACCTTTTCACCTGTTCGAATGAGTTTTCACTCTGGATAATCGTGGTCTTAAAAACATTAAAATTATTTAATTTCCTTTCACACGGCCTGCACAATAGATGTGCCGCAAAGGTTCTTAAAACCTGACTCTATTTAAGGGTAGAAAATCGAAAATTGACACCGTATTGATACCCTATCTGCACCCTATTGACACCCTATCAGGGTTCTCCTTATCAGGCGGTAACCGGTAAAATTTACCGCTTGAAGCAGCACTTATTACCGCCTGTAACCGCTTGCCCCCGGAAAATTTTTAAGACACACAGTTTTCCCTTTACCGCTTAGCAAAAATCCCTTACCTGCTAAGCTGAAATTTAGGGAGAACCCTGCCCTATTGAAACCCTATTGACACCCTATTGGCACCTCATTGACACCCTATTTGCACCCTATTGACACCCTATTGGCACCCTATTGACACCCTATTGGCACCCTATTGGCACCCTATTTAAGGAACAATGATAACTCAGAATTGCCAGCTTCTACTGAGAACCTAGCTTATTTAAGAACTGAGAACCTTTCTTTCCCCTCTTTCTCCCTGTTCGTGCGTCTCATGGCTTTGATGCTGCACCCACTCATTGCCGTTTTCTTGCACTGCAAAAATATTAGGAAAAGAAAGACACTGCTCATAGTGTACATAAAACCCCTTTCTGTACATCGCCTACCAACAAAGTTGAGTAAATTAAGTTTTCAAATCTTATGCGCAAGTTACTTTTTGTTATTTTAGGGTTTTGTACCGCTGTATGCAGATTTTGAAAGCTTCTATACAAGGAACCTTTACACTCGGATAAGAGATTGTTGGAACAGGCCAATCTGCAGTGTCCCAGGGGACACTATTGAGCTTCTTGATAGAGCTACCGATGACTATGGATGGTCCTTCAGGTAATGAACTGTCACTTGAAATGTACTACTGTCAGTAACATGCTTGAATTATGACCGTTTTGACTCTATAGAATGAAGCCAGGCTGAGGGCATTTAACTACCTTACAGTATTGTGCAAAAGTAATGCAAGCATAATTCGTTTAGCGAATAGCGAATTTTCACTTGAAGCAAATTTTTCTAAGCCTATTGTTTCTAACCTTGCAAATTTTCGATTGATAATTCGCTCAGTTAGAAAACCTACTTTGATTTTTGGAGCAAAACTTTGTTTTGTTCGATAAATGGCTTAGACGTTTTGATGGAAATTTCACTCTGCTTGAGTGCTGCTTTGAGTCTTTATCATGAGAATGCTGTGCGAAAGTTTGCTCGAAATGTTGGCATATATTTGCAAGAACAAAAATTTAATTTGGAGAATTAATTTTTGTTTGCATTACATTAGAGTGAAAGGGTTATAAGTCATTTGGGCAGTACACAGCTTGGTAAAGTAGCACTTAGAGTATTTCCTTTCCTGTTTTAGGCAAACTGGAGAAACCACAAAGGCTCTAAACCTTGGTTCATACAATTACCTTGGGTTTGCAGAGAATGTTGGACCATGCGCAGAAACTGCAGAGGATTCAGTGAAAAAATATGGTTTGGGTGGATGTAGCTCACGACATGAGTATGGTAAATGACTTACGTATTTCGTGATGTAAATAAATAAATTAATGTTGAATGTTGTTGAACAGTCAAAAAAGAAGTGCCAACTTGATTAATTAGTCAATATACGCCTGTACCAGTAATGTCAGAAACATAAACAAGCCCACATTTTGACCAATTTTCATTTTTGCTCCCTGTGGATATCTATTTATTTTTTGTTGATACCGTCATTATTTATATTGTCATTGTTTTTCAATATTGTACAGAATAAAATTTGGGATTTTTCTTGAACTTTGATTTTTGGCACTCTTGGAAGTGAAGGAGTTAACTAGAAAAAACTTAACTAAGTCAAAGCTTGGTCTCTCAATCAGGCACCCTGGACCTTCACAATGAACTAGAGACTCTTGTAGCTCGGTTCATTGGCAAACCTGCGGCAATGGCATTTGGTATGGGCTTTGCTACCAACTCCACCAACATCCCTACCCTGGTGGGGAAGGGAGACCTGATAGTCAGTGATGAGTTGAACCATTCCTCCCTTGTACTGGGAGCTAGATTGTCAGGAGCAAAAATTAAAGTCTTCAAACATAACGGTAAGAAAAATGATATATGTGTCATAGTTAATTTTTTATTTCAGGTAATTTTTGTTTTTCCTTTGTTTCAAATACATTAGCATATATTATCATACCCAAAAACAATTGAAAAATAAAAATTACCTGCAATAAAAAATTAACTACAACATATGCACAAGGCTAAAAGAGAATTATAAAAATATTTATAATAACTAAAGTCTAACTTACACGTAGACTGCGGTTCAAGACAATAAATGGACATCACATCTGTTTATGAATTGCTCATTTTAAGTAGGCAGATGTTTTCCTGGTCTGTGCTATATATGCCGTCTTCACGCTGTTTATAGCAAACAATGTTTAAGTATTAGGGTTGGCAAAAATGGAGAGGGGTGGGGGGCCTACTATAATTTGGCAAAACACCAGCAGTTCACTACTTATTTTTTGTAATTTATTTATTCATGACTACCCTAATTATGATTATTTTTTAGTACAAGTACCGGTAATATTTTCTCCAAAGCTCATGAGCACTGTATGTAAGTTTATACCCAGATGGCACGGTAAAAATGTACCAGTAATGTAGTTTATTGTTTCTTTTTTTTGTGAAGGAAATGGGGGAAGGGTAAGAGGACTTAATAAATTTAGTTCTTCAAGAAATAGTGGGGGGTTTATTTGAGGAGGGGGCTTACTACAGCTGTAGAGAATTTATGGTATTTCATGTTCTGATTTTAACTTTGATTGTTCATGTCAGATATGAAGAGTCTTGAGAATATTCTTCGTGAATCTGTTGTCCAGGGACAGGCTCGAACCCACAGACCATGGAGAAAAATACTAATTATTGTTGAGGGTATCTACAGGTTAGGACAAACAGTTCCATATTAATTTTATTTAATATTAATAACTGTTTATACATGTAGTTTGTATCATTGTCGGTTAAGTACAATACATACTGTAAATGCAAATGACTTTGTTAGCATTCTTTGAGATACAGTGTAATAGGACAGCCTCAAAAAGTTTGAACCACATTTACAAGATTCAAAATATGATTTACTGTAGGTCTAATAGATTGCTGTGCTTTATCTCAAGTATGGTGGAGGCATCATGTTGTAGTGGTTATTGTGTTGCATGTTCAGATCTGACAGTTGGTACATGTAACTTAAAGCCTGGTCTCTGCCGTCATGTTGTTTCCTTAGACAAGAAACGTTACTCCACACTGTCTTTCTCCACCTAACCCAGGATTAGCATCAATTTTTATTCCAGTTGAATAACTACTCAATGAAAATTTTTCCAAAGGTTTTCTGCCCTTCAGTTTCGACTTTGACTTGTCTTCATTTCTTACTAAAAAATTAACAAGCTTTTGAAAACATTTTTAAACAGATAAATAAAATCCTATGTTAACTTTTAATCCGGGATTAGCGTTAATCGGCTTTTGAACAACCGGGCCCATGTGTATAAATGGGTACCGATGACAAAATGCTGGGGGTAACTCTGTGATGGAGTAGCATCCCATCCAGGGGGGAGTAGTAATACTCCTAGTCACTTCATAGTATATAAACTAGGTCACCCTGTGATGGACTAGCATCCCATCCATGGGGAGTACATGTAGCAATACTCCTAGTCACTTCATAGTATATAAACCAGTTCACCCTGTGATGGACTAGCATCCCATCCAGGGGGAGTAGCAATACTCTTAGTCACTTCATAGTATATAAACCAGGTCACCCTGTGATGGAGTAGCATCCCATCCAGGGGGGAGTAGCAATACTCCTAGTCACTTCACAGTACAAAATGTATATAAACCAGGTCACCCTGTGATGGACTAGCATCCCATCCAGGGGAGAGTAGCAATACTCCTAGTCACTTCATAGTATATAAACCAGGTCACCCTGTGATGGAGTAGCATCCCATCCAGGGGGGAGTAGCAATACTCTTAGTCACCTTAGTCACTTCATAGTATATAAACCAGGTCACCCTGTGATGGAGTAGCATCCCATCCAGGGGAGAGTAGCAATACTCTTAGTCACTTCATAGTATATAAACCAGGTCACCCTGTGATGGAGTAGCATCCCATCCAGGGGGGAGTAGCAATATTTCTAGTTGCTTCATGCTGCCGGGTTAAACTCTGGCTGAGTGGGTCACCTGTGGTTCATTCATTACTTTACCTTTTTGTATTATAAATTATAGTATGGAGGGATCCATTGTAAGGCTTCCAGAGGTAGTGGCCCTTAAAAAGAAGTACAAAGCATACATTTTCCTAGATGAGGCCCACAGTATTGGAGCCATGGGCCCCAATGGAAGGGGCGTCACTGATTACTTTGGAGTTGACCCTGATGATGTCGACATCATGATGGGGACATTTACCAAGAGTTTTGGATCGGCCGGGGGGTACATTGCTGCAAACAAGGTAAGAACAAAACTTTCCTGGATGTTCTTAATGCATTTGTTGCAATTCAAGGGCTGGGAGCATAACTGTCCTACATTGTTTTCACTTACAAGTTTTGTTTTTGAGGCGAAAAAGCACTTTCTTGCCAAAATATTGACAGGTTCTTGAAGTTAAAGAAACAGGAAAATCATTCAGGCCAAAAGATCCTGTATTTCCACCAAAAAAGACTTGTAAGACAAATCAGGTCCAAAAAACATTTTCTCCAAGGATGTGGGATGTTTTGATCTAATTTGATTGCTTTACTTCAGCTAACATAAACCCTGACAATTATTCTAGCAACAGAATGCTTATTGGCTTTGTGAGTGAGACATGTTAACATCGGATAGTCATGCTCCCAACCCTTAGTATACATGTTAACATGAACTATGAACAACAAAATACATTTAGCAATTTACCATAACTCTGTGGTATTACACTGTAGGTAAAGTACAATCCAAACTGGTCATTTTTTGTCAAGTGTCTCAAGTTATGTAGCCAAAAACAATGGACTGTAACAGGGCTGTAGCGAGATGGAAATTCTTACCGAAGCAATATCAGAAAAAAAACCCACTTATTTCAGTTTTTTTCATGCACAGCCCTCTTACAAGAGAGATCCAATGCTTTTACTAGCATTCTAAATTTTATTTTTACCAAGGCAAGTGCCTCGGTTCACCTCATGCTAGCAGAAAATTGTAGGTTGTGGATCTAGTCTCAGTCATAAGGGGGTGGAGTGAATGGGAGGGGTGGGGGGGGGGGGGGGGGGGGGAGGGAGGGAGGCAAGTGGAAATGTTAGAGACTGCATTTTTTTTGGCTCTTTGGACCTTTTTTTAGGGTGGGGAGGGGGCACCTCTTCCTTAGATCTCTCCCTAGATCCTCCACTGTGTCTATTCTCCTGAGTATTTTCTCAGAGGAGTGTTCCACTGACCAAACCCCTCGTCATCTTGAACCAGACCTTACACTGTATTACCCTTATTGTTGTTCAGTAAATCACCATCCTCAAACTTTCAACAGGTTTCATGAAACTGGTTTTAATCCACAGGAAATAATTGACCATATCAGAGGTTGTTCCCACAGTGCGGCATATGCTTCTTCCATGTCACCACCTGTTGTCATGCAGATTATCTCCTCCATGAAGATGATCATGGGGGAAGATGGCACTGACAAAGGTTAGTTATTAATTTTTGCCTGAGTTCTGCTTTCTCATCCATGTACTTGCATTAAGTTGCATTGTAAGTGCAACTTTTACTCAGGTAGACTTTCAATTAGTCATGCGCGTAGTGGCATGAGTTATAAAATGGCCTTTGTTTTTCTTTATTATTATTATTATTATTATTATTATTATTATTATTGTTATTATTATATAATAATAATATGTTTATTAACAATTAAAATAACTATTTACAATACATTAAAATTCTAATTACGATAAAATATGTACATTTGAAAAAGCTATAACGTTCATTCATATAAATTTTTTGCATGCGCATGATTATTATTATTTTTATTTTTTGTCATGATTTTGCATGCAAATTTATGCACGCATATTTTAAATTGTGCACTTCCGGTTCATAGGTTTGCCATTTACACTTCCTGTTTAGTGACTTCTGGCTACTTTCACTTGCGGTAAAACAGCATTACTGAGTGAAGTGTCACGACAGCGTCTCCTACAACCCTACTTACATTACTAATGTTCACGTTAGGTATATACATGTATAACACTCAGAAGAATCACTGGCTTCATTGTGGTACAGTCTTCATTTACAAAACAATCAATAGTAAACAACGTGGTTTGCAGGAACGATGACTGAATGAAAGGAGTAACTCTTCTCCATATCGGACATCTTATCATGTTTAAAATATATTATATCATAAAACTTTCATACGCATGCGCATGAGCATAGGCTGCTTGGAGCCTCTTGTTCCCATTAGTGATCAGCATCAAATTTCTCCTTGTGATTTCAATGCTTAATCAAACAGAGAGGTTATAAGAATTAAGGATATGATCACCCAAGATGACTTCTCCCCACTAGTACTATAATCAATGGACAAGGAAAAGAAAGGAGAATATCTATTTTGATGTTGGGTGTAGAAGGTTAACTGTTACATGTAAGTATCAGTCAACTAATCCCTTCTGTTTCTACTCTGACAGGAAAGAAAAGACTGACTGCTTTGGCTGAAAACAGCAAGTAAGATGACAAATGTTTTAAAAGAGGTTACTTTGTTGTAATTTTATGGTGCCCCTTTGTCCATGACATAGCTCTGGAAGCATGTACAGGGAAAATATCATCCTGCCAGGAAGAAAGATATGGTTGATTATCATACAAAACCACCCTACCCTTAACCCTTCAATTCCCAAGAGCGCCAAGAATCAAAATGCGAGAAAAATATCAAATTTCAATTTCTAAAATACTGTATTGAAAAACAAATGGTACCATGCAAAAGGACTGCTGAAGAGGTTTCATGTGAATGGTCACACCAAAGGATTTGATCCACAGACTCAAAAATAGTCAGAATATATTACATGTTTCCGTAATAATAATTATTGACTCTGGGAGTGAAAGGGTTTTGGGCCCACAAATTGTTGGGGTTTTCTTTCAAAATTTCAGACAGTTACCCACGTTACTTTTATACATGTATAGGAGCTCTCCTTCCATATACAACTGTAAAAAGAGTGGGTGGAGTGGGGTGTAAAATTTGTACCATTGATGTCAAGTTTTTTTCTTTGTTTTGCGTGGTTTTATACAGTTTCTCCCTCTTAAGTAGGATTATTTCTAAATAGTATCATCCATTTTCAGTCCGCTTCACCCATTCACAACACTACTCCGAATATTTTACATATATGTTTTAATGCTGTACTTGTTTTATTTCTAGGTACTTCAGGCAAAGACTTAAACAGATGGGATTCATTGTTTACGGTCATGATGCATCGCCTGTTGTACCCCTTCTCCTGTACATGCCTGCCAAAATTGCGTAAGTGTTGTCTTCTTGAAGATAACAATAGGTTTCTATGGAAACAGCAGTCACAACTATTGGTCTAAACAAAACCCTTGTTGTTGACGTCATCTGACCGTTGAATATTTCCACCAATCAGAGCACGTTCAGTCCCATTCTTCAAATTCCTGCTGGAGAAAAAACTGCGTCTGATAAGAACCATGCTGATTGGTGGAAATATTTAGTGCTCAGATGACGTCAAGAACAAACCCTCAAACAAAGGTCATCAGACAGGGAGAGAAGGGAGTGTGCTCGAGCGACCTCGGACCACCTGAGAATCAGGCTAACCATTAAGTTGAATAATATTTTGTTGGAGAATGATTGCACAGTGCACAACCACTGTTAAATTAAGTTTCTTATTGCATCTGTTCTGTTTCTTTTATAAAGTGCATTTGGCCGTGAAATGCTGAAGAGGAATGTAGCTGTTGTTGTGGTTGGTTTCCCTGCCACTCCCCTGATTGAGTCTCGCACCAGATTCTGTCTGTCAGCTGCACACACCCGTGAAATGTTGGATAAGGTGAGTGGAAAAAAAAAACAGCATAGCAAAGAAATAAATCAAAGGCTCCTATGAGGCAACTCGTGAATGCGAAACAACCTTCGAACCCTCCCCTCCCCTCCTCTAGGCGTTTAGCTCTACCGACCCCTCACCCCTTGCATCCAACCCCCCACCCTCCCCTCCCTCCAACACCATGCCCATTGGTAAGACAGGTGATCATTACATATCGCGGGCTCAATATTTACAGCCGTGCATATTTTTTTCCGTCTGCTATAACTCGTTCAAAGCTTCGCGTATTCACGAGATAAAAACTGTTCACTTCTCACGAAGCTGCCTGTTGTTTACTTCATTAGAGCAGTTTTCAATTGAGTGTGGTAAAACCAAAAACAAAGTAATTACTCTGACCAATCACAGCAGTCGTAAACAATCCAATAAACCAATCAGAGCTCGAAGCAATTACATGTCGGCGGCGCCAAGCGCGGGAAAACGCGTGCGAGCAAGTCACGATTGGGTTTGGTTTTACTTCTGATTGGTCGAGAAAGTGGCGCTAGATTTTTTAGCCAATCACAAAGCGTAGCAATGCAAAACCAAAGCAATTGTGTAATTGCTTTCGACATTATTAGAGCGGTTTTCAATTGACCCACGAAAGTAATTCCTTTAGTTTTGCCTTGCTACGCTTTGTGATTGGGTAAAAAATTTCGCGCCACTTTATCAACCAATCAGAAGTAGACTTGCGTTTTCCCGCTCTTGGCGCCGCCTACATGTATTTGCACTGAGTTCTGATTGGTTCATTGGATTGTCTGTGTCTGTTGTGATTGGCCAGAGTTAGAGCAGTTTTCAATTGAGTGTGAAAAGTAATTGCACAATTGCTTTGGTTTTTCATTGCTACGCTTTGTGATTGGCTAAAAAATCTCGCGCCACTTTCTCGACCAATCAGAAGTAAAACCAAAACCAATCGTGACTTGCTCGCACGCGTTTTCCCGCGCTTGGCGCCGCCGACATGCAATTGCTTCGAGCTCTGATTGGTTCATTGGATTGTTTACGACTGCTGTGAGATTGGTCAGAGTAATTACTTTGGTTTTGGTTTTACCACACTCAATTGAAAACTGTCTGTCTGATAAATGAACACCTCGCTTTGAAGTTGCGATACAAATTAACTTTTCTTGTCTTAATTTTCAGGCCTTAGACGCCATCGATGAAGTTGGCGATATTCTCCAGCTCAAGTACTCAAAGCAAATTAACAAGAAATCATGACCGAAAGTTACGTCAAAAGCTAACCTGTCGTGCGACCGCTACTTGGGTGAATGGGCACTGAAATAATTGCTCGTGTATTTGGATAATATGCAAAGAAAAGAGGCTGAAATGGGCTTCACCGCTTTTATTGTACACAAGCTACATCAGTGAGCATTTGCACAGTATCGCCCGCACCGCTGCCTAAGGCTAGTGAGCAGCTTAATCTGTAACATAGAAATTGCAATCAAAATTAAGTGTAAAATCACGTTCTAAATATTATCGTGGTCGCAAAGAGCGGTGTCATGTCGCCTCCTTGCAACGTCACCCCGCAAAGGGAGTTGTATCGTCCCCAATGTCAAGTTACGTCACTCCCAAACAAGTTACCTTGCTGCTTAATAAAAGCACAGTAAAAACTTAATATCCAGTTAACTTATGATTTATTTTACAGCGCGAACTTTTTTTTTAGCAGAGAGAAATCCAAATTTTCTCGCATCGCTTAGCCATGTGGCTAAAAGATCCATAACGTTACGTTGCTAAAAATCACGTCGCATTGAAAAAAGAAAAAAATCAAGCTTACCTCTTCCCCGAACAAAGGTAATCTTGAATCTTAATAAACTTCGATGGTTTTAGAGCAGGGATTAATTAGATATTATGCATGCGGTACGTCTTAAATTTCTTCTTAAATTGAAAGGCGATGTTTTGTACACGCGGCGCCGATTCGCAACGAGAAACAACAACATAGGTTATCGCAAACTGTTCTACACGAAAAGTAAGAAAAGTAATAATCGAAAATAATTTAAATAATTTATAATTTATTCTCATTATTAGTTACAAGCATGTTTTATATCATCATATATTATTGTCATTATCGTTGAGGGTCGAGGTAACTTCAAATGCGGGATGACAAAACACATCAGTTGCGGGGCGAGTTGGCGAGGGGGACCGAGATAAATGATTGAAGTAATTTCAAGAACCACCTCTAAAAAGGTTTCCCAAAGCTTCAATGTCAAGCATAAGTTAGTCTTCTGTATCTACTTTTAATAGAAAGCAAATTTAGAAAGCAATTAGAAGAAAATATTGTGTAAAGTAAATGCTGACATTTAACTATTGTAAAAAAGGTGCACATTTTCAAGTACATAATCTTTTCATAATTGTCTTTGGTTTTTCTAAACTTATATAATTTACCATGTATGCCATGTAACAGCGAATTCATTATGCCTTTTGAATCTCTT
Source organism: Cladopsammia gracilis (assembly GCA_022457155.1). Lineage (NCBI taxonomy): Eukaryota > Metazoa > Cnidaria > Anthozoa > Scleractinia > Dendrophylliidae > Cladopsammia > Cladopsammia gracilis. The sequence goes on from JAJGOT010000040.1 coordinate 2,193,847, forward strand.
CTTTTCACAGCGTTATTTTCAGAGGTACTTCAGTATTTAAACCGCAGGAATGCATATTTAGCAGCTCTTTTACAGGCCGGGAATAGGGAGTAAATTTCTGAACGAAGAGTTATTCGTGTTTTTTATATTGGGCCTAGTTGACGCAAGAAAATACCATTTTATTCAGAAGCAACGATTCCATAGATAATCATAAACTACTTTAGAAAACAGGTGTTAAAATTGTTATTCATCGGAGGCATTATGCCGTAAAATTTGAAGAACCTTTAAGGCCCGTTTACTCATGCGATTTTTGTCGCGCTCTCCAGTGCAACTTTTGTCGGAAGTGTAAACTAGCCGGCGGCGATTTCCTGTGCGATTCGGGTGCGACATTTGCTTTGATTTGCTGTGATTTCCCAAAAATCGCCGCCAAGTTGCGATATCTGCGATATCGCGCGACAAATCGCGCCCAAATCGCACTGAAATCGCCGCCCGTTTACACATGCGATTTGAACATGCAACTTGTGCGCGACAAAAATTGCACAAAAAGTCGCTTGAGATTTGAGATTTGAGCCTTTAGAGTGCCGCATTACCTCAATATATCTGGGGACAATTATTGTTATTTTTGTTTGTTACAAAAGAGAGAGATTAATCAAGGGGATTTTCAATTGAGTGTCGAAAGTAATTTCGCGATTGCTTTGGTTTTGCATTGCTACGCTTTGTGATTGGCTGAAAAATCTCGCGCCACCTCGACCAATCAGAAGTAAAACCAAAACCAATCGTGACTTGCTCGCATGCATTTTCCCGCGCTTGGCGCCGGCTACATGTATTTGCCTTGAGCTCTGATTGGTTCATTGGATTGTCTACATCTGTTGTGATTGGTCAAAGTATTTATTTTGGTTTTGGTTTTACGACACTTAACTGAAAACCTCAATGCGAGGCAAGTTTTAGTATTAATTAGTTTCCTCGAAATGGTGGGCAGGCGTTTATTCGAGGGACTGCTATTGTGAGAAAACGCATTCATTGGTGTGATAGTTCAACAAAAGTGAAATAAAATATCGTATGGCGTTCAGTATTCATTTTGTTTGAGTCTTTTCATTGTTTTTCTTTGTGTAGCTTTCTTTGTGTCCCCAAAAATTGGAATGAAAATTTGACTTAAAAATCCGCGAATACGAGGGACAAAGCTGCTACAGGAATAAGAAGTCAATCGCCGTTCTTACTTAGTCGAGTGGAGGTTTTCACGATTCGCCGGATGAATTTCTTTCACGTGAGTTTAACTTTGCTTAACACAGAGATTGCACGGCAGCCATGTTGCATAGCGGGAACAATGAAAATGTTTTACATATAGAAAACATTCTTTCCCATAGGGAAAAAAATCTATTGTTCTTGCCATGCAACATGGCTGCCGTGCAAAACCTCTATACCAAGGTATTTTGCTCGGTTTTTGACTACGCGGGAAAAGCAGATCTTAGCAGGGGCAGTTAACTAGCAGGGGCTATTGGAATCCAAATAGAAAATTGGTGCATTTTTCAGAGAGAATTTAGCTTTAGCCGGCGCATTCGAATCCCCAACCTCGTTCCCAGGGTCTCTCATCTTCCCGGCAACCCGCTGTGATTGGTCGAAACCTAGCGACCACAAGGCAAGTGTCTGTGTTTGGAGAAACAACGGCATTCTTTAAGGGATTATTACTATTTTGGGTTTCGCTATAAAACCTAAAGTAACTGCAAACTCGCAACGGTGAAATATTGGAGAAACGAGAGTTAACTTCAATCGAACGTATTTTGATACCAATCACTGCGTGGTTACTGGAATAAGTGCGCTGTACTTTTTGGGACGTGATCTGTTTAATTTGATTACACTATTTAGATAACAAAAGGTTAGTTTGTGAAAAGGACGTCGACCGCGATTATGTAAACAACTAATTAAAGAGTTCAGTGTTCTAGGTTGAATAATTTGTAGTCGACAACGTGTTTCAGCTCACGTTGTACTTTTATACACTCTGGCACGTGTGCGTTGCTTAGTTACGGACTGGTGTTAAGCCCTGGCTACACGTTCTAACATTGTATAACATTCTTCTAACATTATATAACGTTTGTTGGTTCAACAATGTTATAGCGTATAGCCGGCATGTTAGATGATGTTTGACTAACATTTTTTTGTTTGATCAAAATCAAAACATTCTTCTAGCAAAAAATGTTAGACAAACGTCATCTAACATGCCGGTTACACGTTCTAACATTGTTAAACCAAACAATTAATGTTATATAACAATGTTAGAACGTATAGCCAGGGCTTAAGTCATTTTCGTAGACCTTGCAATTAAAACTTTCAAATTCTGTAAAATATAGAAAAGGCAAACTCGTAAAATGGAATCACACAATATCTAAAAAATGTTCCTCCACATTTTTATATCTTCACTCAATTGTCAAAAACGGTCTTTCTGGAAACGCTTTTCTCGTCTCTATTCTCCTTTTCGACGTTTGTTTGATTTAACTGGAACAGTTGTTTTTCTGCTTTTGTTATAGACTTTTTTTATTGCAAAAATGGCCACTGGCAAAAGATTTTCGCAGGTAAACAAAAATTTCAAACAAAGCGAGTTTGGCCGCCAAGACAAAAATTGTACTGATTGGAAATAACAACATGCCGGCCTTTCCTTGGATTTTATGCCTAGATACATGTGCAACAACGATAGGAGGCATCGTCCTTTTCGTTAACCAGAATTCGTAAACATGTTGGTGTGAAATAGAACTAAAATTAAGTGAAGATCAGTCATTGTAGATCGTATAAAACAAAGGGAATGCTATTGATATGTTATTGGCACGTGTCCGTCTTCTCCTTTTGCTTTTATTTTATATCGAAAAGGCTCGGCCCCGGAAGGGGTACTCAACAAAGTTTTGTACGAGGATTCTCCGCTCCGAGGTCCAAACCCTTACCCCTTCATACACCGTTTTTGACAGAAAAGGTACCCCTTTCATATACAGCATATACCTTTCTTTGAAAATGGTACTCCTTTCATATAGCCTTTACGTGCGTCTGTTTGATATATTTTGAAAGGCGCTTTTAATAATACTTAAATGGCAGTTTTCCCTACCTTTTTTTATACTTCAACACGTGTTTTCGCTCCCCTTTCCTATTCTTCGTGAAATCCCTCGGCCCTTTCATAAACTTCAACTCGTGAAATCCCGACCCTTTCATATACCTCCAGCCTAAAAAAGGTACCTCCTTCGGGCGGAGCATCCCCGTATAGCCCATTATATCATTATATAGGGCTGGGGGGGGGGGGGGGGTGCTCGGCAAGGCCAGAATCGACATTTTTACAGACTCCAAAATCACTTTTACGGCAAAAGGACGACAACACACAACAAATAAGGTAATTTAACGTTTATTTAGCGTTGATCAGTACATACATTTGGCGATACGTCGCCATAATATGAAATTTAGGTAAATCCCATACATTTCCTATAAAATTACAAACGGTCATTATGTTACACAAACAGATTGTATGGGCTCCCAGTGGTGAGTCTGGCGCGCCTTGCGCGCGAGGATCCACGCTTTCGGCGCTTCGCACCTTTGCGAGCAAGCAGCGAAAAAAAACCCTGACTGTTTGCAGTCGATTACTCGAAACGTAGCGCAACAGCGAGAAACATAAATGCCAGTGTCAAAAACGACCCTAGCTGGGTAAATATCACAGGTTTTGACAGGTAATTACTGACAAAATAAAACAAACAACAGCTGAACATTTTAAGTTCACCTTTTACTATGACAGCCACAAAAGTTTGCTTTTAAGATAGTCAGTTTTCGAGTTTTCGTCTCGGAGCAAACAAATCGTAGCAACTTTTAGTGATGTACTTATATCAGATCAAGGAATATGGAGTAACATATCCAGAATTAATTCGAAAATAAACACTCCCTATTTAATTAATATTCAGAATAAAGTAATGAAATAACCATGACAATGGAAGGCTATAAAACACTGTGCTAAATATATTTTGTGTTACTTGGTGTATCGAGAAAGTTCAAACAAATTACTGCATCGTTTGAAAACTGAAAACACAACATAGTGCGCGCGCTTTCAGGGAATTGATTGACACTTGAATCGTTGATCTCGGGCTGTCAGGTCGTCACGCGCGCGTGCAGATTCATTCAGTCACAACAAAAATGGTGGCCGGAACTTACGCGACTAGGCAGCGACTCTCGGCGAAAAATGGCTATACTCCTGGATCGAACGGATTCTCGAGCCACGGAAGAAAGAATGGAAATTACGTTGCTGAATTACTGGACGATTTCGAGGAAACTCCTTTCCACGCTGCTGTGATGACATATCTCTCCTACTTCTTCTTGATAATTTTCGGTTATTTGCGTGACTTTATGCGCAAATATGGTTTGGAAAAATCCAAGGCAGCAAAGGAAACCGGTAACGAGGTAGGAAATATCTTAAATTTAAAGTTGCAACCTGGAGAGACCAATTATTGTTGATCGTTCGCTTGTACATAAGCTTAGGTCATTGTCAGGAACAGGATAAATCGGCTCGGTGCTCTGGCAAAGCTCTACGTTATAAGCTTTGACCGTATTAGTTTAGTAAACGTTGGTACAGCACAGGAAAAAAAATCTTTCGGTGAATATGGAAAGATGTTTATGTTAAAAGCGATTTCGCTTAAAAAAATATATATTGTCCTTAGTTATGTGCCGGTATAAATTAAAATTAGTTTGCGAGGGACTGAGCGTTTATATTCTGTGATTATTAAAGCTTGGCTTGTATTAAATTTTCTCAAAGTCAGACCACCAGGGCAGTCAACTTGAATTACGTTTATTTAAGTAAAACTAAATCATATAGGCTTTTATTCTTTGAACAATATTCCTTTGTGAAAAAATGGATTTCGCGTTAATTTTTATGCAAAATTCTTTGAATTGCAAATCGACAACATTTAAACTTTGAACCGTTCCCGCGTAACGCATGCGCACAAGCGTCTCTCAAGGTGGCGTGATCGCTAAAGCCTGCTGGCACGTGAATATGTCCGAACCGGAAGTTTCAATTTTCAGTTCTTTGACCACACAAACGTTTTCTATGAACCAGCCTGCTTTTACAACCATTTGTCAGAACTTTCTTGAGTTGATCTTTAAGCTTTGTTATGCCAAATTTACTTCAGTAACATATTTCATTTACATGTACTTCAGTTTTATTCTATATTTAGAAATTAATGTTGTTCAGTCATTTGTGTTTTCAAACAAATTGTGTAAAGGAAACTGTTTTGTGGCTATGTCTTAGCCGGCGAATTTTCAAATTTTGACATGAGCCTGGCAGCAAAAACCAACGATCGACACAGCTGCAAAAAGCATCTTAAAATAATTAGTAAAATGGAGAAATTTTAAACTGTTAGGCTTATATCTTCTAAAGGGAATTTTTTTGTTATGGTGATTTGATTGTTATAAACCTACTATAGAGACTATAGAGGGATTTGTTTGGGGACCAGAGAGAAACTAAAACTCTTGAAGGCTCTCAAGAAATATTTGCATAGCAGGGGTGGATCCCGGAATTTCTGAAAGGGGGGTCTGGGTGTATGCTTCCCCGGAAAATTTTTCCGATTTTACCCTCTGAAACGCTATTTCCAGCATTCCTGAAACTCGAAAGTCAATCAGACAATTGGTGGAAGTGAAATAACTACGTATAAAATAATTCTATTATATTCTTTTTATGAACCACAAGGGAGATGATGATGATGATGATGAGACACAGGTCTGAAAGGGGGGGGGGGGGTCCGGACCTCCCCACCCCCCCTGGATTCGTCACTAAAAAAAACTTTGGGGGCTGTTCACTGCATAGTGCACAGCCCCCAAAGTTATCCCCAACCCCGAAATGATCTCCAATTGTTTTACACCAACCCCAACATGGTACCCAACTAATTTTCGGAACGGAATGAAATGCTTTTAAAACGAAAAAAAATAGATAGACTATTAGGTCTTAACAAACATTATTCAAATTCAGGAAGGATTACTATTGACTTAGCTGTAAGTCGGCATTATTTTGCCACTAACAATATATTTAAATTTTTGACCAATTAATTAGCAGAAGCCTACAAACGTTTTAAAAAATATCATGAAGAAATGAGAGAAAATGTTGTTTCTAGATGCTGTAAATCCTATGATACACGGTTCAATAGAAGGGAACAAAGCTGTGGAAGGAAGGAACCGCGTATGGCAATCTTGGCAATGCTTTTCAATGTCTCGGTGATTGCGACAAATTGATTGCGACTGCTGTTCAACAAGGGTTGAACATTGTATCATGCCATGTTTAATGTTGAAATTGACCATTCAACGTTTTGAACGTTGTTGAACAAAAATAGAGACTGGCCGTAATCTGTTCAACAAGTTGCGACTTGTAGAACGAGAGAGCTAATCGTTTTAAAATGCTGCATGTGTTTTCTACTCATTCAGCAAGTTGCATCATCATTCAACCCTTGTTGAATGCCATCAGTCAATCGTTTTTAAATGCTGAATGTGTTTTCTACTCATTCATCAAGTTGCATCATCGTTCAACATTTGTTGGGCAATAATTATTGAGCGATGGTGAACTGTGTATCATTCGCTTTTTAAGTCCATATTATCAAAACAGATACTTATTGAATTCAGTATCCATAAATTTATTTTAGTTTTCTCAAGTTTTCGACACTATTCTCATTTATTTCGACATCATCACTTAATTAAGAAAGGCATCAAGATGGCGTCGATTCTCAAGAAAACTGAAATTTAAGCACGTTACAGACGAGCAAGTTTTCTTTTACAAGTTTTGCCTTGACAAGTTTTACTTGCTCGTGTGTAAATAAAAACTTGCCAAGTTTTCCTTGTTAAGCATACAGACAAGCAAGTTTTGCAATTTGTCAAGTTTTTCTATGTCAGCGGACAAGTTGCCTCGTTCAAAAGCTAGCATGCCAGCCGTTTGAGCAAGTGCACTTGACAAGGGAAATCTTGACAACTTTCTATTTACACACGAGCAAGTAAAACTTGTCAAGGAAAAACCTGTTATAGAAAACTTGCTCGTCTGTAACGTGCTTTAAGTAGGTCCCCAATTGTTTTCACACTGATCCCGAAATGATCGGCAAAATAATTTTAATGAAACGGAATGGCCTGCTTCACAAAAGAAAACAGCCCAAGTCAGGTAAAATAAGTTCCGTTTTAGATACTTTAAATTCTCATTGAAAAATATTTATTTTACGAAAATTAGGTCTTATTATATTGACTTAGCTGTAGAGATTTGTTTTCAGCTGTCGGAGCTGCAGCGATAATTAGAAGCTAAAATTGTATGGCTTAATAATTTATATCACAACGCATTAAATTAAGGTTAAAATATCGAGAAAATAACTACTCGAGCGATTTCAATAAAGCGAGTGTTAGATCTTTGACAAAAACTTTTAGTTATGTAAAGTAAACGTTTGATATCTCGTTGTAATTATTAAAGGGACACTGCCAGTCCCGGCTGAAATATCCTGAATATCGTCACGTATTTTCATGATTATGGCCAGGAGCTTGCTTTAAGCTTGTTTTATTATCTTCAAATAGGAAACTAAATCGCCAAAAGCGATGAAAACAAAGAAATATTACTAAAGAAATAAAATAACGGATAAAAGAAGTCAAATTCCACAAGAATGACAATTTTGATTTCTTGACCGCCTGTCACGAAATCAAGAAATCCACTTCCATCCCCCAATCTTGTACTTTATCGTCAAACTACTGCTTCTGTTCTACTCTATAGAATATTTTTATTCAATTACGTTGTAATTTGATGATACTTGCGATATAACATAGAAATAAGGAAAGCGAAATTTTGTAATTTAGGCGGAAATGGTGTTCCTTTAAGCTAGCCATTTATAGTGTTTCCATTTTTTGATCGTGTATTAGAAACTGCAAGTTGTTGTACGTTCAGTTGTGTTCATGTTCATTTCTGCGGCTAGGAGTACATGTTACTAGTTATACAGTATAATAAAGCAAATGATATTAACACGGTTCAAAATCGCGCAACAAATGTTAAACCATGTTACTTGTTTAATGAGGTCGTTCAACAAGTTCGGCTTGTCTTTATGTTCGTTCCACCACACTGCATATGTTTGGAATTGAAATTTAGAACTGTGTATCTCCTGGTTAACATTTAATTGCGGAAATTACTTGGAAATTTTTCTTTTTGGATCACTTTGGGAGTCATTTCGAGGGACGAGTCATTTCGGGATCGACATCGTTTCGGGAGCTCTAAGTAGCTTCAAATCTGATGACGAAAGACGGTAAGTCTCTCCTTGAGAATGCTTGAGAGTTCCAGGCCAACTTTTATCTTGACCTTGGTTCAGTCCCCATCCATACTGAAGCGACCGAAGACGCTGATAGATCGCCTTTCAATTGATTGTCAAACGTAAATTCGCCATTGCTTTGGTTTTGCATTGCTACGCCTTGTGATTGGCTAAAAAATTATCGCGCCACCTTCTCAACCAATCAGAAGTAAAACCAAAACCAAGCGTTTTCGGAGGTCATTTTTTTTCTCGCAATCTGAAACCGTTGTTCAAAAGAAACGAAGACATTACATTTCAAAATACGCCAGTATTTTTGGAGCATTTTGGTAGCCTTGTTCAGGACTTTCCACGCCCCCGCTTCGGCGCCATTTTAAAAGCGGATAAGGCCCTGGGGACGAGTTTGCCGATCTTTATTTAGACAGGGTAGCCCTCCACCGCGGTCAAACGTCCGAGGCGTTTTTCGTTTTATTTAGTGGGATTTTATTTAATATTAAATGGAAATATGGGCAAGGATGTATAAAAAAATTAGTTGACGTTACTATCTTTTAATTTTTCTAAAAATGATGAGCTATTTTTCGTTGAAAACTGACCAAAACTCTTTGCGCCTGATCAAAATTATGTTGGCAAATGGTGCCGACAATTTTGCAGTTCACAGTTTTTAATTGCTTAGAACTTTTTTGGTAAACTTTCAAAACGATTGGTAAAATGACAGTGTATTACGTAGTGTATTGGCAATATATTAAACTTTAAACAGTGAAAATGACAACCTTAACTTTTAAGTACTTTGCTTAACTTTTTGCAAATTTCTCTCGTTTGATCGCGGTTAAGGGTAGTGCCCAATCAGTAACTAGGTTGGTATCCATGGCGAGCCTGCCATGATGATGTCAAAAAGACTTCATATGACGGAGCATATGCAGTATTAGGCGACAATTGAATTGACTCCTTATTGTTTCTCTCTTTTTCAGGGTTTTGTGCCGCTTTACTCGGACTTTGAAAGTTTTTACACACGTAATATGTACACTCGTGTGCGAGACACCTTCAACAGACCGCTTTGTAGTGTTCCAGGAGGGGAGATTGACTTACTAGATAGGGAATCGGACGACTGGAATTGGACGTTCAGGTACGTTACACAGCCCATGGCTGGAAAATAGGAATAACATTGTCACCCCCCCTTTATGCGGTTTTCAATTGAGTGTCGAAAGTAATTTCGCGATTGCTTTGGTTTTGCATTGCTACGATTTGTGATTAGCTAAGAAATCTCGCGCCACTTTCTTAACCAATGAGACGCAAAACCAAAACCAATAGTGACTTGCTCGCACGCGTTCTCCCGCGCTTGGCTACACTACATTCACAGCATTCAGTAGCCGACACTTGAAACCACGATCGCTAACTGAAATGGAAAGTTATATAAAACACAAAACTTGTCGGAACAATAATCCACAATATCAACTGATCCTACCCATCAATGAATGTCTTGCATTGTCTTCAAAACTTGTACGCTGTTATTCTTCCTTCTGCTTCGGAGAGATTTTGCCGCCATTTTGAAAACAAAAGCGAGATCACGAGGCCGCGTTGCGTCGTCCCGTGGGATACAGAAAACTTAAAAAAAAGTTGTGATTTGTGACTTCGATGAAGAAGAACACAGAGGAGGGTCCCCCAGGGGGGGTCTGTGTTCCTGTGTTCCCTTCAAAATTTTAACTCTGTTCCCTTGTTCCCGTCCAAAATTTCACCTTGTTCCCTTGTTACCCTTTCAAGATTAAATTTTAAATTTAAAATTTAAATTTAAATTTAAATTTATCTCTTATTCTTTGCATATACGTCCTAATTAACCAAGCTGAACAAAACAAAATAACTGATTGAAGGTCTACAGTGTTGCTGATAAATTTTGATCATTATTTCTGTGATATTTTTGACTTTGTGAAAGTATTTCGTAACAAAATTTAAAACAAATCGTTGTAATTACATCAACTTTTTCCAACAAATGAAGATAATGCTTGGGAAATACTAAGAATCCTGACCTCATCTTTTCAGTCATCATAATACAGAAAATCGTCCGTATGTGGCCTCTTTCTCGCACGTGATGCACGTCTTGGCCTCGCATCCTCTGCACGATCTTGGTCAGTATCCAGACCCTCACTGATCTCCCTCGCCTCTTCAATAGTCACTGCATCCACGCATTCAATCATTCTTGACTGATACCTTATAAACTCATTTTCTGTCAGTTCAATGTTGCCATCTCCTCTAACAGTTTCTTCCAATGAGCCACCTATGTCCTTAACATTGATCTCGACAACACCTGTATAAAATATCAGAGGATTGAATGGGTCACCTTCAAATAACCTGGCCTTTGCTTTCTTTGTCGAGGCAGTGATGCTTTCTTCTAGTACGTATACCACTGTCCGCCCAGATGTAGCGTCAGATGCAAGAAAAACAACATCTCCCGAGGTATAAAGGAGTTCGTGTGAGTTGTCATGACGAGCAGTTGTTCTGGCACCATCTTGTCCATCTTCTGCGATCTTCGAGAAATCCAAAGGCGTTATTGTAGGCTGTACCTGGGCATAAAGATTTATCGGCAGAGTACCCGGATTATCTTTGGTGCTCATGTTGCGCACAGTCTTCTGTGGAACACTTTGACCATACTTCATGCGCCAGTCTCTCCTTTGCTGAACTTGTTGCTTTGTCAACTGTGCTGTAGAAGGGGGCGACATCTTAGGTAGGGCTGAATATTTCAAGTCAGATTTGACCCTTGGGTAATGAGACGTCGCACTTGTGTAGTACGAAAACCTGGTTGTGCACATCTGCTTTAAATGTTCCTTCATTGCTCGACTGAAGCGGAAATCAAATTGCAACTGCATTGGCATGTCAGATGCACCTGCCCTCATCTCGGAGAAAAAGTTCTCCACTACCAGCGTCCAAAGGCTTTTAAGTTTGAACACATCCAAAAGCTGTGGGGCATACTTTCGAAAAAGATCTCTAATTTCTCCCAGTGCAAGCAAGATCCTTCTTTCGTCCTCCACGACTGACGAAACGGTCCCTGCGGACCTTGAGTCTGGGCTTCTATCCCAAGGAAGGCTTTGGCTCGATCTATACACTGGCAATCAATGTCATATACATGTACTTCTCGGATTCTGGCAATTGCTGTGTCGATAGTGAAAGACGTTGACATTTGTTTCTTCTGGTGCAAGCCAAATGTGACAGCAAACGAACAAGAACATTGAAAACATTTGCATTAGGGACATCGGGCGAAACCATTTTTCCCCTTGTTTTACAAACCCGCCGGTCTGATTTATGCCGAAATGCAAAACCTTGGAAGTCATGTGAATATAAGTGACAACATCGTCTAGGTGTAAACGTAGGCAGTCAATTATATCAAAACAATCCCAGTTTAGCTTTCTGTATCAGTCAACCAATATTGGCAAATATATCAAACAAATAATGCTTTTCAAGTCCTTTGAAAATTGCCGTATTTTTAATAAGTAGCTATAAGTTAATGCACAGGATGTACTTATTAATTCTCGCTCTCTGTTTACGAGGTATTTCAATGCAGTCTGCCACTGTTCTTCGCAATCGATTTCGAAGAGTCGTCCTTTTGGGAATTCTGGCGTAACTTTGAAGTCTTTGGTACTCAGTGAGACTTTGAATTTGCGTATTGTAAGTTCCGAGCAACGCTCTGCTATTCCAAATCCTCCTCTTAATCTTTGAAGGAATCCATGCAACTTTTGGTCGCTAATGGCGCCAATCGCCATTTCAAATGTCCAGCGCATTGCTGGCTTCTCCACTCCATTTTAGTAAATCGCTGCAGTCACTGGCAGCAACATACGGTCAACGTTTCTACCAAGATCGACCACATCCATCCTCAGGACTTTCGAAATCACCAGCTGCACATGTGCTGTCAAAATTGACAAAGTTGACCAGGTCTGGCCTGGCATCGGTTGCACGTTTTCCCGCGCTTGGCATTGGTTGCATGTTTTCCCGCGCTTGGCATTGGTTGCATGTTTTCCCGCGCTTGGCACTAGTTATACGCTTTCCCCCGCTTAGCACTTGTTTCCTTTTTTCCCGCGCTTGGCACCACTAAGTTGCACCTTTTTCTTTCAGCTCTTGGCACTGGGTCATGTTTTCCACGCCAGGACACGGTTGACAATTGCACCTTTTCCCGGGCTGTATTGATTATCAATAGTCTTTAGAAAACCGCTATAACATCGTTAAAGTTAAATATTAAACCAAATGTCGGCACTTGTCGGAAAAGAACGATTTCAGCGCCAGAGATAGAGACGAGTAGACACGAAACATGGGAACAAAAACTTGCCAAAGAAATCAGAAAACAACAGAAAATCTTCTATCACCCCCATGTTTATGTAAAAAACGTAGGGCCTTGTAATTTTTTGTGTTTGTTCCCCTGCTCCCTAACCTATTTGATGTTCCCTTGTTCCCTACGATTTTTTTGCTTTGTTCCCGTGTTCCCATTGCCAAATTTCCCGTGTTCCCTTGTTCCCCAAAAACCCCTGGGAGACCCTCACAGAGGCTGCGCCACGAGTAAAGAGGCTGATAACTGACAGAAGAAAAATTGTTTGCCCGTTCACCATGTTATAGCGGAGCTCTCGCCGGCCAAAGGCCCGCTGCGGAGCGCCATACTCACAAAACCTATGCCCGTCATTTTTCATGGTCATGGCTAGCGGAATGTTTCGCGGGCGGCGTCGGTCCGTGTGCCGTTGGGCAAGGCTAGCTCGCGGGCGCGTATGACGTCGCAAAACATGCGCGTATGACGCCACACAACATCCTTTTGCTGTGTTTAGCGGAGAAAACCAGTTCAAATTACAGTCGTTATTTCCCTGCATTTTTTCGCGGTTTGCTACTCAAGACAGGGATATTAATTAAGGGATACTCAGAAGCCGCTATAGTGGAAAGAGAAGAGCTTTCAGGGATAAAATCTTGCTTCGAGGAACTTCATACGTTTTAGTCAATGCGGGGAGATGTTATTGTTTGTCAGTTCGGATTTCAGAACTGACGAAGCGGAGATGTAAAGAATTTCTTCGGGTAAAACAACTTACATTTTTCGATGGGAATTTATGTTGTTATCAAGCGCTGATTGACTTTTTCTTTGTGTTCTTGTTAGTTTTGGAGAGTTGTTTATAAAACGTGCTCAAATTTAGTCGTTTCATGATTTCTTTCATTGAAGACTACAGATCGGCCTCGATGCGCTATTAATGGTTCGCGTTTTGCTTTTAAACATAAAATTATGGAGATCTGAATAAAATTTTTTGAAAGAAGATTGTGTTGTCCATTTTTATGTGTTTGTTCATTCATTACATAGGTTGAAAAGCGATTTTATGTAAACAAAACAAGACTTGGATTTTATAGTTCTAACTTCACTCGCATCGCCTTTTGCAAATATGTTTGTGTATTTTTTGCAATTTTGATTTCCAAATCAGTTTCTCGGGAATTTTTGATACGCAACAGGTGTATTTTATTCGGAAATAAGTCATACTAGTCATTCTAGACCGAGAAAAAGTTGTTTTTGTGCACTTTTGTACGGTCTAAATGTACTGTGTAGACGGTCGCGTAATACTGTTTTTGAGAATTGCTAAAATTGAAAAATAGCCGGGTCGTCAATCTAAATTCTTGTGCTTCCGACCTTTCACCTTAGTTAAGCTTATCATCGGCTTTCTGTTCAGAGAGCGACGCTGTTAGGCTCAGCCTATCTATATATATTCTAGCTTTTGTATCGGAACCGGAACAAACAGCTGTCCGGTGTACTGAGGCAGTGTGAACGAAGCCAACCCTAATAAAAATCTTGCCGCTGAATGACTTTTATTTATTAGCATCAAAAGGCTTTAAAATTGTTTTTAATTTGCAGACACCCTGGAACGAAAACCAGGGCATTGAATCTTGCGTCATACAACTACCTTGGGTTCGCTGAGAATTCTGGGACCTGCGCAGAAGCCGCTGAACAGGCGGTACGCAGATACGGTGTGGCTGGGTGTAGCGCAAGAAACGAGTATGGTAAGTGGATGATCTCATTCCTCACGCCGTTCCAGTGTCTTTGTCTAAGATTAAAGATTCACTATGTTTCTGCAAAACATTAACGGGACAAACATTTATCTCTGGACCTGAAAAAATGTATGAAACACCGATGAAAGGTACGTAACAAGACAAGTCATAAAAACTCACGGCAATATTTTTGCATCTCATTGGGCTTAATGGCTGGACATTTACGCATAATAACGAGGTACCAAGAGGGACTATTCAAGGATAAAAACTCAATAAAGGCGCCACAATAAGAGAGACCGTCTATTTATAATTTTAGAGGTACTGATATTTTATCATTGCCAAAACCAGAAACTACCACGTATGGACTGCATTCTTTCACACTCTGTGCGGTGAAATTATGGAACGCATTACCGGATAACATGATTAGGAGTGAATCTTCTTTAACTAGTTTTAAAGGTCTGTTGAAGACAGTCTCTTTTTAAGTATCATATTAGATATATTTGTAATGTAATGTGAGGGAAAAATCTACAATTTTATCCAAAACCTCGAACAAGAACAACTTGTACTGAGACTTTTCGCTTTTAAAACTGTGCTTTTTCGGTATTTCTACTATGGGAAACTACCCTCATTAGCATTCAGCTTGGATCCTGGCCTCTTCCAAGATTTCTCCAATATCGGAAACTGTAAACATTAAAAAAGAGGGGAGGAGAAGGGGGTTGCGTATTCGCCGACACTTATACTCGTTATTTATTTTTCATGCTAGGCACCCTTCATATTCACGATGAGCTAGAAGCCGTGGTTGCACGGTTTGTCGGTAAGCCTGCTGCCATGGTGTTTGGAATGGGATTTGCCACCAACTCCTCAAACATCCCCACCCTGGTGGGGAAGGGAGATTTGATCATCAGTGACGAACTCAATCACACGTCACTCATCTTAGGAGCGAGGCTGTCAGGAGCCAAGATTAAAGTCTTCAAACATAATGGTAAGGGAGCAGTTTCTTTAAAAGTGCAATATTCTCTATTCCAATCAGAGCAACAAAATCATAACCAATCGCGACACGTGTTTTCCCTTGCTTGGCACTGGTTGCATTATTTTCCCGCACTTTTTGCTGTTGTACGTTTTCGCACGTTTGCATTCTTTCTTGCGCTTGGCACGTTTTCATGCTTTCCTGCACTTGGCACGTTGCAAGTCATTCCAGGCTTGGCACCGGTAGCACGTTTCCCACGCATGGTACGTTTGCATGTTTTCCTGCGCTTGGCACCGGTAGCACGTTTTCCCGCGCTTGGCACCGGTAGCACGTTTTCCCTCGCTTGTCACCGGAAACACGTTTTCCCGCGCTTGGCACTGGTAGCTCGTTTTCCCGCACTTGGCACCGGTAGCACGTTTGCCTTTTCACCTTTGCCCTTATTTATAATCCGCACTTGTCACTGTTTGTGTGTTTTCCCACGTTTGGCAGTGTTTGCATGTTTTCCCGCGCTTGAATTGGTGCCGGTTGCATTTTTCCCGTGCTTGGCGCAGGTTTATCAGTGCTTGTTTTTCCTTTGAGTTCTGATTGGTTCAAGGGGGAATTGATAGGACCTTAGCGAGTTGAGAGAGATTCCCCCGTATTAACTAACTCGCCGGTTCCCCATTTAACCACACCGGAAGTTGCAAAAATCTATATTTACAAAATTCTTATTTATTGTCAACACTCTCAACAGATATGAAGTGCTTGGAGAAAATCCTTCGAGAATCTGTGGTCCAAGGACAGCCAAAAACTCACAGACATTGGAAAAAGATTCTGATAATTGTTGAAGGAGTTTATAGGTCAGCAAGAAACACTTTGCCGATGTTGAAATAGTTATAACGGTTCCAACCTTAACCGCTGGAATTTAGTCCCTGTTGTTGTTTCTTGCTTGCAACAGCGCTAGATGTTGCCAATTTTTGCACAGACGTGGAGACAACTGGATAATCCCTGAACCCTTTAATTCCCAAGAGTGCCAAAAATCAAAATTCAAGAAAAATCCTAAATTTCATTTTGTAAAATATTGAAAATCAAATGTTACCATGAAAAAGTACTGCTAAAGAGGTTTCATTTGAATGGTCACACCATGGGATTTCATCCACAGACTCAAACGTTAGAACAAATGTTACCATGCAAAAGTACTGCTAAAAAGGTTCATTTGAATGGTCACACCATAGGATTTCATCCACAGACTCAAAAGATAGAACAAATGTTACCATGCAAAAGTACTACTGAAGAGGTTTCATTTGAATGGTCACACCATTGGATTTCGTCCATAGACTCAAAAGTTAGAACAAATGGTACCATGCAAAAGTACTACTGAAGAGGTTTCATTTGAATGGTCACACCATTGGATTTCGTCCATAGACTCAAAAGTTAGAACTGTACTACATGTCTCCATAATTGACTCTTGGATTTATTTATTAAGTTATTAATTTATTTATGAGTTAAAGAGTCTGTCTGTCTATCTTTTGAACCGGTTGCTCTAAATTCTGTGAGATGGTGGCGTAAGATAACGATGCCATGTACACAAGAAAATTAGAGAGATCGCTGAAGTAATACTGAGTGTTGCCTTTAAGAGAAGAACCATCAAATTGCCAACAACGGGGATGCATTTATTTCTTTAATAAAAATAGTTAACAATTATTCACCGCGGTGGAGGTGAAAAGTGGTAGATATTTGCGGAGCCGGAAATGGCGAGGTAAATATCTACCACTTTTCACCGCCACTGAAGCGAATAATTGTTTTAGTATATACCGAACCAGTGGATACTCAGCCCAAAATATTTACTTTGTTTCTAACAAATGGGGTAAAAAAACGCGCGCAAAATTCAAAACAATGCCTGGAGGCGAATAGCAAATATTATCCCGTGTTCGAGTAGCCAATCAGAGCGCGCAAAAATCACTATCCGCTGGTATGTTATATTCTAATGACCGTTATTACGCTTTTAGATCGTTGGCTTCTATTCTCATGTTATGTCTACAAACTAAAGTGTTTCACTCTCTATTTTTCATTGCTTTTCAGTATGGAGGGCTCATTAGCAAGACTTCAAGAAGTAGTGGCTCTAAAAAAGAAGTACAAAGCGTACATTTACCTAGACGAGGCCCACAGTATTGGAGCCATGGGCCCCAATGGAAGGGGCGTGACTGATTACTTTGGAGTGGACCCTGATGATATTGACATCATGATGGGTACATTTACCAAGAGTTTTGGAGCGGCAGGGGGATACATTGCTGCATCTCAGGTGAGAACCATGGTAACTGTTTAGCTCAGTTGGTAGAGAGAGCACCAGACTGCAGAGCGGGAGGTCCTGGGTTCGAATTCCGGCTGGTAAGATCATGCTGGCTGTGCTCAAACACCTGGTCCCAGTTCAAATGATCGTGTTGAAATACGAAGCAGGAAAAACAAATAGCAAAAGTGGAAAGGACAACGATAAGGCCGTGATTTTAACCATAAAACGTCAGGCGTCACACTCATCCTCGGCTACAATCCAAAGGCCCATGTTTATGTACACAACAAGCGTTTCATCCACAGCATACCCAGTTTTTCTGCACCAAGTAAAGGTAAAGACAAGATTTGGGACTGGAGGGTGGTGGGAGGAGGTAGGGGGTTGTGTTTGGAAACAGTGATTGTGCGTACCTCTGAAAAAGTCCTGGCTGCGCCCCTGATGATTACCGTATTTTGCAGGAAATAATAAACCATATCCGAGGCAAATCACACAGTGCAACATACGCTTCTTTCATGTCACCGCCAGTGGCGATGCAAATCTTGACATCCATGAAAATAATCATGGGAGAGGACGGAACGGATAAAGGTAAGTAACATGATCCTTCTAAAGTAATATTTTTGTATTTTCGGATCTGTCAAAGCCGATTTTCACATCAGTAATATTATACAGTCGAATCTCTCCTTCTCATGTATTTACTAAAGTTCTAGACAGATCAAAATTCATACAATCTCTACACCTTATATACAGACACCTTGTTGGCGCGTGCGTTTCTCAAAACTCACTAAGAATTTCGGGTCCGAAAAGCTATTTTATGTGCAGGCTGTTTACCAAGAGATTCAATTTTCGTTCGTTTTGAAATCTAAGCGATAATATCCTAAGTTGACGAGAAACTTTACACTGGTTTTCAGGCTAAAAACCTTACCGCCACTTGAAATAAATTGAATTTCAAAAATAGCCTTCGGGCCCGAAACTACTACTACTACTACTGAACTGAACTGGATTGTTTTTACTTTTTAGGTAAACAAAGGCTCGTGGCTTTGGCAGAGAACTGCAAGTAAGAGAATTACAATGAAAAATACAAAGTATCGAAATAACTGTACTAAGAGCCTTTCAGAAAAATGGGTCGGCTTGGCCTCGTTATTTTGAAAAATGACGAGTTTAGACAAAACGACAACAATTTGCACTTTTAGATCTATTGATGCGGCGTTGGAAAGCCTTGAGCTTCGAAATGTTCGCATGTTCAAGCCTTTATGGGCCCACCTTCACCCAAAAGACGTTGCGGTCGTTTGTTTTTGTTTTGAAATGCTCTATTGTTCATACGCGTGATCTGATTGGTTGCACGGTGCGCACAGCATTTTGGGTGAAGTTGGGCCTTTGACTCCCAAGGGTGCTAAAAATCAAAAATGAAGAAAATACCCAAATTTCATTTTGTATAATACTGAAAAAACAAATGGTACAATGCAAAACTACTGCCAAGGAGGTTTCACTTGAATGGCTACACCATAAGATTTCTTTAACAGACTCAAAAGTTAGATGCACTACATGTTTGAGTGTCGTGTCTCCATGATTGACTCTGGGAGTGAAAGGGTTAACGTTTTGTTCTTAAGGTCAAAGTGCCAAAATTTTCGATGACTTCGGATTCATTCCAAAGATAACCGAAAGTTTAGCGAAGGTTTCTGAAGGATGTTGTTCATTAAAATGAAAAAAAAAATCGCTAACACGCTGTTTTGTTTACCCGATAGATACTTTAGACAAAGGCTAAAACAAATGGGATTTATCGTTTACGGTCATGAAGCTTCCGCAGTGGTACCCATTCTTCTCTACATGCCAGCGAAGTGTGTGTAAGTTTGATCAGACGTTTTTGTTTTGCGTTTTCCGGCCTTCAGGTACAACTGATTCAAAGTCTTGCTGAGCCTGGCACGGGTGCACGTTACGTTTTCCCGCGCTTGGTACCCGTTTCATCTTTTCCCTGCCTTGCACCAAACGCATGTTTTCCCGCCCTTGACACTGATCGCCGAGTTTGAATAATGGTCGCGCGTCGCGGTTGCAGGTACGGGTAGGTTAATTCTACATAAGCTTGAAATAATAATGATAAAATATTAAAAAATAATAATATAATAGCGCGAGTGGCGTCCATAAAAGGACGTCAGCAAACCTGTTGTCATTTCAGACTCAAAGCTAAGGAAATTTTTATCTTTTCATGAAAAAAAAAAATCCTTTCGGAAGTACCTAAATGATGGATAAATTTTTGGGAGTTTTTAGTCCCCAACGAAAGAAAAACGACAAACAGCTAATTGACTAATCTTTGACCTATCCCTTGACTAGTCTTTGTCTGATCATTGAATACCTGCCAACTTTTTCCGAGTGATAGGCGTGAGAATTTTTTCGTGGAGTGCCAGGATTTCCGAAGGCGACCCGACCAAATCCGAAGAGAACCCGATCTATTCCGAAGATGTTCCGAAGAATTAGAAAGTTTCCATGGACCTCAGACCTCCGTTTAATAACATCCAGCTGTAATTGTAATGTTCAGAACGATAAAAATATACAAAAAAGTGCCAAATTTTCATGAACATAACTATATTTTTAATTGGATCATGCCGGATCAGTTAAGGACGATAGCTCAAATCTGGCGTGAGAAATTGCTCCATAGGCGTGAGTAGGCGTGAGACTCACGCCTAAGGCGTGAGACTTGGTAGGTATATCATTGACTAATCAGTCCATTAACGCTTGGTACAAGTTGCATGTTTCTGCTTGGAGGTCTTGTTAATAGTTCATTTTATTTACCCAAGGAAAACCGTTTAAGTCCGCTCAAATGGTCCAACCACGTCTGGCTTTAAATTCAATGCACTTATTTTAGGTTTATCACTCATAGCTTATCCATACTTTGTTGCAGCGCCTTTTCTCGTGAATTATTGAAAAGGAACATAGCTGTAGTAATCGTTGGATTCCCAGCCACTTCACTCATTGAAGCACGGGCGAGAATCTGTCTTTCAGCTTCCCACACCAGAGAAATGCTAGACAAGGTAAATTCAATAATAAGAATATAGCTCAATAGACCATTTTACGGTTGTGTGCTTAGTACCCTGGCCTTTGAGTGAAAGCGAGGCTGGAGTTGACTTTGTTTTGATACAAACCTTCCCAGGGGCGGATTCAGGATTTTTCAAAGGGGGATGGATAAGTCCTTAGGCTCCTATTTTCTTAACAATGAGATGTAATCAGATTGGTTCTTTTATTTTCTTTATTTTTAACTCTCTGAAGAGGGAGGTGGCTAGCCACCCAATCCACCACCCCTGTATCCGCCCCCCCCCCCCCCCGTATCCGCTCCCCCTGTATCCGCCCCTGCTTCCCGCTTTTCATATGTAAACATGTACAACAAAAACTAAATAGCATAAACACAACATGATTTAGGAAGGTTTGTATCAAAACATGGTGAGCTTCAGCCTCACTCTCATCCAAAGGCCAGGTCGCTAAGCAGACAATAGTAAAGTGGGCTATTTACAGTTGACAGCATAGGAACCTGGCCTTGCAGTGGAAGTGAGGCTGCAGTTGACCTTGTTTTGATACAACCCTTCCTCTTTTTCCCATGAAAATCATGTTGTTCTTATAGTAACAAGTGTTTGATCAGCATGATTTGCATGTGAGAAACAGTCAACTCAAGCCTCACTTCCACTCAAAGGCCAGGGTACTTAGCACACAACTGTAAAATGGTATATTGAGAAAAAAATCTCAAATTTTATACAGTTTATTGATCTAGACTCAGTAAAGATTTTACAGATAGTAACCCTTGGCACTTTGAAAAGGATGTGTATTTGGGGATGGCGTAGGGCAGGGGGATGAGTGTTTAGCTGTGAGGGAATTACATACCATTTGAGGGAGATTTGTTAACTACTCAAAGTTGTTCCATACTTTTCATACTACAAAAGTCTCTATTAGTTGCCAGGCTGTCTAAAGGTGTACTTCCCGGCACTGTCGCCTTATTTTTACGTGCGTACGGACGTAAATGTGCGCAAATAAAATAAGAGAGGCTTGCGTAAACGTACAAAGCTGAATCGCCCTCAACGTTTTGCGTTTACGCAAACCGTTCACACGTTGTCATTTTATGGACGCACGTAAAGCAAACTTAAATCACGTCCATACGCACGTAAAAATTACGCGAGAGTGGAAATCGGTTATTTTGTGGCATTTTTGTTGCGCTACTTTGTCAACTGTATTTTTTTTTTCTGAAAGGCTCTGGTGGCGATAGACGAGGTGGGCGACATTCTCAAAGTCAAGTATTCACGGAGAAAACAGACAACAGTGCAGTGAAGCTGACATGGTAGTTCTCCTATAATTAGGGACCGTTTGTTTTTGTATCCAGGTGTGCGTTTCACGAGACTTTTGGGCCCCGAGAGCTTTTTTTTTTAATTCAGAAATTTCCGAAATGTTTTCGGAACTTAATAGTCTTGTGAAACGCACGTCAGGGCTTGGTCAAAGCGCGATTAAGCTAACCCAGGATTTGCGTCAATTTTGAATTCAGTTAAATAATTAATCAATGGGATTTTTCCATTTTTGCCCTTTAGTTTCAACTCTTACTTGTCTTCGCATGTAGCTTATAAATAGCTTTTGAAAACACTTCTCACAAGAGAAATGAAATCCTTGGTTAAGTTTTAATCCTGGTTTAACGTTAATAGGCTTTCAAACAACCGCACCCAGATAAATTTAATTTAGTGACGAAAGAGTCATACTTTAGTTTAATAGAATCAAGTGTTTAGGTAATGCGATCGCTAGTGATCGTTACAGCAGATTTCACTGCAGTGTGCGGACGCAGATTTTTGAAACATCAATCGCGGGCTATGATTCGCTCGTTTTGGTCCATCCATATAAAAGATCTTCGTGCGGTGTACAGAACCGCCTTCTTCAAACGTGATTCGTGTGTCATGATTCGCCAGTCGTAATTCGTCCTTTATATGATTTGCCCATTGTCGGAAAATAGTGAAGGAAATTCACAGATTTTGTTCTTCAGGATGTTTCGATTTCAGTAAGTATTTACTCTGAGCTCATTTTATGGGCGAATTTCTTCACCATTATCTTATATTGGGTGAATCATGACGGACGAATCACAGTCGGCGAATCGTGTTTGAAAAAAATTCGAGTCTGCATACACTAGTGAAAAAAGATCGGCTGTAAATCGCAAATCTCAGTTTGATTAGAACAACTCGGAGTCTTTGCCACTTACGCCTACTTAGGCTTTAATAAGCTTATAATATAAACGTTAAAATTTAATTTTTTTAAGAAATAAAATTTATATGGTTATTCAGGCCTGTATTTTAGAATCTCCGAAATAAAATTTGGCAAGAAGTAGTATTATGTCTGAATGTATGAAATTTATTTTAGACTATATCTACTTCGTAAAATGGTAAAGTAAAGCCTGATTTACGCGTACGACGCAAGCATAACAAGCACAAGCACAAGCATAAGCACAAAGATGTTAAAGGGGCATTGTGCCGCTGAAATCACAAACTTTCGCTTAGCTTATTTGCATGTTATATCGCCAAATGCCACCAAATATACAACTTAATTGGATAAAAAGATTCTAAAGAGCAAAACAGAAGCAGTAGTTTGGAGATAAAGTGCCGGATTGCAAGAATGAAAGTGGATTACAGTTTTGTGACATGCGGTCAAAAAATCATAATTGTTATCACTTTAGGCGAATATTTCTTCCTATTTCAAGACAATAAAGCAAGCTCCAAAGACGCATTCATAAACGCAAGTACAAGAAAAAAACGGACAAATTTCGTGTTCTTATGCTTGTGTAACACCGGATTATATATAATATATAAACTTAAACGAAGGTTCCTTTTGCTTATGTTTACACTTAAAACTATGTTTGCGTCGTACGTGGATTCAACGCTTTTAAATCGGCACTATTTTAGGTACAGATAAATGGTTAAAGTTAATGGTGAAAGTAACAAATAACATCCTATTGATAAATATCCAAGTATAATTAAGTGCAATTGAATATTTTCAATTCAACAAAAAAGTGTTTGTTTCGGCTATTTATAATGAGATATATAGATATATATTAGCCTAAATAATTCAGCTTTCTTGAAAAGAACTCTTTGGCATTTTCCTATTTTTAATGAAACCAGTGTGACAAGTCTGTCCTTTGTTAAATAACTGGCGTAGCCAGTTAAGAAAAGTTGGGCAAAAAAAGTCGGGACTAGCCAACCGACCCTTTTTATCAGTGCAAACGGATAATTTTTTTTTTCTAATTTTTCTAATTTATAATTTTTTTTATCTAAGATTTAAAATAATTTTATATATTTTGCTAGCCTGCGAATCATGGTAGCGGCTTCTTATATCTCCCGGCCGCTAAGATTCTGTGGCTGGGAGCGATGAGAGGCGCGGCTGTATTCATAAGCTAATATTTTGCCTGTATGTCTGGCATGTATATCTTGAGTGTAAAATGATAATGAGTTTTCAGATACCTTCTTTGTGGCTACTTCTTTGCTTCCAACCAGCCTGGACTTGATATGGTGAAATAAAACTAAACCCCGTTGTACTTCTCAATGCTATATAATGCTATTATACCATTACCATTATTGAGCGGTTCTCAAGAGTGTCGTAAAACCACAGTAATCACTGTGGCCAATCAGAACAGACGCAGGCAATCCAATGAACCAATCAGAACTTCAGTGTGAAGCAAATACCTGTAGCCGGCGCCAAGCGCGGGAAAACGCGTGCGAGTACGTCACTGATATACCTCTGATTGTGCAAAATAATCTCTCGCCGATTTCTCAATCAATCAGAAATAAAACCAAAACCGTGATTTATCAGCACGCGTTTTCCCGCGCTTGGCGCCGGTTACCAGTATTTGTTTCGAGTCCTGATTGGTTCATTGGATTCTCTGAGTCTGTTGTGATTGGCCAGAGTGATTGCTTTCGCTTGGGTTTTTTTTACGAACCGCTCTATCTTTTTAATGTGAACGATTTATTGTTGTTTTTGCCTGGACGACTTTCAGCATCAACACGGTTTGTCGTTACACCTAACAAGTCGAAATCTCGCCTCGAAGATTCGATTTCATAAGCTACAAGAAAAGAAAGAAATACATAAAATCGACAGGTGCTATTAGCACTGGCCCCTTTTGCTTGAGGAAAGTGAAAGCCAAGTTATTTACATGGAATTAATAGACAAGTGTATTCTGACTTGCGCTACACATGTATAGGGTTTACTGAACACTCACCGCATTCTTACCGGATGTTGACACCAAAAAAAAATAAATGACCCGTCCCCGGTTTTCAACAAGCGCAACCCTCCCTTTCTTTGCAACAAATTGCCTACCGTGTGAAATTTAAGTTTTGCGGGAGTTTTGATCTATGAATTGCAAATGTTTTCTTGTAAAAAAAATTAGATCGAATTTTTGCCGCGATTTAGAGAGAACTCGGTCCTAAGTGATCTATTTTTTTTAACCTTGATGTCAAGAATCAAATTGGACATACCGGTAGCTTGTCCCTTTGAAGAACTTACCTTTCTCTTGTCGTCGAATGTGATTTCCTCTTTTCCCACAACAAACGCCAGTTTTGTTAATGCAGATTCAACTGTTATATCTCCACCGGGAACTAAACCTAAATTGGCGAGCCCCTGGATTGAAAGCAAAACACACGGATAACTTCAGTGACTTAGTTTAAGGGCCTGGCTAAACTAGGAAACATTGTTGCGGAATCATTCTTTCTTCTAATGTGGATAAACTGGGAAGCAAAATTTACGTCAGGGAAGTAAGAATGTTTTTGACTTGATTCATTAACAGTATCCTAGTTTAGCCACGCCCTTACATCGTTGCGAAAACATTTTTGCGGACGCAAATGTTTACCAGTTTAGTCCGCGTGCGAGAAACATTTGTTGTGGACGCAAATCTTGCTTTCCGGACGCAAAAAATAAATGTTTCCCAGGTTAGCCACATCAGCAAAGTTACCGCAACAATGTTTCTTTGGTTTAGCCAGCCCTAGATAAAATAAAATAAAATAAAATATGGCAGTTGTACATTGACTTTCTACTACCTGTTCCACGAAATGCATGGAAACATCATGCGGACCTCCACGGCAAGGGCAACACGTGACCATTACCACGCCCCTCTGCACTGCGTCCCTGATCGCTGTAGTTAGATCTGTTCTGGAATCAGGTATATTTCCACTCCCATAAGTTACCATGACAACGCCTTCTATCGGTGGCTCCAAACATCCTTTGATCTAAAAATTACAGGATCATTGATTGGTTGAAAAGACTGACAGTGTACCATCTTGCTCCTAATGTCTAGTCTGAATTCAAAGTGTCAGCCACTTTCTCGTCCTACTCCCTGTGGGGGCCGGAGTAGAGTATCGTGTTTAAATAAAGGTTTGCATTGCATTGCATTGCATTGCATTGCATTGCAATGCATTACATTACAAGTGGCTGACACTTCAGACTACCTTATGTCTTTCTTCTTTCTGCCCTCTCACTTCAGAGGTTCTACATCTGCATTTATTTAGTTAGTAAAATCCTTGCGGATATCACACCAACGGTACTAAAAACTAAAAAAAGCTATTATCAATATATACAATACACAGGAATATGGGAAAAACAGAGTCCCTGGGAACAAGATTAGACAATACAAAGTGTAGAAACTACAAAAAATATCAAAAACGCCTTTGAGCCAACTAGAGAATCTGAAATGTTCAGACCCTCCCCTTTCCTAGACGTTTAGCTTCACCGACACCCACCCCATGCCGTCCCCACCCCATGTGTCCTCCAATGCTGTCCCCACCCCATGTGTCCTCCAATGCCGTCCCCACCCCATGCTGTCCCCACCCCATGTGTCCTCCAATGCCGTCCCCACCCCATGTGTCCTCCAATGCCATCCCCACCCCATGCTGTCCCCACCCCATGTGTCCTCCAATGCCGTCCCCACCCCATGCTGTTCCCACCCCATGTGTCCTCCAATGCCGTCCCCACCCCATGTGTCCTCCAATGCCATCCCCACCCCATGCTGTTCCCACCCCATGTGTCCTCCAATGCCGTCCCCACCCCATGCTGTTCCCACCCCATGTGTCCTCCAATGCCGTCCCCACCCCATGTGTCCTCCAATGCCATCCCCACCCCATGCTGTCCCCACCCCATGTGTCCTCCAATGCCGTCCCCACCCCATGTGTCCTCCAATGCCGTCCCCACCCCATGCGTCCTCCAATGCCGTCTCCACCTCATGCCTCCTCCAATGCCGTCTCCACCTCATGCGTCCTCCAATGCCCTCCCCATGGGAAAAGGCAGGTGACCATTACATGTTAACCGACCCTCCCCTCTCGTGTCTTGCTCCACTGACCCCCCACCCCTTGCTTCTAACTCCCCACCCTCTCCTCTCTCCAACGCATCCCCATGGGTAAGGCAGCTGACCATTACATATCACGGCCTCAATGTTAACAGTTGATCAACCGATCGAGTGAAATTTCGTACCAATGCTGTAACTCGTTCGACGCTGCGCTTCGCGTATTGGCAAGTTAAAAATAAGGTAGACTGTACCATTTCTATTGGAATGCTTGGAAACATGGGTAGTAATACAACTTTTTGGCTCATCCTTGTGTGAAGTTTAAAACTTCCTTCTTCTTGGCTTTGTTCGTCAGGGTGGTGCCATTCAACTACAGCAAACAGAAAAACAAAGTAAGAGGAAAACCTCTCAGCCATTCAGTTCGCTTGGATGGTCTGTGACCCCAATTTTTTTTTTTTCGATAGATAATTTTCTTTTCCGATTCTCAACAGATTGTGAAAAAATGAAAGTACATGTAATCATCCAATTCTTGAAAGAGGAACAAGTCATGGTGTGTTCATTTACAATATTTTTAGACTAACAGACATTGGGGCCATATCAGGTAAGGAAGACCGATTTTTCAAAATAAGAGTGGCCTTTCTGATATCTTAACTCCGAAACGGTGACCCCCCATTTTTTTTCATTTCTGACACAAGTAACACATTGCCTATAGCTGTAGCAAAAGTTTTAAAGAAAAATCAATGTTAGAAGATTTTCATGCCGACATCCTTTAGTGCCAAATGTCATACTAAAGTTCTGCAACTAATCTGCAACTTCTTCCATAAACAAAGTGACTTGATGTACTTACTATCTCCATTACTGCGTAGTTTCACTAAGGGTGGGAAGCTTGGTGAGTCAAACACAGAGTAGCTCTTTGCATCAATTTTTGAGGACCTGTTTCCTCTGAATAGTTTACCATCAAAGAAGATCGTCACCTACAGATCAGTTATCAAATGTCTTGAAATTACATTAAGACAATTTAACTAATGGCTGACTGGGAGGAGTGCTGGGCAGGTCAGGTATTCAATATTATTAAGTCTCATGTAGGAGGCTCTGCCCAGAGACACAGGGGGACTCCCATATAAAAATGGCAGGACTGATCGTTGTACATTTTAGCACACAAAATATATAGATTGGTACTGCTTCAAAGGGTAACTAAGATCTAAAAATGAACACCATTAGAAATTATTGCGGTATCTTAAGGGCATTGAACCAATAGTGTTATGACATGTGCTGTTTTCGAATTGACCAGTAGTGTAGCAGCTGCTCGCAAGATCTGTCGAGATTGGTTAGATCTAACAATGGTTTTCATTGTTAGGTCGTTCAATTGTTTTACTTCTATTGTTTCTCGTTCTATTGTATCCATCCAATTGGGTTAGGTCTTGCGACAGCTGCTACATGACCCGAATTGACCCCTCTTAGAGGTGAAAACGAATTGTGGCAAGTGTTAATTTTCATAATATTTGTGTGTAATTACTGTCCAGTTTTTGCTAACCTTTCGATTTAATTTGCTACCCTTCAGTTCCCAGTGTATTTTTGCGACCCTCTCTATTCCTACAACTTAAAATTTCACTATCTGCTGATATATAAGAGTATACTACCCCTCCAGTGGGGCAGAGTGGCAGGACTCAAGGTGGTCTAATGGTTAGTTTGGCAGTCTGGGGGTTGGTGGTTCAAGGCTGCAGATTACTTTCTTTGTGTTGTTTCCTTATGGGCAAGAAACATTTCCCCACATTGTCTCTCTCAAACCAACAGCTACTGGCCAACATAATGGCAATGGTAACCCTGTGGTGGACTAACAACCCATCCAGGGTATAGTAGCAATACACCCATATTTGCTTCATGCTAATGAAGCATTATTGCCTGAAGGGTCACTTGATTCATAAAATGTGAGCTTTGGACGGCTCTTTACACTGGCTCATTTACCTTATCAACTGAGTTAATAAATCAATCTTTAGTACCTCAGGAATGGCATACTGCCCAGCAAACAGTAGTGCTCCAGCTAAGTTATCTCTTGCATCTGTCACTTCCTCATAAATTGGGGTCTGTAAAATATATGCCATTATCATGATATACACTTGAGTCACAGACATTGGTTGGGGGGGAGGGGGGGGGGGGGCACTCCCTTAGCTGGGTGTTTTGTCATTTTCATTACTTTCTGTCTTAAACAGGTTTACATGGCCTTAAATATCTCAAATAGGATAAGCATGTATATGTTGTAGTGCAATTTTGTCCTTGGTGCAAATTTTATTTTTCTTTGTTCAAAACTCATTATCATACATTATCATACATTTCCATACCCAAAAACAAAGGAAAATAAAATTTGCACCAAGGACAAAATTACACCACAACATATATATTCATTAATAGATTGGAAACCTTAAGCCATAAGCCAAATTTCAACCAGCATTTTGTTGGGGCTGATTTCCACTGACTTGACAGAGCTGCCAGGGTGATAACCTCCTCTAACTACGATAGACGATCAGTTGAGATACTGGATGAACTTGGGTGGGATAATCTTGAAACACGAAGGACAAGACAACTAGCCATAATAATGTATAAATTGAAAAATGGAAATGTACCTGATCATTTGGCTCAAATTTTTAATAGTACAAACTCTATGTATTCTTACAATCTAAGAAACTCAACATATAATTTATTTGTACCAAGACCGTATACTGAGGCTGGAAAAAATAGCTTCCACTATAGAGGGGCAGTTCTCTGGAATAGTCTATCAAATACTACTAAAGGGCAGACAAGCCTGAAATCGTTTTTATCATATTTGTAATTTAGTATAGTTTTAATGACCATTTTTATTTTTTATTGCATGATTATATTATTGCACGGCTCTCTGGAAGAGCATTTTTATGATGAGATTCCATGAATAAATAAAGATGATTGATTGATTGATTGATTGATAGACGACAAGCTTAATTATATGCTACAACAAAGCCAGTGGGACAATTTGTGATCTCAAAAATCGGGATTCTGCCTTGAGGTAGGAAAACCTGCACATATAAAGTTGTGTCTTTAGGGTTTGAGTGGCTCGGCCACACCTCCCTTCCCAAGCATATGTCGAGCCCCCCCCCCCCCCTCCCCCGGGAATGGGAGGGAGCGGGTGGGGCCCTCCCTAGATCCTCCATTGCTAACTGAATGTCTTCAATGACAATAATGAAACAATACTGTTTGACCATTTTCAGGTTACCTGTGCTCCTGTGAGGACCACAGGTTTCCCAAGGTTTTCAAACATGAAAGAAAGGGCAGATGCTGTGAAGGCCATTGTGTCTGTTCCATGCAGGATTACAAATCCATCATACTCATTATAGTTATTGGCAATCTCTGTACTGACATCAATCCAGTCTTCAACACAAGTGTCTTTTGATTCTCTGATTTTACCAGCTTCTTTAATATCATACAATATCCTGACACCAAGCTTTGAGATACTAAATGAAAAACAGCCAGTCACTAAATAGATATATTAGTAACAAAAAAGTAATGTCTGTCTATAAATTATCAACTTATACCTTGGGGTTCACCTGAGGCTTCAGGCATATATATACTAGCATGACAGGGTTATATGCAAGCCACAGTATTGTATCAGGTTGGAGAGACATGTGGAGTAAAGTTTCTTCACTGAAGATACATGTAACACAAGGACATTATGTCTAGATTTGGTTCCAGACAGAGACTGCAACAAATCTATCTCATTGAAATACTTACGGCATAGCTAGTCTCTCTGATGCAGAAATTCCTTTCCTCCACTGGGACACATCACAAACATTGTCATTAAGCATTGGAAGAGTTTTCAACTCTTTGACAAATACATCTAGATGAAGAGCACATTGCTCTAGAAAAAAGAGGCAATTCTTGGCTTTTATATGACATCATAAAAATTCAAAAATCTAAACTATACATCCCACAAAGCTGTTTCTAACATGGTATGTAGATACCAGTGTTAGAATCGTTCACAAAATGTTTCAGGTTTTAACAATGTTTTGCTTCCGATTTGTAAAGGTTTTAAATGTGTCACACAATTCATCACGCTAGTTCAGATAAGCCGTGAAAATAAACAAAATTGAAGCAGTTGAAAGTTATTTTAATTTGCATATGATTATAGATACCTATAAGCTAATTTTAAGGAAATTTCATTGATTCCATGAGATGAGATTTTTGGTGTAATTACGACTTTGAAGTTTTGGCCGCCATGTTTATATGGCCGATCCATATATTTTTACTAAAAATGACCAATACTCGTTCGCCTATAACTCTTGAATGAAATGCTCTTGCGCTTAAAAATTTGGCCTAGATGTGTAGTTTTAAACTCTTTACAATTCCATAAAGATTTTGGAATTGAAATCCATTTTTTAATGCTCTTGAATTTTGATGATGTAAGTGAAAACCAGCAATAGAGTTATTTGTATCCAGATGCCTTAGTCTGTTACTTGAACTGTCTGATGTATGAACAATCCCCACAACCAACCGTGAAAGGTTTAAATTAGAAAATGGAAAACAGTGGCAGAAATATCAACCTACCATTCTCATTGAGTTTTTTCATTCCTATTGTTCCACCAGTGTAAAGAACAAGAACCAAGGAGGTTTTCACTGTGTTGTTCATATTGATGCCAGAATGGATTCATATGCAGTTTGTTATCATATTAATGCACCATCACTAAGAGGACCCAACAACAAAGCATTAAAACTAGTTAGATAATAGATGACCTTAGGCCTGAAGCCATGACATACAGAGACACGGTAATAAAGATTTTATTATTATTTATTTATGAGGACTTCTGCATTGGAGGCTACTGGTCCCCCAGGCAAGACAGTAAATCTTCTGGATATATATCAATAAGGATTTGGGATTAAAACATCCCTGTGCTGTAAATTTGATTTGCTTTCTTGCTACAAGACATTGTGTATTGTAGTGCACATTTCAAGGAAAACATGGTTTTCAACAAGTCCTTACCCTACCCCCTTATCGATGTTGTACCAGATCTAAAATAGTATCAACATTGAAAGGGGGAGGGGATTAATAGCACATGGCATTGATTGCATTGATTTGAGTTGACTTTTATACGGAATGAACACTTTTTAAAATTTTACATAATTATACACGTTTATATTTTTTTTCACAACAGTGCAGTTTTGTTGCAGCTGTGGAATAAATCTGACCACATTTCTAATCAAACATCCATTGCTTTTCTGTAGACTCAGTAAGACTCCCTCGTCAGTTGTATTAGCAGAATTATCATTAAGTCGCAAGCTTATAAATTCTTAAATTATATTGTCATTTCTGTGATGAAAGCAATAAGCTTAACTTTTGCGTCAACTCTCAAACGGTGGGATACAAAATTATATGGAGTCGAGGGTTGAGGGAGAAATGTGCAGGTCTGCACAGCGGGCAGGGGGGAAAAGAAAAAATATTCAGTTCACTTTCTCAAATTTTCATCAACCTCACTTCAGTCGTAAAATACTTACGATTCATTATCCTGGAGACGAACCGTTGTTATTCGGGAAAGTGGTTGTTTTTAATAACCAGAGTTTTCGGATGGCACGATGTCACGGATGTTGTCACGCAAGACTTTCGCGCGCTTACCGCCGACTAGTTTAGTACCCAGGCCTCCAGGTCAGTCGTCACAGACTATAGCAGACAGAGATCCAGTGGACGCACTCGGAAATCATCTGTGATTTAGATTTTAATTCATTTTTACCTTCACATTTTATATACCATAAAAGTCCAATAATATGCCCTCCCCCTACCGAAAATATGCCCTCCAAATATCAGACGCTAAAATCCTTCCGACAATAGGGAGCTTACGAATCGACGACTTTCGCACGACGACGCCGTTGGATTGCGTGACATGCCTAATGCGCATGATTTTGTGGGAAGTTGCCGGCGTCGAGCCAAAGTCGACGACGTTGTTTTGAGCAAATTGACGGCGTCGCCAAAACAGCAGAACGTGAGGTCAGTTTTCGAAGTTTTCTCTCGTTAATTCAGGGGATTCTGCCAGATAATTCAAGAATCACATCAGGGAGATGTTCTTGACATAAATGTTTCTGACTTTTTGTCTGTTTTCATTCAAGTAACGCCCCAAAATATCAAGTAGAAATATGGCAAGTGAAACAAGTGAAACGCCAAGTGACATGAAAAGGTCAGGATGAGATTGCTGAATGAAAACTCGTTTATTTTAATCACACCTTATTGAAGGATAAGACATTTGCTTTTGTTTAACGAATTTTCAAAGAAATTAAAAGGGGTGTATATTTTATAGTCGAGTCTATAGTTAAAAATTAATAGGAAAATATTTTACTGAAAGCCGGGACTGGAAGCAATACACGCTGCTAGATTTCAAAACGTTAAGCTTGTAATTCGATGAGGTTTTTTATTCTTGTCCTGAATCGTCTTTTAGCCAGCCTGAAGTTGTAGAAACACAAATTTGTCTCGGCTTTTCCGCTATGCGAGCGAGCAGATTGATTTATAGGGACATCTTACATATAGGCTTGTAAATGCGTAAATGTCGGGCAATTTTCGTTTTCTAAGCTTTGTCTATTTTTGGTCGCTTCGGCTGTTAGGATAAGTCTGCCGTACTGATATTTCGCATTTTAAACAATTCACTTGTCCAGCTGTCCAAGAGATCCAACACCGCCCAACGATTTGTGCGCGCCCACCAACGTCGTCGTCTTCATTAGGAATCGTAAATTCAAATTTCTGCAGGACGACGACGCGGGACTATGATGTGACCCAACGGCGTCGTCGTGCAAAAGTCGTCGATTCGTAAGCTCCCTAATAACTACCCCCCGTCGTCCTCCGAATAAGGCCCCGTTTACACGGGTCCGGACAAATTTTTGCACGGACAAAAACTTGCACGGTTCCACCTTGCGTTTACACGGGACCGGCGGAACTGGACGCATTTTTGAACGGCTAAGTGTGCAAGATCCGTGTAAACACCACTGAAATCTGTAACAGAATTTGCACGGATCCATGTAAACACTTGGTCTAGGAACAAAATTCGTCCGTGCAAAAATTTGTCCGGACCCGTGTAAACGGGGCCTAAGGCATAATACTCCGATGTTTATGGACAGCAGCAGAAAAACCGGCGCGCGAACGAGCGAAGAAAACGAGAAGACTGGGGATAGGGAGAGGCTTGCAAAATTTCTGCCTTGTCGGCAAGGCGATCCGAACAGAAATATAATTTAAAGGTATATCGCGCTACGCAAAAAAAGTATAAAATATAAACATGGCATTCTTCGCTGGAAGCTTTACAATATACAATATTGTATATTGTAATTGAATTGAATTGAATTGTGAATTTTAATTTCCTCCAGCAAACCACTCATAGCGAATATGAAGTTCACGTTACTGGCCACTGTATTTGCAGGAAAACTGATCAGTGTTAGAATTAAGTCTAGAATAGAAATTGAAACTCGGAAGAGAAAAAGTCTTCCCTAAACGGAAATAAAATCATAGCGGCAACATTGTTGAGAGATGGCTTCCATTAAAAACACTAATTGTGATCAGGGCGCTGTAAAGCGCCCTGTTGTGATATAGTCCAAAAATACGAGTCTGGGATAGTGGGGGGATTTTCGGTGTCTTGTCTAGTATAGGGTTGCAAAATCAGCTGAACATGGTCTGGTGCAGAGTAAGGGTCTCGCGTTGATACGAGTGTTAACTTGACCGTGTAAATGTGGGTAAATAAATTACTACTACTATTACTACTAGAGTCCTAGTGGCACACTATCATCCAAAAATATACAGAATACCCCCCCCCCCCCCCGGGTTTTCTAGGTTCGTGATATTCTGTGACTTTTTTTTAAGCTATAGATGACGTCTTCTCGACGAAACTCAATCTCTTTGAAAAGCTTCGGGTGTTAAGTTGAAAAATATTTTTCGCTCAGGACCTCGTTGCTCTCTGTGGTAAATCAGCTGTGTTTGTCCAGTCAACTACTCTCTGTTACAATGTCAGTGTTATTTACAAAGGCCACCACAGGTTTGAACACCCTCTGTGCCAGTATGTCAGGCTACTATTTGCAAACTTTACAGGTGTAAATGCCAGTGTCTGTCTCAGTATGTCAGTATTATTTACAAACCGTACCCCAGATGTAAACGCTCAGTCCCAGTATGTCAGGCTACTATTTGCAAACTTTACAGGTGTAAATGCTGTCTGTCCCTGTATATCAGTATTATTTACAAATATCACAGGTGAAGCAACACACCATCTGTCATTTGTTCACGTGCATTTCAAGCGCAAGACATCTTGTATGTCTTGTGTGTATATTGCTCACAGCTGTTCCCACGCAAAAATGTGAAAGTGTATTGTAATAGGTATATTATGCTATGATAACATCTACATAACACAGAAACTAAGGCGAACGAAACGCATACAACAAACCAAAGATGGAAGCGACTTTTCGCGTCTTTGTAGCGCTGAGTCTTATCGCTCTAGTTCTGGGGCATGGAAGAATGATCGACCCTGCAAGTAGAAACGCCGCTTGGCGGTACGGTTTTGACACGCCAGTGCAAGTCACGGACAACGAACTCAACTGCGGAGGGTTTAGCACGCAGTGGGACAAAAACGGAGGGAAGTGTGGAGTGTGCGGTGACCCGTATCATTTTAAACCGGGTGAGGCTATGTACACCTCCCCTGGAAAGTACGCTACAGGTACCATCACCAAATCATACAGAGAAGGCCAGGAGATTGAAGTGGTGGTAGATGTCACCTCCAACCATCAGGGAACCTTCACATTCAGTGTGGGCAAGATCGGGACCGCACCCATTACACAAGAGAAGCTGACGCATGTGTTGAGGAAGTGGAAGATCAATTCGAATAAAAATCAGATATTCAAGATCAAGATGCAGCTTCCCACGGGCCTGACATGTGATCATTGCGTGATACAGTGGTGGTGGCGCGTGGCGAACAGCTGGGGATGTGATGCACCTAACGACTGTGGCATGGGCAAAGGACAGCAGGAGACATTTGTCAACTGCGCAGACATCAGGATCACCAAAAACGACGGAAGTGTCCCCACGGATCCCCCAACTCAAGCTCCGCCTCCTACCCAGGCCCCAACACAGGCCCCAACGCCTCCGACCACTAGCGCCCCCCAGCCCGGGGGATGCGTGGCTATAGGGGGACATGCAGGGAGCGCAGCCATGGATAACTGGTGCAAAACAAATTGCGCCGTAGGCTATTGCCCAGCATCTATGTGTTCGTGTCCTTAAGCGCAGAATAACTATAGCTACTTCATGATTAGTTGAGTTTTTCGCTATATTTAAGAGTGAAGATGACAAATGTAGACAAACAAGACAATAGCGATGGTAATAAATCATGTCTTAAAGTATAAAAACGTTTAGCCGTGTTTGATTTCGCTTACAATTTAAAAGACATGTTGCGTTCCCACTAGTTTTACCAACGGAAAAAAAATCCTAAACTGTAGTAATAACACTGCCATTTGAAGTGGGGTTGAGAGTGTGGGTGGGGGGGGGGGGGGGGGGGGGGGGGTCGGTGCGAAATTCCTTCCTGTTTTTAGACACACTACTGTCCAGGATTACAGCTGGCAACTGCGAGAACAACGGAAATATGAAATATTTTAACCGGAACCTGTTATTTTCGTACCATTTGTCAGTCTATTTTTGCTAAAAGACTGTTGTTTTCGTTATTTTCGTTAAAGTCGTGGACTCTTTGTTCTCTGACTTGTATATTTTAAATATTTTTTAACTGATCTTGTTGTTGTTGTTTTTTTCTTTTATTTTCGTTAATTTTAATTTTGAAATAACAACAACGAAGGGTTGTTATTTCCGTTCACTTTGTAACGTAAATTTGTTATTCTTACGATTGGGAAAACAATTTTGGACATACCACCAAAGTTAAGGGCCGTTCATATTTTAGCTGACGATCGATCTTATTGGCATGCAATCACAGTCCGAGTAATGGTCAATAAGATGACGCATGAGCTAAAATATAAACGGCCGTCACGGTAGCTAGTGTAAAAGGTTACTAAATTCGAAAGTAACGAGGGTCGTTGCGTTACTTTTGGAACTTAACGGTATTTTAAAGGGGCGGTGTCATGGAGATTTGATGTCACAAAAAATGTTGTTGTTTCAACAAAAAGCGAAAAATATGGTCCAGTTTTTTTATAAATTATTACCCTGATGTACCAAAACTGTTGTCAGTCCGGCTAATCATGGATGGACTCAATCAGAATGAATTGCAACTTGAAAAAAATGGCCTAACTTTTTTCAAGTTCTCACGTTTTGGATTCCAAAATGTACGACAAGAACAGAACATGATTTGTTTGTCTTTTAAGAATTGGTTAATTTCTTAATTTCTTTGTCTTAGAATTGTTTTGTAAATAAGTAAAGGTATTGTAGCATGGTTTTGACCAAAAACGGGTAAAATCTATGTAACACTGCCCCTTTAATATTTGAAGTTCCAATAGTGATCAGTATCGAATTTCTCCTTGAAGTAGCAACGCATATATGTAAGTAGAGCTTGCAGTCCCTCTCTGGTTAGTTAAGGTTACAGTGTACCTTCAGATCGAAAATTTATTGAAAAATTTTTTTTGGCGTTAAAATAAAGTTTACAGAATGAACTTTCATCCAAAAAAAAAGTATCGAAAAATAGTGAAAATTGACGGAGTAATGACGGTATAACTTTTGTGGGCGGAGTTTGTTTATTAAGCGATATGTTTTTTTAAGCGCCGTTTTCTCAAAGTTAATTTTTCGCTTGTTGGGGACACTTTAAAGAGCTACAACTCAAAGGAAATTTGTTCGATTTTCCTCAAATTTGGACAGAAGCTAGGCTAACATATAATCAACAAAAACGTGTCGGCGAATTTCTTAATTCCGAAAACTTTTTCGTCAAGAGGCATTTCCGTGCGATCATTCCAATTTTTTTCTCCCCTTTTCGAAAATATTCTGTAACTTTTCACTGCAATTGAATATGGAAAATCGCCGACACGTTTTTTTAGCGCTTCGTGTCCGGAAATCCGAGAACAAATCAAATTAGCAAAATATAATAACCGCTTTGAGTTATAGCGTTTTAAAGCTGATTCGGACGTTCGAATTTAGATGTCGTAAAAAATTCGACAATTCATTTTATTACCAAATGGTTTCCATATTTAGATAGCCAGCTCTATAAGCTTTAATTTGATATGTGGGTTTAGGTATATTAAGTGTAATCTTAAGACGCTAGAGCTGTTATACTGGAGACACCCCCGAAGGTACACTGTAACCTTAAGGGGGCGAGCATCACGTGATCGGCGCTCGGCCGAAAGAAACATGAGTCGAGGGGGGACTGAGGAATAGCCGGTTTCCCCCAGTTTCCCCTCGGCTCGTTTGCCCGCTCCAGTCTCACCGAGCTTGTGTTCCTGATTTGCTCGCCCGCTTGACTTAGCTAAAAAGGGTCAACTAGCAGTCTATTTATGATGAATTCTAGTCGTCCTTTCAGTTAACAATTTCTCCCAAGTTGTGCTATAAATTTTTTTTTTTGAGAACCGGTGAGGAGAATTTGTGCTTTGACTAATTACAAACACAGTGAGATGTAGGACAGTAGCCAACTGCACAGTTAGTAACACACCATTCATCCATTCCAGCCTGACCCGCATATGTTCCTGCAGATTTACACACTCCTGTTGGGTTCCCTGTGGCTGAAGAGGTTGATGGTACTTTACTTGGGGGTCCTTGAGTCGAGGGGCTCTGAGAAGATGGCTCCTGTGTGGAGAGGCTCTCTGTAGAGGGCTCCTGCGTAGAGGGACCCGTAGTGGAAGGGGCCGCCGTGGTGGTCCTCACAGATGTATCCGTGCTGGGAGCCTCTGCTGTTGGTGCTAGTCCTCCTTCTGACGTTATCTTGATATCTGCGCAGTTCACAAAGTTTTCCTGTTCCTTTCCCAGACCATTTCCACAGTTTCCATTTTCATCGCAGCCCCAGTTGTTTCCCACCGTCCACCACCATTGTAACACGCAGCGATCACATGTCAGGCCTCCAGGGAGCACAAGTTTGATGTGGTATTCTCCATTATTGGACGAATGTAGCTGCCAAGTGTTTGAACCATCGGGCTGAAAAAGAACGAATTTCAGCTGTTCCTGGGTGATTGGGCGGTTGACAAGTTTACCCACGCGGAAACGAAAGAATCCCTGATGATTTGAAGTGATCTTAATTGTAACTTGGATTGTCTGTCCTTCTTTGTATGTCTTGGTAATGAAGCCGTCTTGAGCGTACAATCCGGGATACACGTATTTGGGATCAGTTACGTTGTATTCGTCGCCACAAACCCCGCATTTGCCGTTGTGTTTATCCCACTGTGCGCTGAATCCTCCACAGTTCAACTGATTATCCGTGTACTGAGCAGGACGGTTGCGAAAAAATCTCCAGGCGGAATTTCGGCTGGCAGGATCAAACATCATTCCATGACCAAGAACCAAGGTGATCACATTCACAGCCACAAAAAGACGAACAAGCTCTGTATCAGCCATTTTGTTGTTTTTTGCAGTTCTTGTTTTTCTGACGCAACGTCCAGATAAGATTCACAAGCGTAAATTGTATTATTATAAAGTGTTACACTTAATAAAAAAAAGCTCTTTGCATGATGCAGTGTAAACAATTGCGTTGCTTAAAAGAATATATGACAGAGCTTAACTTTCCGGCCGAAAATTTCGAGACAGAATGCAGGTCATAAAGGTGAACAAATAAATTCTTTCTAGGCTTTGATACCGCACGTGTTCAGTTTAAATAGAGACGGTGTGTTGATATTGAGTTAGCGCGGAAGCTTTATTCAATCACGCAGCGACATGCAATTGGTTCTAAAGAAATGCTTTCTATTGCCGGCAATATATCAATATTTTTATTTATTTAGGTAACTATCATAAATAAAACCTAAGAACACCCTACAAGCCAGATGGAGCCAATATTTCATTGAGTTCCGGTTTATTGCTTACCGTGTAAAGAAAAAATATTCACTACTGATTTTTAAAAGTCTTTTAAAGAACAAAAGGATCATTTCAGAAGTCAAAAAAAGGGGGGGGGGGGGGGGAGGGGGAATAAACTTCAAGGTTTATCCAAACTTACATATCATCATCATCATCTTTATTTGAAAAACACGGTAAATACATCAGGCATTAACAATTTAATATAAACTACAACTCAATAAGAAACTATGTATGTAAATTAATCTTCTATAATTTAAAAATATAACTAACTATTAAAGAATGCGTTGGTCTCAAATAATAATAACTCCGGTATTTTTTTTAAAGAAAAAATTATATTTCCTTTGCCGATCTTGCATTTCCTGTTTTCCTGGTTTTTTCCTTATAAAGGTAAACCTGTTGTGCAGCCATTGTAATAAAATGCGAAAAAAGTTTATTTATTTATTTAAACACTCTAAATTCTCCTTCAAGATAAACAAAAAGCCGTATAAAGTTTATGAAACATAAAACCTTCCGACATTCATGCTTTCAAATTAACCCAGACAAAAATTTGGTTCTTGAGTGAAAAGGACGGTTTGTTCGGTTCTTGTGCGTAATTGCGTATATTGATCATCTAAAAAGAGACAATTTATTCACGAAAACGTTCTCACCAAAATTACACGTCTAGTTTAATATCTACTTGGAAAAAGCCAGTATAAAAATCGCACAAATATTTTCATTTCATTTCTCAAGCTTGTGCGTTTTAAAGTTCGTCGCTTTCTTTTTTCTATATTATTCACTCAATTTGGTTAATTTGTAACCCTCTATTTACATTATGTATATTATAAATTAAGTTAATGTACTTTTTTGTATGTTATAAAAGCAAACTAGAAAATACTGAAACGTTAAGTTAATTGCAAATATTCAAATAGTTCCACGCTTAGGTAGTTATTTGTTAATACTGCTGAAGAAAAAGTTACTTCTTAAAAACCTGGCTTGAAAAAGAATAGTAGACAAGTAACAGAAAAATTAAATTGAAAAGAAATCAAATAAATTGAAAACGAATCTAATTATAACCAGTACAGAAAAATCACGTTGCAAGAGTAAAGCAAAGAATGAACTAAATAAAATAACCGAATATCTTCTCAATAACAGAGGCTATTATTCAACTGAAAAGGCCTTGAAATGCGAAAAGTTAACAAAGTTTAATTATTTAAAAATAGGGTCCTCTCCGCAATATATCAAAATTTTTACAAACAAAGAAAATGAATAGACATGTTTATTGAGTCCGCCAGGCTTCACTATCAAGTTGAATTTTAATATATCGAAAGGAGTCTATTAGTAGAAACTATAACAACACTGAGATAAACTCTTCAGTTGACGTTAATCGGCCAATACTACATGCAAGAATCAACTGGGGTTACACATAAAATATTGGCCAGTTTTAGGTTAATCGTATAATATTGGAATTTACAGGGCAGATAATGACCGTATTTAGCTGCCACGAAATGAAAATATCACTTTGATTATCAGTCTGAAGAATACAAAGGCACATACATTCCATCGAGATATATTTGCACCTTTCTTCCAGTTATCGCAAGTGTCATAAAACATTGCCAAACGATGCGATTTGCAATGTTTCACTAATAAAAAAGCAACAGCTCATAGCATTATATCTTTCCCTGCAAGCTAAAGAAATTCACGATAAGGGTGTAGTAGACAGAAGTAATGTAACGCGGGTGCCGTGACGTAATAACTATACCGAGATAAAACATCTGCAGTATATTGCCATGTATTAAGTCAAGTCTCTTGTTTGAAATCGACAAGTAAAGTTTGCGAACTAAGCTAAACGCATTTATGACCACTATTATATAAAAGCGTTGCTTTTAAAATGTATTTTGAAACCAGAAACCTGTTGAGTGTGAAACGTGTCACTACTCACGACTGAGTTGTTCATTTGTTCATTAATTTATTGAGTCATTCGCTCATACATTCGTTCATTTTTCAATACACAA
Source organism: Cladopsammia gracilis (assembly GCA_022457155.1). Classification (NCBI taxonomy): domain Eukaryota; kingdom Metazoa; phylum Cnidaria; class Anthozoa; order Scleractinia; family Dendrophylliidae; genus Cladopsammia; species Cladopsammia gracilis. Next base: position 2,235,546 of record JAJGOT010000040.1, read on the forward strand.
TGAAACGTAATTATAATAATAAGACAGATCATACATGCCAATCTGATACTTTATTAAAGTTCAATTACCCTTTCCTTGAAAGTGTAAAGTCCTCCGATTGAGTAAATATACTTTAGATTTCAATTACTATTTTCCAACTGAATGAGAATGACAAAACAGAAATGACTCGTCTTATACGTCACTCCTTACAATGAAACTTGTCTAACATTTACAGTGACTCGAGGGGCAATTGCCTAACGCACAATTCTCGACACACCATTTATTCATTGCAGCCTGTCCGGTCCAGGCCCCCGTCGCTTTGCACCGGGTAGAAGGACTCTGTGTTTTCGGGGGCTTGGCACTAGGTGTTGTGGCAGGGCCGCCTGTTTTGCACCCGGTAAGAGGATTCTGTGTTTTGGGGGGATTGGTACTTGGTGTTGTTGCAGGGCCGCCTGTTGAGAGTGCCTGGGTAGAGGGTCGTTCTGTTGAAGGTGCGTCAGTCCCGCTAGCCCCTTCTGGCGTTATTTTGATATCTGCGCAGTTCACAAAGGTTTCTTGTTTCTTTCCCAGACCAACTCCACAGTTTCCATCTTCATCGCAGCCCCAGTTGTTTCCCACAGTCCACCACCATTGTAACACGCAATGATCACATGTCAGGCCTCTAGGGAGCACAAGTTTGATGTGGTAGTCTCCATTTTCGGACGAGTGTAGCTGCCACGTGTTCGATCCATCGGGCTCCAAAAGAACGTGTGTTAACTGCTCTTGGGTGATCGGGCGGCTCACAAGCTTTCCCACGCTGAAGCGAAAGAATCCCTGATGATTTGAAGTGATCCTTATTGTAACCTGGATTGCCTGTTCTTCTTTGTATGTCTTGGTAATAAAGCTGTCTTTTGCGTACAAACCAGGATAGACGTAGTTTGGATCAGTTATGTTGTATTCGTCGCCACAAACCCCGCATTTGCCATTGTGTTTTCCCCCACTGCGCACTGAAGCCACCACAATTTAATTCATTATCTGTGTACTGCTTCGGACGACCTGGAAAAAATCTCCAAGCGGAGTTTCGACTGGCAGGATTAAGCATCATACCATGACCAAGAACAAGGGTCAGCACATTCGCGGCCACGAAAAGACGAACGAGTTCTTTGGCCGTCATTGCAGGCTGCCTTCGTATGCGATCTTGATCTCAGCAGTTCTGTGGTTAGTACAGCGATGAATTGGAACTGATAAAGAATGAACGATTAGAATTGACCTCGTGTTATTTTATACTAAGCGCACCTATATTCATACAGTACATGGCTATGAAGCAGGTGTCAGAGCAAATAGCAGCGATTGGAATTGTGTGTGTTAGGTGTTTTCAATATTTCTGTCTAGTTGTACAACCCCACAAGCTGTATCGCTTTGAACTTTATAGTGTTCAAATATAATAACAGCATTGTATTGCATTTTAAAAATGCCCTGGAAAGTGTTGGAAAAAAAGGCCACTCGTTTTCTCAACCAAAACAATAGAACACGAATGAATTAATTACTGCTGTAAAAAATGGGAAAACTTTGTAAGAAAAATCACCACGCTTTCAAGTTTTTATAGCATTTTTCGGGTGCTACCATGATATATTATGTAATCTATAAATGTAGAATAAAGTAATAAGAATAGTCAGTAATAACAAGGTGAATCTGAAGAGCTAAATAAAGAGTTATAAACAAGTAAACGTGAACAAAAGAAAATATAACTAAAAGTTGGATATAAACTGTTTTTCATTGCGTATTGTACAACAAAAGCGAAGTAAACAATCTGACAAATCACAACACAACAGACGCAGACAATTCAACGAAACAATCAGAACTCGAAGCAAATACTCGTAGCCGGCGCCAAGCGCGAGAAAACGAGTACAGGCAAAACGCGATTGGTTTTGATTTTACTTCTGATTGGTTGAGAAAGTGGCGCGAGATTTTTTAGCCAATCACAAAGCGTACGTAGCAAGGAAAAACCAAAGAAATCACGAAATTACTTTCGACACTCAATTAAAAACCGCGCTAAAATACAGGTATTGTTATACAGTAGCTATCGACTAAAATGCCATAAAAAATGGTCTCTTGCGAATGCCGCAAATACATACGCAGTGGTTTGGTTTAAAAATAAAATCGGATCATGAACAAGCAGGCGATTATAAGACTGGTTGCAAAAGAAGAGGCAGTCGTCGTGGAGTTTTGATTGTAGCATTCGTTGTTGTAAATATAAATTTAACTGTTACCTTTTTTAATGTTATTGTAATGTAAAGTTTTATAATGTAAATAAAGTTTATAATGCAATTAAAAACTATTTAAATTTAAAAAATAAAGTTTCAAAGCCTTTATAAGCTGAGCAAACAGAATATTTACAAGCAGTCAGATTGCATACGCGTGTTGCAAACATGACGGTGTATAGTGTCAGCACAGTTTAACACCGAATAAAAGATTTATTGAAAGCCAACCTAAGCCATACTTCTCAACAACATATGGAGTATTTAAAAGAAACGGTTTAAATGGGAAATTTGTCGTTTTTGAGTCAAAACTGCCCCAAATGAAACTAAGTATCTTTGTCGCACACGAAATGCTTATAGGACACCAAGAGGAAGATATCAAGTGAATTTTAGAAGAGAGAATAAACCATAATAAGAGTTTTAGAGAGTTTTCCAAAACACGTGGCGATCATGTAAACTTGACAAAATTGGCCCACTTTTTTCAAGTTACAACCCATTTCCTTTCTGGCCATCTGCAGGTCAGGGCACTGGTTAAGAGTGGAACATTTTAGATTTTCACTGATTTAAAAATTTGTCTTTTGGCTTTTTAAAGTAACACTAAAAATAGTGACACAGCCCTTTAATAAGTAATTCAATGGCTCTGTTGTTTTACATCTTGGTAATTTTTTTATATTAGCTAACAAATAAACAAGTCGGAATCAGCCGGGAAACGAATTGTTAGTATTTTACGGTTAGACCTTTCCGACACTGATATGAATGCCGAAGGATCGAAGGAGTTTTGATGTCAGTAATTGTAATTGTAAAAGTTTTAATTTTTCAGATAATTGTTTTTAGTACTGAAACAGATACAGCTATTTCAGTTAACGTTGTCGGGTGAAAGCTCAAAGCTCAAAGCTCAAAGCTCAAAGCTTACAAGTCAAGACCGAATGAGCAAACCGAGCGCCTGTTCCAAGCATGCAGATAGTTGGGAGCGTCGAAACGAAAAGAAACGGCGCGAATGAGCGATGCGACGAGTGGGAAAAACGTTTCTTTTGCGCCGCTTCCAACTATCTTGGCTTGTAGCTTTGAGCTTTCATCCGACAACGTTAATTGAAATAGCTGTATTCTAAAACAGTGGATGCGTTGTTGGCGCGCTCTGATTGGCTACTGAAACTCGGGATAGTTCACAACTATTCACCGTGGAGGTGAATAGTGGATATTTATATATCCACCACTTTCACCGACACTGAGGTGAATAATTGTTTTAGTACATACCACACAAGCTGAACAACTATCGGACTTAAAAATTACTTTATTTTTGACAATATACCGACAAATGATCGGAAATTTTAAAATCTCGCCTGCGCCGCTGCTCGGAGGTGAATAGCACTTTGCTAATCACCTCTGAGTTAACCAATCAGAATGTGCGAAAAGCACTATTCACTTGTGTGGTATATAGACTAACAAGTGCTATTCACCTCCAAGCATTTGAGCGCGAAAATTGTTATCGTTGACAGGAATAAATGAGTTAAAAATCATCATTTTGGTGCTGAGACAACTATTCACCTCAGTGTAGGTGGCCAGTGGTGGATATGTACCTCGCCCCTTCGCTAACAGAAATTCTAAGTGCACAAAACTAAAACATCCAGATGGTAATGCTATCTTTAATTATCGGTTGGTGATCAGAATTTCATAACAGACCTTACATACATTTATCACTGAGTTGTTACATTCTTTAGCTATGCGAGTAACAGTTTCTTAACGATTTTTAGAAAAAATTATCGTCATTGTTATTTCCTTTCCGTAGTCTATACTCTAGTAAATGATCACGTGACTATCTTTTTTTAACTAACACTTGCACATTGAAGCCGGACAGTTACCAAGGGCACAATTGGACGTGCACCACTTGTCCATATTAGCGTTTCCTGCCCAGGCTCCTACCGCTTTGCAGCCACCCGGAGCGCCTGTTGGGGGAGGCGTGGTGACCATTGGCTTGGTGGTCGCAGGAGGCTGGGTGGGAGGAAGGGGCTCTTGTGTGGAAGGAGGAGGCGCTTGAGTTGGAGGAGGGGGTGGTTCGGTCGCCACGCTACCATCGCTAGCAGTAATTCTGATGTCAGCGCAGTTCACGAAGGTTTCCTGCTTTTTTCCGTGCCCCACTCCACAGGTTCCATCAGGATCGCAGCCCCAGCTGTTTCCCGTGGTGTACCACCATTGCATCACGCAGCGATCACATGTCACACCCTTGGGAAGAAGAAGCTGAATCTTAAACTTTTGATTCCCATTAGTTGTTATCTTAAATTTTTCCAGACCATTGGGTTGCTTCAGAACGTGCATCAGCTTTCCTTGTGTAATCGGAGGTGTGCCAATCTTCCCTACGCGGAAAATGAAGAATCCCTGGTGGTTCGATGTGAGGTGTACCACTACTTCAATTTGTTGTCCCTCTCTGTAGGTCTTGGTGATGACACCTTTGGCGTATGCTCCTGGGACAATGAATTCCGGGTCCTTCTTATCGTACGGGTCACCACACACCCCACACTTCCCTTGGTTTTTGTCCCACTGGTGGCTATATCCTCCGCAATTCAACTCGTTATCTGTGTAGTGTTTCGGGGTCTCAAAACCGAACCTCCAGGCTGCATTACGACTGGCAGGGTCAATCAGGCGGCCATGACCGGCTACTAAAGCGATTACACACAGACCTACGAAACAACAGAGCGCTGCCCGCAACATGTTCGAGAAACCTTGTAACGAGACAGATCAAAGCGAACTGAGGTTTAAAAAAGCGTGGTTTCTCTTTAACATCAGGTCAGAATGCTGTCAGATGTCAAAAGCAGCTGATCAAATTTGCTCAGTGGGCTCCGAAGACATGAAACGCCCGGGGGGAGGGGGAGGTACTGCCACATAGAAAAATAGAAATGATGGGAGTGCTCGTCATACCTATTAGGGGTCATAATTGATAGAATTTGTACCACTAAAATCCAAAATGACCACCGTTAAAATTATCGCGGTACCTTTTAGGGTATTGAGCCGAAAAAATATGGCAGGAACTATATGTTGTTTTAGAATTGGTACCTCTTAAAGGTAAAAATCCATTTGAGCCACGCCCATCAAACGAGGTACCTTTTAGAGTGTTTGTCTAAAATTTCTGACAGCACCCCCGCCATTTTTATGAGGGTGTCTTCCTCGGTGCATGCAACTGATGACTTATTGTGCGTTTGTTACGTTTGCTCCTCAGTTACCAGATGTCTGTTTTGGTTAAGCAGCTGCTCAGGCTTCGACAGCTGAGAATTTTTGGATGTCCATTCCCTTTCAAAATATTTCAATATCTCCTGTGCCAACTTTTCAAAATATAGACACAGCTGAGCTACATATAACGAGTTCGAGTACCATATGACAGACATAAGTCACGTGCTTAACAGTGTCAGTTCCAGATGCCACGCAGTTCTTTACAACCTCTAATTTCATTGGACCTGGGTATCACGCAGCTCTATTGTTTTCAGGGCTAGGGTCTATTGTTGTGTTGTTTCTTCTATTGTTTTCTCAGCCAATCGCGGAGAAGATCTTGTAAGAGCTGCCTACTACCCCGTCAGTTGTAGACATGCATGGGATGGCCATAACCCGCAATTTTGTTGCACACAAAGTTGCAACGTGTGAATTTTGTTAGCGTTAATGTTTGTGAAAAGGCTGGCGTATTTCTTTTCTTTTGGTTGCCGCGATTTTGTGATTCGTGATCAGTTCGCGCGTACATCTCTGCTTCACACGAGCGAGTGTATCTATCTATTTCTGTTGATCTATTTCACGTGCAACCATCTCTACTGGACTGAATAGGGACTGATTATAGTCTAGAATCCTCTTTGTCATTACGTATCTGTTCAAATGTACTGCAAGACGGGGTATGGTCGGTTAGCACTATGTTAGGGCCACGAAAATAATGCAGCTGTTGAAGTGAAGTTAATTTATACTACTGTATTCAAAGCGTCAAAACTTGTTACAGAATTCATAATTAGGCGGTCAAAGGTGACAATGATTTAAAGGTATAAGAAGGAAATTCCCCGCGATAATTTGTCCATGAATTGTCACGGGAAAACTCATCTGGCCTGTCTGGCCGCGTTTTCACGATATTCTGACATTTAAATGGAATTTTTCACAGCTGACGTTTTTTAGGGAATAAAGTAAAGATGTAAAACATCGACATTACTACATGGCAAAGATATCTTTAATTGTTTGTTGTGATCACAATTCTACCATAACCCTGACAAAACTAATATCGAGTTATTTGCAAATTTATTCATACCATCTCTGTGACTTTAAAATGTTTTTCCCGCATGGTGATTATTTCTTTGTTATAGTTATTTAGTCCATACATCTATAGTTAAGCTAAGTTAAGCTGCTGGCTATGTTAATCTAACTACATTTGCACATGTGAGCAGGACAGTAGCCGTTTGCACAATTTATCACGCACCAATTGTCTATAGCAGTTTGTCCTGTCCAGGCTCCCGTTGCTTTGCAGCCACTTGGATTAGGAGCGTCTGTGGGGAGAGGCGTGGTGACCATAGGCTTGGTGGTCGCTGGAGGCTTGGTGGGAGGGCGGGGCCCTTGTGTGGGTGGAGGGGGCTGTTCTGTGGGTGGAAGAGGTGGCTCTGTAGGGGGAGGAGGTTGCTCTGTAGGTGGAGTGGGCTTTACTGTGGGGGGAGGCGGTGGGTCGGTCGCCACGCCACCATCGCTTGCAGTGATTTTGATGTCGGCGCAGTTGACGAAGGTTTCCTGTGGTCCGTGACCCAACCCGCATCCGTCGCCATCGCAACCCCAGTTGTTCCCTACGGTGTACCACCACTGCATCACGCAATGATCACATGTCAGACCCCTTGGCAGGACCAGTTTGATCTTGAATACATCGTTTCCGTGAGAAGTTATCTTCCATTTCTCCTGACCGTTGGGTTGCTTCAAAACATACTTGAGCTTTTCTTGTGTAATGGGAGGAGTGCCAATCTTACCAACACGGAACACGAAATACCCCTGATGGTTCGACGTGAGATCTACCACTACGTCAATCTTCTGTCCCTCTCTGTAGGTCTTAGTGATGATTTTGTTGACGGCGTATCTTCCTGGGTAAATGTGGGGTTGTTCCTTCTTGTGGTACGGGTCCCCGCACACCCCACACTTCCCCTTGTTGGTGCTCCACTGGACGTTAAAACCCCCACAGTTTAACTCGTTATCTGTGTAGTGGGGTGGGTTTTTAAAACCGAACCTCCAGGCTGCATTACGACTGGCGGGATCAATCAGGCGGCCATGACCGAGTACTGAGGCGATGAAACTAAGACTTACGACAACAAAGAGCTCTGCGCGCAACATAATCGAATGGTCTTGCAACGAGTCAAATGAAAGTAAACTGAGCTTGTAAAACGCGGGCGTTTCTCATACATCAGTTATCAATGCTATCACTATGAGTCTTGAAAGTCAAAAGCAGCTGAATTTATTCAGTGGAATTGAAAGTCATGAAATCTGACAACTCTTTTATCGTGTGTTTACTTATTTTCGTAGTTCATACTAAGTGCAAATATCTATATAGGAGATATTTCATTGTTATTTATGGTCATGTTGCTGCTAAGACTTGGACAGCTGAGCATTTTGAGATGTCCACTCTCTTTGAAAATCTTAAAAAATAAACTAAGATAGTATTTCAAGAGCAAAATCGAGTATACACTCCATAGCCCTCGGGCTCATTTTTTTTTTTGTTCATACAACGTAAACAATTAGATCCATTATCTTTAGCAAACGTTATTCAGTTGAATAACACCGCATAGGGTATTACCCTAAATAAATCTTACATATGAACTTCGCAAGACAGAACACGAGACATCTTAGCAGTCAAAGGGGCTATGACATTGGCATTTTGACTTTTTGGGTCAAACTGCCCCAAATTAAAATTAACTACCTTTGTCATAAATGAAATACTTATAGAACACTAAGAGGAAGATATCAAATGAATGTTAGAAGAAAAAATAAACCACATTCAGAGTTTTAGTGAATTTTTCAAAACACATGGCGCTGCCTTGAGAAAAAATTAGCCCAACTATTTCAAGCTGCGATCCATTTCCATCCTGGCCATCTGGCCCCGGTTGTTCAAAAGGTGGATAGCGCTATCCACCGGATAAATCACTGACCAGTGGATAAGCATTAACAAAATCCTTTGTGTTACTCACTGGTCAGTGATTTATCCGGTGGATAGCGCTATCCACCTTTTGAACAACCGGGGCCTGCAGCCCAAGACACTTATTTTTACTCTTAGAGCACCAGTAGAATAATTTGAAACAAAACTGGATCATTATTGGTCATTATTGAACCATTATTGGTCATTATTTTCGGGTCTCCACTGACATGAATACGTCTTTTTGGCTTTTTAAAGTAACATAAAAGATGATGACATAGCCCCTTTAAGAGGCAACTTATTAAGAAGTTCAGTGTTTACAACTGCATAAGCCGCTGTATACCAATGAAAATCTTTCCCTTTCTCTTTAACTCTTTCGCCCATATTTCATATTTACGTTATTATATGTTCATCATTTCGCGGGTCTAGTAGAACTCAGAATTGATCAGCTCACTCCCATGTGAGGTTCACAACTCAGTCGTAGGGCATTGCACCGGAAAAGAGGTGGGGCTTATTTCAAATCTATACAACTGATGCAGTACAATTAACAATAAACTAGTTTATTGAGACCGAAGAGTTTAAAAAAAGATCGTTCGAAATACGAATCTGACTTGAAAGGGCTTTGTAGCATTTGTTCAAACATTGTAACGTTTGAATGACAGGGAAGAATTCCTTGTTGGAACAATATTGCGTGTTTATTCAGATGGGTCCACTTACTGTGGGATTTTGAAATAAAGAGGGCACAGCTGAGCTACAGTACATATGACAGATGTATGTCACGTGCTTGACATGTGTCAGTTGTAGACCTGCATGCACAGATCACATGCTTGGGTGGTGCTTAGCATGCACGGTTCCAATAACACTAGAAACGGCTTGAAGTAAAAAGGGAAATAGAGAAAAAGACAGAGTTATATTTCGCAACTGCACTCTGAAAAATGATTTTTTTTTTAAATTGGAGGTTGCTTGTTATTCCAGGAATGAATTTTGTGACAATATGTAAGATTTGTCAAGGCCTGATACAGATCCTTCCGGGTTCCAAGTTGACTAGAAAGGTACCGCGTTACAAGATGTCAATAAGCCATTTCCGAGTTGCCTTTAGCCTCTGTATCAAATACTTATTTGCATGTGAATGAAAACTCATTTTCATATGAAAGGTTTCGCACCTAGCCTCGCTTTGATACAGAGGCTAAAGGCAACTCGAAAATGGCCTATTGAGAGTTGAAACCAAAAGGAAAAACAAAGCAAGCATCAAGCTATGTTCAAAATGATAGCAAAAGACTGTATTCGCTGACGAAACTAGCCTGTTAACGGGTTAGAGTATACAAATAATGGGGATACACATCGTACCTTTCAGGAGTCAACATTTGTAGATAGGCACCTTTAAGTGGCTCAAATCTAAAACGACCGCCGTTAGAATTATCGCGGTACCGTTTAGGGTATTGAGCCAAAAAAGTATGAAAGAATATGTTGTTTTAGAATTGGTAAAAATTAATTTGAGCCACGCCCATCAAAGGAGATTCTGGTACCTTTTCGTTGTTTTTCGAAAATTTCAGACGAATACCCCCGTCATTTTTATATGCGAGCCCCCCCCCCCCCCTCCCCCTCCACCCGCCTCGGGATAAAAAGGTGCCACTTGCAGAGTGATACCGAGTTTTAGCGTGTTTCATCATACAGTATAAGACCCAAGAAGAATAAGAAAATAAAAACGTTTTTCTTTTTTTAACGAAAACAATGTCGACTAGCGATGTTTCCGGATATTCGTTTCTCCGAAATTTGGACGGGAAAAATGTTTCGTACATGATGATGATGATGATGATGATGATGATGATGATGATGAACTTTATTCATGTGTCAATGTATTTAGCTAGCGCTAATTGGGGACACAACATAAAGATACAATAAATAATGAATAGTATGATAAATAAAAGTTAAGAAATAAGAAAGCTATAAAAGAAGTGAAGTGAAGTGAATACATGAAGTGTTTCAGGTGATAAATGAAATATGAAACACATCCAGTTGGTAATGGTATCTTTAATTGTCGATTAGTAATCAGAATTTCATTACAATCCTTACAGATCTACACCTTGACTTACAGACATCTATCATTTATCTCAGTATTTAGCTAGCTATAGTTGCTGTTTCAGTTCTGTAGTCCATAAGACCTCACGATACCATTACTAGAAAACTAAGCAGTGATTCTGATATCAGCACAGTTCACGAATGTTTCCTGTGGCCCATGCCCCAATCCACAGGTTCCGTCGCCATCGCAACCCCAATTGTTTCCCGCGCTGTACCACCACTGCATCACGCAGTGATCACATGTCAGACCCTTTGGCAGGACCAGCTTGATCTTGAACTGTTCGTTTCGGTTGGAAGTTAACATCCATTTTGTCTGGCCATCGGGTTGCTTCAGAACGTGCGTCAGCTTTTCCTCTGTAATCGGAGGTTTACCGATTTTTCCCACACGGAACACAAAGTACCCCTTGTGATTCGAAGTGAGCTCTACCAATACTTCGATTACCTGGTTCACTTTATAGGTCTTGGTGATGATACCTTTGGCGTATGGCCCTGGGTGAATGAATTCCGGTTCCTTCTTTTCGTACGGGTCACCACATACCCCACACTTCCCGTTGTTTTTATTCCACTGGTTGCTAAACCCACCGCAGTTCAACTCGTTATCTGTGAAGTGCTGCGGGTTGTCAAACCCGAACCTCCAGGCTGTGTTACGACTGGCAGGGTCAAGCAGGTAGCCATGACCGAGCACTGAGGCGATTAAACCAAGACCTACGACAAAAACGAGCTCTGCGCGCAACATGATCGAGAGTTCTTGTAACGAGACAGATGAAAGCTGACTGAACTTATGAAAAGTGAGCCCACTTTTACATCAGACTGCACAGCGATGACATTTTTATCTGATTTAAGTCAAGAAAGTTGAGCGCGGCTGAATTTACTCAGTGGGTTCTGAAGCCATCAAAAATCACGACTCTTTTATTGTGTATTTGTCATGTTTGCTTCTCATCCTCCGAGCTCTTCACCTAACTTTACACAGAGGGTTGAATTTTGCATGAAGGAGATCTGTGCTGTCATCAGTGTGCTTATGATGCTGTTACATCTTGGACAGCTGAACATTCTTCATTGAAAATTTTTTTCTGAATTTAACTTGAAAACGCAAAGGCAAAATTTCAACCGGGCGTGAACAACGAAACCGAGGTTCTGAAAGCGTGCATAAAGAGAAGGTATGTGTAGTAGGCTCGCAAAGCACGCTCGTAAACTGACTAAAGATCACAAGAAGGAAAGACAGCAGGATCGTTACACACCTCGGGGCAGCACATGAAACAGTTGATGGCTTCGCAGCATTTTCTTTAAACATTTCAGACATGTTAGAACAATATGTGTTGTTTATTCAGACGTGAACACCACCTGTCGCTTTTGCAAAGAAAAGGCAGTCGAGTTCGTGATAAGCTGAGCTGCGAGGTATGACATGTGCACGTCTCGTGCTAAGCAATGTGTCAGCTATAGCCATGCGCAAGTCACGTGCTTGGCTATAGCAAATCACCTGGTTGGCTTATATCAACCTAGTTACCAGATTCTTCTGTGAAAGGTCCAGCTGGGAACAAGGTTGGCTTATTACATGTGATCCCGATAACAGGTTCAACGGCTTTACGACGAGAAAAAAAAGTAGACAATTAATGGGAATAAAATTTTCGATCAAATATAAAGACATCTTTTACAACTGCATAAATTTGATTTAATAAGCACATTTTGCGGCTGTGTATCGGTACAACTTGTTTGGGGATTTTGCTAGTGTAAATTGTAACAAAAATTAAATACAATTATCTCTGAGGACATTCACAGTAAGGAAATAAGGAAACGCGAGAGGAGACGGTGGGCGGGCGGATGGGGGGGGGGGGGGGGGGGGGGAAATAACCGGAATATATTTTTCGTTTGCCGAAAGATGGGCCTATAACGTGGTGGTGCTTATAAACTGCGATTATCAGTACAAGAAAATCCCAGATTTGGGTTGAATCAAAATTTCTGTTTATTTGGTCCTGTATTGAAATCAAAAAATACTTTTTGTAATTTCTCACATTTTGGTTTGTATACAGCTGTAAACTGAGCTAGAGTAGATTAACAATTTACTGTTTTTTACTTTCTTTACACTGCACAAAAATACCGAAACTATCAATATGAAATAAATATAAGGCAAAAATACTCACGATGGTATCCTACCAGTATTGTCATAAAATTTCATAGTCGAAAATATAAAAATCTTTAAATATAAATCCCTTTGTTCACGTAATATAACTGAAGCAATTTTGTAGTCACTTCTTCAAAAGCTAAATGATTGCTTTAACCCAACGATCAAATAATCGTTTCTTGATCCCAAATGATGCATTGTTTAGTGTCTCGGTTGATATATCGTGTTTTCATGATTATGGACTTGGGGGCTTGCTTTAAACTTACTTTATTATCTTGAAAGAAGAAGAAACTAGTAAATGCTGCAGTGTAATGTAACGTGTAAGTTAGAGTAGTGTGATGATGTAACTTTTGTTATAAGTTTTGGATGTTTTCAATAAAGTTTTAAATCTAAAAAAAAAAAAAGAGGAAGAAACAATAGCCAAAATGATCAAAGCAAAGAAAAATTAAATAAAGTCACAAAATAACGGCTAAAAAAGTCGAAATTCCACACGAATAGCAATTTTGATTTCTTGACCGCCTGTCACGAAATCAGTGAACTGTAATCCACTTCCATCTTTGCGATCCTGCACATTATCTCCAAAAACTGCTGCTTCTGTTTTGCTCTATATAATCTTTCTGTACAATTGGTGGAATTTGGCGATAGAGTAGTTTTCAATTGAGTGTGAAAAGTAATTGCACAATTGCTTTGGTTTTTCATTGCTACGCTTTGCGATTGGCTAAAAATTCTCGCGCCACTTTCTCGATCAATCAGATGTAAAACCAAAACCAATCGTGACTTGCTCGCACGCGTTTTTCCGCGCTTGACGCCGCCGACATGTAATAGCCTTTTTCATGGTTAATCTTTCTCATTTGCATTACAATAAACGTCAACGTGGTTACGAGGCAATTTCGGCCTATTTTGTAGTTTTGCCCGAATTGCCTCGCAATCATGTTGAATTTTATTTTGATGCAAATGAGAAAGGTTAACCATGAAAAGGGCTATTGCTTCGAGCTCTGATTGGTTCATTGGATTGTTTACGACTGCTGTGATTGGTCAGAGTAATTACTTTGGTTTTGGTTTTACGACATTCAATTGAAAACTGCTCTATAACATGGAAAGAAGGTTAACGAAAATTGGTTATTTCGACGGCGAGAGAGTGTCCCTTGAAGCCATAGCTCATTCAACAAATCCGTATTTATACTCAGCATAAAACCACTGAATGCAGAATCCGACAAATCTTTACTCAGCCTCAAAATACTGAATCCCTTGTAAACCGAAAACGTAGACTGTATACTGGTTTTGGTATAACTTAACGTTTGTCTTCTTTCTAAAGCTCTCTTGCTCTCTCTCAGTTAAGACAGCGACAGATGTCTTCACGGCCGATTTGTTCCCATAGCGAAGGATGATAAAACGCTCCTTTACTTGTCAGTTGCGTCACTTTTTTTCTCCATGGCAGATTGTAGCAATTCCACCATTTCTGTGTTTTCAAAAACCTCGGCGTTCCGCAGCGGAGTGAAGCCGTAAAGATCGCGTACATTTAAATCGACACCGCAATCCACCAGAAACTTTACCGTGTTCATGTTATTCCGGCAGACAGCCTGAAAATAAACAACAAATGAATAAAGGGATTTATAAGAGCGGTATGCTTATCAAATTGACAATTAGTTTTCGAACTGAAATCACCCAACTTACAACATGTAACGCTGTTCTTCGATCATAATCCCCAACATTAAAGTCCACTCCAGCAAGGTGCCAAGCCCGCAATACATCAACCTTATCGTCAGCGGCAAGGAAGCACATTTCCTGTGCTCTATCCATGGTAGTGGGCCCCAAATGAGCCCCAAACTCGCGAAGGAGCGAAACGGCTTCCTCATGAGCACAACGAATAGCGTCATGTAATGGGGTTTGTCCGTGATTGTCAATAACGTGCGGCGATGCGCCTTTGGCCAGGAGATGACGTATGACGTGTGACTGGCCCTCAAGACATGCCACGTGCAGCGGAGTACGGCCATCGTGACTGGTGGCTGCGTTTAAAATGCCTCCCTGTGAAAACAAACAGGTCAAAATATAAAATGACAGCTCTGTTGCTGATGTGATGCTGTTTCGAAGGATACATCAAGGAAGTCTTTACAAGGTTTAGTCCATTTTCAGTGACGATACTTTAGCCCGAGACAACTCTCGCTATGAGTTGATGAGAGTTAATGAGAGCTGATAAGTTCACGAGATTCGCCGAGAGTTCACGAAGTTCGGCCGAGGGTTAGCGAGAGTTGACGAGAAAGGACGAGAGTGGACGAGACTTTACGAGACTTCCAAGAAATGACGAGAGTCAGTGACGAGAGAGGTTCAAAGAAGGGATCGAACAAAGAAAATGATTTTTGGAACACCAACAGACAGTTGATACCCACGCAACTGTACCCTACGTTGCTTGTGGACTATTTTGGTGTCCATCTATTAATTATTAACTACAAATTCTAATTTCAAAACTTCATTAAATCTTCAATTTTTCTTATTTCTCTATATTTCATTTATCCTTTGAGAAAAATTATTTCCTCCCAAACATACTCAAAAATCACCCCAAAATTTACAAAACACCCCATAACATAGATTCATGGGATGAGCAGAGTTTTCTCATTGCTTGAAACGTGAATGAGATAGTTCCATTAAAACCATGTTAAGTAGCCGAAAAATGGCGTTCAGGTTAAGTCCAACTTTAGGTGAGTTGACGACAGTTAACGGGAGTCAATGACAAAAGTTAAGAGAATTAACGAAACTGCACGAAAGTTAACGAAAGTTGACGGTGGTTGACGAGTCTAAGAAAGTCTGTCAGAGTTAACAATAAAATAATAGCGAGAGTTTGAACACTCGACTCTTCTAATTTAAATGTTCTCGTAGATTCAATCTTTGTAGCGCAAGGGAGTTGGCGACTTTCTTTCACGTTTGATCTCGGCTTTAAACCTTGATGAGGTCATTTTCCGCAGACACAGGGAAGAGGAAAATTATGAAGGGTGCATAGATAAACACAGAAATGAAACAGTTCATTTATATGAGTGTAGCTTAGACTGGTAAGTATGTGAATCACCTGTCGACACAATTCTTCCATAGAATCAATGTCACCTCTTCCTGCAGCGTGACACATCAGAACCGGAAATAACGCTTGCTTGATGAACCTCACTTCCTGTCAAGGAGAAATACGAGACAAATTTTAAAAAAGTTTGCTTTATGTAACATAGCACGAATGTGCTAATGCATGCTGCTAAATGTTTGGATGTACAGTTAATTTAGATTGCTAACAGTCCCTCTCTGGATAGTCGAGCGAGCGAGCAAATACGCGATCGGCGATCCGAGCTGCAAGGGAAGAGGCGGGAAAGCCATCTCTCCCCCAGTTTCCCCTCGGCTCGTTCGCTCGCTCCAGTCTCGCCGAGCTGTTTTTGTGATTAGCTCGCCCACTAGATTGACTGAGAAGGGACAGCTAGCAGTCTACAGTTAATTCAACCTTTTCTCTTTGACATAAAAGAACAAAATATAAAGGTTCAGAAGTTTCAATGTTCGAAGTGTCAACTAGGGCAGAATTGAGTCCTCGTGTCATTGACCTTCGACGAATTTGATATGCAATCTCTTTCCGGTTGCCTGCAGTAAATACATTGCATCATTGTTACAGCTGCCACTCTGGTGTTATCGGGTTCGGCGGTTCTATTGTTAACAACTTCCGGGTAACAAGCTTCCGATTAACAAACTTCCTGTAACACCGTCGATAGCATAGTGTCTTAGTACCAATGTGCCAATAACAGACACACTGCACCTGTAAAGTTTGAGTCAGGCCCAAGTGCTTCATGTTTAGTGCTTGTATTTTCTTACCTCAGTTGAACCAACTTTGAAATGCGAAGCAACTGCATCGATGAGTTCATTGTCACGCACAGAAAACTGCTGCAGTTTTTCGTCTTTGTACAATGTTAATTCACCACGCAGATTTGTCTTCATCATCTGTAATGCAACACACAACGTTCACATCAAGACAAAACAGTAGTAGGGTGTGGTGGGAGGTCCCAGAGAAGACCCCCTTATAAGACTGATTGGGACGCTCGTCGAACCTTTTTGGGTTTAAAAATGAAGTCTTGGAACTTTTAGGGTTCCCAATTTCAAAATGTTCACAATTGCAGTATCAGCACGTGTATATATTAAGTTTAAAATGTCACTGCTTTCAAAATCTCACACTTCTCGTCTTCATGAAACGACTCTATTCAGGGATGTTAGATTAGCAGACACTCAGACATCAACTTGACACATATTGAAAGTTATAACAATCTTACCTTTTTCTTTTCCTCAAGTGTGAGTTCATCATGCCCAAGAACATAAGAAAGTTTTGTCAGCGCTGCCTCCACAGTCATGTCATTCCCTGATATCACACCAGCATCCACTAACACCTGATAACAAAACAAATCAATTATGTCACATATCTGGGTGTCACCATATCTCCAGGGTGGTGACTAGAATGGATACTCCAAAATCAGGTTGGACACCTTATTGAGACTTATATAACAGAGTAACTGGTTAGCTTTCAGTTGAGGTTAGGGGCAGCAGTTTATATAGTTAAATTTAGGACTAAGCAACCCGAGAAGCTAGGTGGTAGAGTGGTACGGTAGGCTATCTAAGCCTAAGCCTAGCTGAGGTCACAGGTTCAATCCTGAGTGGGGATTTTAGATTTTCTTTTTTACACTTAAAAATTTATTGAAAATAAATTCTTAGTGTCGACATTACGTTATATAATTCTCAATAAGTGTCCGAGGTGATCCAACCTGATTTTGGAGTATCCATTCTAGTCACGACCATATCTCCAGGGCCGGGGGCCAGGGACACTTCTGAGCCCCTAGACTACCAGCAGTCTCTCTTTCCCAGCTTAGTCCGTCGAGCGAGAAACGAAAAAACATTAGCGAGTGGATAATGGCTGCGCGAAACTGGCTCGCTAATGTTTTTTGTTCTCGCTCGACGGACTAAGCTGGGAAAGAGAGACTGCTCGAGTCTACTGAGCCCCTGGCTCATAAATTTTTTTTTGCCTATGCTATTTCTTGAAAACGAAAGGCCTATTTACACGCTGCGATTTGTCGTGCCGATTTGTCGGCCCCGAGAAATTGTGAAGCAAATCGGCGCGTGTAAATGGCGTCCCGATGCGCGCGCGATTTCAGTCCGACATGTCGGCCGATTCGAAAAAATCTGTGATCGCTTCACAGATTTTCGCGTGTCGGGCCCGATTTTAAGAACGAAAACGCAATCTGGACAAGAAATCACGCAAAACAAATTATATCTGCAGTATTTAAACTAACAACAACCTAAATAACCTATTGGATATCATTTGTTTTTCAAGAATTTCTTAGCAGAAAAGTTTTGAAATAAAAAAAGTTCATGTACAATGCTTGCACTGTACAAAGAGCGCGCGCACGATTTGTCGTGGCCGACAAATCGGCCCGACAAATCGCAGCGTGTAAATAGGCCTGAACCAAAGCAAATCTGAGGGCAAAAAAAATCCCTAAAATTTGACATTAGGTGGTTATGCACCCAGCCCTTCAATAAATAATAACAAATAAATACTAATTAATTCATTAATATTCATTGAATTACAACCTACCCTTCCTGTAGCATAATCGTCCACCACATGACCATACAAACACTGTGTACAGTTCATAATGATCACTCCTCTCTTGGATGCAGTTCGTATTTCCTCCAGGAGATCTTCACGCGAATCAGGGCCATTTCCAGCTCCATACGTCTCAAGCACAACACCCTCTATGGGGGGCTCTAGGAAAGCATGTACCTGAGAGGGTAAAGTAAAGTTCCGAAATTAACAACCCTCATTACTTACTGGCTTAGCAGCCTTTTACTCTTGCTACATTCAGGGAGTCGCTACTTTCAGGAAGTTGCTACTTTCATGGAGTCGCTACTTTATTTCAGGAAGTTGTTACTTTCAGGGAGTCACTACCCGCAAACTTGAACTCGGATAACTTGAACACCCCGCTAACTCGAACGAAGTTCAATTTCCCTTGAATTTGGTCCTATTTTTCAGTCATTTTTTCGAGCAGGATTCAGCGGGAGACATGCAGATTTTTTTGTGGACATACGTTATTTCTTGAGAACAACGGAAAAAAAAACAGAAAAAAATTCGGAACAATGTTTTGCAATTAATTTGTAGTTTAACTGCCAAAAATGGACAAATCTGAGCGAGAAAAACAAAAAACGACCTAAAAAGCAACATAGGTCGACTATACCCCGAGCCCTTCAAATGTATTCATTGATTTTAATAGCTCAGGTCATCAGACATCACATGGCAGTTTCATTACTTACAGCCACTGCCGTGATACCAGGGAAGATTCTCAACACTCCAATTCTTGAACTCATTTTGGTGTGTACTTGGAATTTTGTGGCTTGGTTTTCAAGGAAAAGTTCTTCCCATTCCACTGTATGAAGAGTAAGAGAAATTAATTATTACAGACTTGGACATTTGATAACTCAAACTATAAAGAAAATCACAAAAGTGATCAAATGCTCCTTGAGCCAACTTGGTATACAAAACAACCTTCAGACCCTCCCCTCTAGTATACGTTTTGCTACACGGACCCCTCCCCCTCTGCGTCCAACTCCCCACCCTCCCCTCCCTCCAATGCTGTCCTCATGGGTAAGGCAGGTGACCATTACTAATCCCATTTGGAAGGGGCAAAATATATGTGCAAGCCCTATGTACTGGTCAGTGGAATTACCAAGAAAAGACTACAGCCCATGGATGGAAGGAAGGAGTGAAAATTTGCATATTTGTCTCCGTCTGCTATAGCTTCAATGCTTAGTGCATGCACAAGTTAAAAACTGTTAAAAAGTTGATTAATGTTTAAGTTACATGTATTTGGGTTTAAATAGCAGTGGTGGATCTGAACTCCATTGAAAGTGGGAGAAAAAAGGTGAAATTTTGCAACATTGTGTAATATTTTGCAATTCAACAAGGGCAATGAAGTGGGAGCCACCAAGGAAGTGAAGGAATAAAAGGTATGGAAAGCAGGAAGTTCAGAATCTTCATGATACCTTCAATGCCTGCTTCTACTGTAGCCAAAGGAGGAAAGTTTGGAGAATCAAATGCACCAAACCTCCGAGCATCTACCTTCAATGCACGGTTCCCTCGGTAAAGCTTTCCGTGGAAGAAAAGTGTCACCTAAAGTGAAAAAACAAACATGGCAAC
Source organism: Cladopsammia gracilis (assembly GCA_022457155.1). Taxonomy (NCBI): domain Eukaryota; kingdom Metazoa; phylum Cnidaria; class Anthozoa; order Scleractinia; family Dendrophylliidae; genus Cladopsammia; species Cladopsammia gracilis. The sequence continues at coordinate 2,255,282 of JAJGOT010000040.1, forward strand.
AAAAGTGGGTTAAGGAAGTCTAAACCACTGGGCTTAAACTCTAGTTACATTAGCATCTAGCAACTATAATATCCACCCTGGATGGGATGCTAGTCCATCACAGGACCTAACCCCCAGCATTTAGTTGGATCTCTGTAACATGGAGTACATGTATCTGAAGCTGTAGGGATATTACTAACTCCCCTGGATGGGATGCTAGTACAAATGCAGGATAACCCCAAGCATTTAGTTTGGTTTCACTAATGTTTTGTTGGAATGCATTTATAATAGTAACTTAGTATAATACTTTGGTCGACAGAGACCACGTGACTGAAAAGTCTCTTGACTAGGGGAACAACACAATAAATTAAGAGACTACAGTGAACCTCGCCTTACAGCCACCTCATTAATGGCAGATGCTCAGTTATTTTCTCATGTAAAAAACCTTTTTTATATACAGTCACCCTGTTAATACAACCAATAGCCATTTGAGGTTAAGCCCCAGTAAGTTAAAGTTCAGTTCAATATTACTTTACAGTTCAGTTTCAATTCAGTTTTAGTTTAGATTATTCAGGTTTACTGTGCACAAAGTACATCTATTATAACTAGCTGGTGTGATCCGAAATGAGATGGGAATAAAACTACAACAACAACAACAACAACAATTTTATTTAACAACAAACAACAACAACAATGTATTCTTAGTATATGACAGAGTTGAATGAATGATTAGTTTGCCCTGCAAATAGCTGGAAAGCTAATCGAGGTGGGGCAAAACATAGGTTAGCGTAGGTAGGTTAGCCTACTACAAAAAATATCTTAAATTAGGTGAACCTTATTAATGCAGCTACCCTTGTAAAACAGTCAGATTTTTAAAAATAACAAGAGGCTCCAAGTAGCCTATACTTATGTGCATGCGTAAGAAAGTTTTATGGTATATTTTAAACAAGATAAGAAGGTGTCTGACATGGAAAAGAGTTGCTCCTTTCATTCAGTCATCATTCCTGCAAACCATGTTGTTACTATTGAATGTTTTATAAATAAAGGCTGTACCACAAGGAAGCCAGTGATTCTTCTGTGTTATATATATAACTATCTAATGTGAACATCAGTAATACTGTTTTGCTAACGTTATTGTTTAGAACCGGAAGTGAGAGTAGCCCAAAGTGTACATGTATATGGCAAAACTATGAACTGGAAGTGCACAATTATGATACATGAAAAACAAAGGGCAAACCTTAACTGATGTCTCTCTGTGCACGAGTAACAAGTACAAATCAGGAGCTAATTTTACCTCTGGTATGATGTAATGACCAGCAATCATAATCGCACCCAGCAGATTTTGTCTTCCATCATTCAAATGATCACTGAGAGCATACTACAAAATGTCAAACGTTAAAAAATGATAATAGTGAGTCAATTGATTATCTAATTATCTTATACTTTTTTGTAAATTGTTTTTGTAACAAACAATGGTTTTTAAATCTACAAAAAAATGTTTCATACCCATTTACAAAGGTGTGAAATCATTATTTTTTTTTCACTTCTTCACTTCACTTGGGCCACAGCTCCAGTTAAAATCTGTTAGCAGGGGTTTCATTCAATAAGAATTGAAGTTGGCAACTGGCCAAGGTATAATTGCAGGCTGTGACAGATAAGGGCCATCCCACTAGGGAGTTCTGGGGGCATGTCCCCTCCTGAAAATTTTGAATTCTAGAGGCTTGGAAATGCAATTTCCAGCATTTCTGAGCATGAAATTGAGTGTCAGTAACCAGCGGCAAGAGGCGAAGTAGGCAGCGGTACACCGCCGGTAGCCGGCTTCAATTGAAACCCCTGTGTTAGTGTCACTTCCTTTTTGACTCATGAATATGCAAAGCGTTGAATGAGTTATAGCAGATGGGGACAATTATGCAAATTTTCACTCCTTCTTTCCATCCATCAGCTATAAACTTTTCTTGGTAATTCCACTGTCCAGTACATAAGGCTTGGCCATATACTTTGCCCGTTAAAAATCTGATAGGTAATGATCACCTACCTTACCCATGGGGATGGCGTTGGAGGGAGGAGAGGGTGGGGAGTTGGACGCAGAGGGTGTGGGAGGGGCGGGGGTGGAGTAAAATGCAAAGGAGAGGGGAGGCTCATAGGAGCCTTTGAATACGCCTTGTCTTACCTGTGAGCCAGTAAAAATAACAGATTTTCCAAGATTCTCAAACATAAATGAGAGAGCAGAAGCAAGGTATGCCATGGTATCCGTGCCATGAAGAATAACAAATCCATGATATTTCTCATAGTGTTCCTTGATCTGCAGCGCAACTTTGGACCAATCTTGAATGTCTTGATCCTTTGAATGAACCACAACATCACTTTCTGGCATCTCTAGAACATCAACAAAGATGCGCTTTCCATATTTACTCACCCTAAAAAAAAAGTGTTTATTATATATTTTGTTCATTAAATCTATTTTACTTGACCAAAGGAGCATCAAGCAAATGCACAAAATTTATATTCATAAGATAAAAAATGGGTCAATGGGTCATTTAGTGAAAATTGATACGACCTTTTTCAGTTTCTGTAACAGTCTAAGACACTAGGAAATGTGGGCAGAACAGGGATTATTTTTTGGTGTATTATTGTAAAATACACCATTATTGCTTACAGTGTACTTACGGCATAACTAAAGTATCTGATCCAATTCCTTCCTCTGGGATATCATCAAGCACATTGTCTTGAATGTAATCCACATACGCAATGTCATGCATCATTGGTAGTTTCTTCATTTCCTTCAGGATATTATTCTTATCAAGATGGAATCCTGTAATCGAAATGTTATGTTACATGTAGGTCAGTATTCAAATAAACCAGTCAACTTCAACAACAACCAATTCCTCTTCCCTTAGCCTATTTGTACTTTGCCATAGAAATCTCATTGCATGCTAAAAACTGGGGAGAGTACAAAAAAAAAAAAACACTTGAGGCTCTTTTCACTTCACAACCCCCACCCCCACCAACACAGTTGTTAGCATATTGTGAAATTTCAAGATGGCACCTACAAACTTATCTATCACATACTCTAACCCATGGAGAAAAATGGGACTGGGGGCAGGGGGGGGGGGGGGGTACTCCTATAATAATAAGGAGTGGTGGGGTTGTGATGTCTGGTTCTCCAAATTCTGTCTTGGCTTCTGAAATCCATACCTGTTTCCAGATGTGGCCACAGGGACGTGGTTGCTAGTATCATATTGAATGACATTTTATGGTTACTTCTCTTACTCTCTTTTTTGTTTAAAGATGAAAAGAGAAATGTCTACCTAATCTCTTTACCCATTTTTGGACCAAAATGACTTAAAAGCCACACCCTTTGAGAGGGGGGTGTAAGGGGGGTCCGAAAACCGCAAAACCGCACGGAAATAAAACCCAAAACCGCGCAGAATAAATGTCAAAACCGCAATACCACATCGAAATTCATCAAACTACATGAAAACCGCAAACCGCGTAGTTTTGTAAAACCGCAATACCGCGGGTTAAAATTAAAATTACCGCAAAACCGCATAAAAAATAACGCAAAACCGCATCACCGCAAACCCTTACGCCCCCCTCCTTTGAAGTGGCACATTCCTATATAACTTATATTGGGGAGTACCCCCCTCCCCCAGGATTTCATCGCTCATCGTAGCAATCAGAACAACTTGTAAAAATGGCCATCACAGTAGCATGTATACTAGCACTTCACATTTTTCAGAGATTTTTGCCATAGCCCATTTCGCAGATACGGCAGCCACATTGATTTTGCCCCCTGGGTATCCCATAATGATCATTTAAATTAATATATTCCTTTGTTTTCAATGTTCATTATGGGATGCCCTGGGGGCAAAATCAATATGGCTGCCGTATCTGTGAAACGGGCTATTCTGGCTTTAAACCTGCGTGGGATACACCCTTGCATAGAATTAGTTTTACTTCAAAATAAAGTTTACCCTGAGGATCCACTTTCCATCCGAGAGCTCCACCAGTGTACAACAACAGGACTTTACTGTTCACCACGTTTTCGTGTGTAATAGGGTCCTCAACAGCCACAGTACCAAGCCTGTGGCGCGATGGGCTCAAACCACCATCTACAGAAGATGACCAACTTGTAGAACGAGACTGAAAGAAGGTTTGCGACAGTTGTGTATGGAGCGAACGCTTCCCAGCACCATCCAGCTCTGACGCGTCTGGAGAAGAAGACGATTGCATTGTTTGTTTTCCTGGAAAAGCGCCGGGAAGATGTTTTGGTGAAACAGATTCTGCGTCGGCGGAATCTGAGCGGTTTTGAGGACCACCTGTTGAAGCACAGATGTCGTCATTCTCTGCGTTTTCGGGAACAGTCCCAAGGCCTTTCTTAGGACTTGATGGTATTTTTTTCTTTCCGGAATCACTCATGGTGTTATCAAAGAAGTGTGGAATAGGCTGCTATATGATATACAGTAGCTAACTTCTCTGTGTGAGCAGAAGTCGCCATCTTTTCTCCGGAAAGCCAAGCCTGCATTACCAACTGTGAGAGGACTGGTGTTGATACATACACGCGTGACATACCGCGGGAATATTCTTGGTTTGCACATTACATGGCGTCATATAAATTCAAAAATCTAAAGTATACATCCTACAAAGCTGTTTCTAACATGGTATGTAAATACCAGTGTTATAATCTTTCACGAAAAGTTTCATTTATACAGGTTTCAAATGTGTCACGCAATTTGTCACGCCATCTCAGATAAAGCCCTGGTCGCACTACAGTGAAAAACAAAAATTAGACAGTGCAAAAATCGAGGAAAACAGAAGAAACCGCTCCGGTGGGACACGCTTTTTGTGGAATGTTTTTGTTTTTATGTCATTTTGCACGGGCTAATTTTTGTTTTTGACTGTAGTGCGACCAGGCCCTTAGCCGTGAAAACAAACAAAATAGCTAGTGGGGCACCAAGATGGCCGCTCCATACATGTACATTTCTTACTAAAATGTCTAATACTCGTTCACCCATAACTCTTGAACGAAATGCTCTTGCGCTTCAAAATTTGGCCCAGATGTGTAGTTTTAAACTCGCTACAATTCCATAAACATTTTGGAATCGAAATCTGTTGCTTCTGAATTTTGATACGACGTAAGTAAAAACCAGTGCGCGCATGGTTTGTTGAAATTTATGGGTGGGTACGTTTTTGGGACATATTCTGGTCATTCTGAAATCAAAATAAGCTAACAAAACTATGTTGTTTACATTCTCACACACCAAAAACCTTCCACGTACACATAGTTAAAGTAGCTACCTGTTTCTATATTTTTTCAACAGGAATAGGTGCAATACTTGTACTTATTGACTGAGTACAGGAGGTAATAAGCTCCTGCTGAATGGGAGGGCCGGATGCAAAAATATTTGGCTCGAGGGGAAGCTCATTTCCTATTCTGACCGAGAGAGGGCGCTTATTTGAGAGTGACCACTTATTCGAATAAATACGGTATGTAAACGCAACAGAACTGTTCGTCTCATACTCTGTTTAGATTTTAAATCATTTCGCTTTAGAATAAACCTCATACCGCTATAAAAACGATCCAATACAGATATGAAAGCTGATATCACGTAAACAGCCCCTAAAGCGTCAGACACACGGTACAGCTTTTCTTGTAATTGAATAAGTGAACTTGAACTTGAACTTGTGACGTTGCGCGCAACAAGATTTTTTCTTCTGCAACTGTTACGCACAACGTTGCAAGAAAATTTGCATCGTGTATCCAGGCCTTAACTGAACTTCTTGGCGTCTTCCTGCTGATTTCAAGATTTCTCAGCCAAAAACCGAATGTGCGGCTATCGATGGCTATTTCTAAACTCTCAAAGAACGAACAACTTTAATTTAAACTCGTTTTTAACTGGTGAATACGCGAAGTGTTGAACAAGTTATGGCGGTTGGAGACAAAATTTACTCGCTCGATCGGTCAATGGGCTATCAACTTTTATTTCATTTATTTCATTGGCCGTCTTTTTGGTTGGCTTTCCGTTCTCTCTTTGATTGGCTGAAAAATATGGAAAAAAAGAGAAAAGACCCACTCCTCGACTACCTAATTGCTGTCGGAAGTTGAATGAACAAACGAAGCAGAAATAAAACCATATTTTTTCTCTTTTATTTGACTTTCTTTTTTCCACTCTGTAAACCCTGTCCTGTAGATTTTAATACATACCAAAAACAGAAGAAAAGGGGATCCCGTATTTAGAGTATTTAATATTTAATAAGACTCTGTTATTAATATATCATCAGAATATACTTTTAACATTTTTTAAACCCTGTGTTTTTACATTTCAAAAGTGAAAATATATCAAGATATTGACCCATTTTTGTCTGGAGCAAAATGCACCATATAAGGCCATAATAAGACCTCCCATCCCAAATAAATATAAAAAATAAATTATTTCACTCCGTTTTGAACTGAAGAACCTTTTACAACGACTATTTAAACCAAAGCTTAAAAAATAATTTACAGTACAAATTCCTAAAAAGGTTCTCAGCAATTACCTGACCAAGATATATCTATAACATAAAACTATTTAAAAAAAAATAAAAGAAATAAAACTGCTCCGGACCCTGGCGAAGCAGCATATTGACCGATATATTCAGTTTCTGAGACGCCACGTGATATATAAAATTTCATTGTTAAAAAACTGGCCTAAATTCCCTTAATTCCAAATTTAGAAGTGTGTGCTTGAGATCCTTAAGTATAACCATTCAAACGCAAGCTTTACAAAAGGCTGTAATTCTTAAACTTATGGATGTAATAAAATGTGATTATTCAAATGAAAGCTACTGAGCAGTACTTTCCTGAGGTGCTATTTATTATGATGCAAAATGTGGTTTTAACATTTGAGTCTTTCAGTGGATGAAATCCATTCAATCGAAAGCTACTGAGCAGGACTTTCCTGTGGTACTGTTTATTATGCTGTACAAGGTGGTTCTTACTTTTTGAGTCTGTAAATGCTATCCTAAAGTGTGACCATTCAAATGAAAGCTACTGTGCAGTACTTTCCTGTGGTACTGTTTGTTATACTGTACAAGGTGATTCTTACTTTTGAGTCTGTAAATGCTATCCTGAAGTGTGACCATTCAAATGAAAGCTACTGTGCAGTACTTTCCTGTGGTACTGTTTATTATATTGTACAAGGTGATTCTTACTTTTGAGTCTGTAAATGATATCCTGAAGTGTGACCATTCAAATGAAAGCTACTGTGCAGTACTTTCCTGTGGTACTGCTTATTATGCTGTACAAGGTGGTTCTAACTTTTTGAGTCTGTAAATGCTATCCTGAAGTGTGACCATTCAAATGAAAGCTACTGTGCAGTACTTTCCTGTGGTGCTGTTTATTATGCTGTGCAAGGTGGTTCTAACTTTTGAGTCTGTGGATGAAATCCGAAAGTGTGACCATTCAAATGAAAGCTACTGAGCAGTACTTTCCTGTGGTACTGTTTATGATGTTGTACAAGGTGGTTCTAACTTTTGAGTCTGTGGATGAAGTCCTAAAGTGTGATGATTCAAATGAAAGCTACTGAGCAGTTCTTTCCTGTGGTACTGTTTATTAATTTACATTGTACAAAATGGTTCAGCGATATTTTCAAGTGAAAGGTTTGACCCTTAATCCCCAAAAAGAGAACGCTTTTCATCCAAGACAGCGAAAATAATTTCGCGTTTAGCAATAACCATCATCTCATCTTTCGTCACTTAACAGAAAAATTGCCGAGTTGTTTTGCTGTGGAGTATTCTTCCAACATGTTAACAATATTCTCTAACTCATAACACTTGGCGTTGTCCAAAGGCGTGTTGCCGAAAACATCGCGTAAGAAGGGATTCACTTCATGCTCCAATAAGAATGCTACTGTCTCAGCATTGTTACGGCAAACGGCCTGAAAAAAAGAAGAAATTGGACCCAACAGTCACTCGTGAATGGCAAAATAGAGCGGTTTAAACTTGAGTGTCGTTAAATCAAAACTAAAGTAACCACTCTGACCAATCACAATAAACGAAGACAATCCAATGAACCAATCAGAATGCGTAACAAATACATGTAGCCGGCGCCAAGCGCGGGAAAACGCGTGCACAAGTCACGATTTGTTTTTGTTTTACTTCTGATTGGTTGAGAAAGTGACGGGAGATTTTTTAGCCAATCACAAAGCGTAGCAATGCAAAACTAAAGCAATTTTTGACACTCATTTGAAATCCGCGCTAAGGAATAAGAGTAAAATGGTCGACAAAAATTTGTTTAAAACTATGTACACGCATTTTTTACCCTTGGCGAACGTTGCAGATTTCTTCGCGCTTGACAGCAATTGCATGTTTTCTCGTGCTTAGCACCGGCTTCCCTGTTCCAGACGTTCAAATAGTTGGAAGCGAAAGACATGTGGCGCGCGCGAGTTAAAACGTGAGTGGCGACGTTGGAAGAAAGTGCCCACTCCCCGGGCTCCCCTCATTTTCGCGCCGATTTTTCGCTTCTCTCCCGCGTTTGGCACTAGTTGTATTTTTCCCATAGTGGCAGTGGTTTCACGTTTTCCAAGCTTGTCACCGGTCGCATGTTTTCCCGCTATTGATATAAATTATTAAAACGCGCCGTTTCTTTCATTTTCCGCCAAAACGTTGAACACTTTTTTTAGCTAACGTTTCCCGCGCTTGGCGTCGGCTACATGTATTTGCTTTGAGCTCTTCGAGGGCCCCACTGAAAACCGCCTTGGCGAGTTGGGTCCCTCATTAAATACTATTATTATTATTATTATTATTATTATTATTATTATTAATCCAGTTAATAAAGTTAATTGTTTGTTATTTTATTATTATTATTATTATTATTATTATTATTATTATTATCTTTGTTTAACATTATGTTCTGGCTGTTGTCATTGCCGTAATTTCTTCTATTAGGCGGGTCATAACAAATGACCAAGGGCTAACGGAATTATCTCTTCTTCACATTTCCAACACTTTTCTCAGTATCCTTGCAGTTCCCAACAAGGCAGTCTTTTGCACCACTCCAACATTAAATGTTATCCCTAGCTTTTCAATCCACCTATCAAATTCTTTGGTGACACTTCCAAGGGCCCCTATTACTACAGGTACAACCTCCACTTTTTTAAGTTTCCACAATCTTATTATTATTATTATTATTATTATTATTATTATTATTATTATTATTATTATTATTATTATAATTATATTATTTTTCCTGCAAGTGTACATAAAATTGATTATTATTATTATTATTATTATTATTATTATTATTATTATTATTATTATCAGCAGTAAAAAACTATCTGTATGCTATACAGTTAAAAGGAACACAGGGCGCCAAGGCGTGACCTGTGCTCCAACTAGTGAGACTAGAGTAAAATAATATTGTACAATAAAAGGTAAAGTTAAAATACTTTGGTTTTGTTTTTTTTCGACACTCAAGTGAATTTTTTCCTCCAAAATGCAACGCAACGCTGTCGAGAGCTGTTGGGAGACAAGTTGTGGATGAAATTGCGCATGTGCAACATGTAATCTGCAACTTGACACGCAATGCTCCAGCTCGTCAGCGTTGCTTTGCAAGTCGTGAGAAACAAATTGCATCGAGCAACCATGAGCAACTTAAGTGAATTAAATTTGAACTAATAAACTACAAAATCAGTTGTTGAACTTACCACATGAAGAGGCGTCCTCTTATCGTAATCACAACAATTGAAATCCACGCCAGCCAGCTGCCAAACCTGCAAGTCTTCAACGCGATTCTTAGCCGCTAAGCGACATAACTCCACTGCTGTCTCCATAGATGTCTTCATCAGTTGAGCGCCAGCCTTTCTCAGTGTTTTCACAATTTCTTTGTGTCGAAATTTGATGGCATCGTCCAGTGGTGAACTCTTAAATCGATCTTTGACTTGTGTTGATGCGCCATGCTCCAGGAGGAATTTGACAGCTTCGGTGTTACCTTCCACGCACGCTATATGAAGGGGTGTCCGGCCATCGTAATCTGTGGCGGCGGTTACATCAGCACCCTGAAGATGAGAACCGCAGACAAATAACTAGTTTGCTGACTATACAGAGCTAATCACTGCAATACTATGAGGTTCCGTCTACATGTATGCTTTTTATACGGTAGGCTTTCCATCTGCGCATAACATTCATATCTAGAATGAAATCGCACCAAAAACGGAGATTTTTAGCCTGTTCCAGGCATTCAGATGGTGGGAAGCGACGCGAAGGAAAATTGCGAGCGGACAAAGGGGCGAGGCAACTGGGGCTTTTGCGGCTTGCAACGGTGATGAGAACATTGCGAGATAAGTTACAGATTTCATGTTACACGCTTGCAATTTGCCTCGTCTCACAACAGCTGTCGTCAGCGTTGCAGGAAAAAATTGCCCTTTGTAACACCTTTAAACTACTTTGCAATCTTTCCGATTTCTTCAGTAATTTGTCTTTGGGCAGCTTTTTTGAAAAAATTTTCGTTTCTAGTGTATTTTCGCTTCTTACGCACGGAACTGAAGGAAGGTTTAAGCGTATTAGAAAAATTTCCGCTTTCAAAAATAAACAATCGAAAAGAAACGATTGCACTCCTCACAAGTACCCACCTGGAAGGGGGGGGGGGGGGGGGGGGCTCCCATGCTCGTCGTACCTTTTAGGGATCAATAATTAGTGTGCTAAACTCCAAAATGACCGGTGTTAGAATTATTGTCGTACCTTTCAGGGTACTGAGTCGAAAAAATATTTGTCTCATTCATCATATCTGTCGCTATTGAAAAATGTCAGTGTCGGTTCACGTAAAGTCCATTTGTCGCACGCAAATGAGATTCCGGTACAGGTTTTGAGTTTTAGGGTGTTTTACAAAAGTTCCGACGAGCACCCCGTCATTTTTATATGGGAGTCTCTCCCCCCCCCCCCCCCCCCCGGACAAGTACTCAGTGCTACGCGTGCTAACAGTACGTTACCTGTAAACTAGCTTTTAAGCTAAGAGTATATCCACATTAAATAAAGTATGTATATGTATATATGTATATGTTACCTGATTGAGAAGTTCTTCCAGAGTCTTGACATTCCCAGCACTTGTCGCGCAGCTCATGAGAACTGGAAGTAGCGCTTGTCTCACATATTTCATTTCCTGACAAGAAGGGGAAGGTTGTTTTAATTTCGGGTCTCCAAAAGCGGTGTGAAACGTCATGCTCTCCGCTTTCCCGATCACCCGCTTTCCCGGTGACCCGTGTACAGCTAGACTGCAAAACAGTCCGTATTTTTGCGCGAGTCCTCCGATAGACTACGAGCAGTCCCTCTTTCCTAGCTTAGTCCGTCGAGCGAGAAACAAAAATACATTAGCGAGCGGATAATGGTCACGCGAAACTGAGGACGCTCGCCTCCAGTTTCGCGTGACCATTATCCGCTCGCTAATGTTTTTTCGTTTCTCGCTCGACGGACTAAGCTGGGAAAGAGAGACTGCTCGTAGTCTAGTCCTCCGAGAAAAATGCGCGATCGAAAAGATCTGGAGCGAGTGTGTTCGTAGAGTGAGACTGGGGAGAGACAGAGTGAGACTGGGGAGAGCCACCTTAAATTTTCGAAAATTTAAGGTGGCTCTGAACCCCATGTACAGAATTTTTTAAACTTTGCCAAAAGTTACATCTTATCCTGCTGATCAAAATTCGACAATAAAAAATAGGGTTTACCGAGTCATTTTTTGAGTTATTAACATTTAAAGCTAAAATTAAGGGTGTTTTCAGCACATTATACTGTTACTATGATAACATATTGTGTCACAAAAATGATAACAACGTGTTCACCATTCATTGGGCATTCGTTTGATACCATGATGGTAGCATCAAATGATAAAGAGTGGTTTTAATGACCCATCAAAATCCAAGTCTTGGAAAGTGCTGGAAACTGTTGGGAGCCACCTTAACTGTCTGCGGAGAAAATTCTAAGGCGTGACCGTTCAAATGATTTAGGTAATATGCTTACCTTACTAGAGCTGATCTGCAATGATGAAGCGACAGCTTCAATAAACGAGTTATCTTTTAGAGAGAACTGTTCCTTAGTATTAGCTACAGTAATATGCTTACCTTACTAGAGCTGATCTGCAATGATGAAGCGACAGCTTCAATAAACGAGTTATCTTTTAGAGAGAACTGTTCCTTAGTATGAGCTACAGTAATATGCTTACCTTACTAGAGCTGATCTGCAATGATGAAGCGACAGCTTCAATAAACGAGTTATCTTTTAGAGAGAACTGTTCCTTAGTATGAGCTACAGTCAGTTCTCCTCTGGTGTTATTTCGTATTAACTGCGAAAAGAAAAGGACAAAAATGACATTAAATTGCAATTATACGTGAAGGAAATCACCAGAATTGTGGGACAAACCTGGCTAAGAAAAAGATTGCGCGGAGAGAGTTACATTCTCTGGTATATACAAAGCCTAAAGGATATTAATTTACAGCCACCAGGCAATGTATTATAATAAAGCGCAAACTGGGAATCTCTGGATTGCCACTCATTTATTGATCTTTGTACCAGCTGACCTAATTACAAGCTATGTGAGAGGTTTTGCGTTAAGTGACAACGTGTGAATGACTTTCCTTAGAAGGTGTGGTTGACGGATGAAATACCTTGCCCATCCACGTTCCTACTTAGGCCTGTTCTTCAAAGAACAACTAGAGCTACAACCTTAGCCTTGCTTTGCAACCGAGTACAAGATAAAAAGAAGTGAATAACATAGTTGATTGTGAATATGAAAATATGAAAATCATAAATGTGAACTGCGGATGAAACACGAGTTAAATTTGTGACCCTCACAGTGTGCTACCAACTTAAGCAAGTTGCAAAAGCAATCTGAAAAATATTCAGGCTTCAGTATTGTCCTTAATATAACAGCTAAACCTTATCTTCTCAGTACATGTTTACATAACACTACTGAACTAGACAAAGCAATCTTGGTTGTGGTCTCGATATTTTGGTTAAACAGGGAAATGCCACTGTGGTGATATCATAATCAACATGGTCAGATTACTAAATTTATAACGTGATGTAAACATGCCAATTTAGTGCAATCGTTCAAGTGAGTCTAGAATTACGAAAACCAAAATAACAAGAGTAAATTCACTTCATAACAGCATTTTGCAACAATTGATTTCCAATTTGTACCATGTCTACTCTGGGTCAGGTGACAGACATTTTGAATAAAAACGCCAATTATCTAGGATAAGCTTTTGGCATAACAGCAGATAGCCAGCAGATACAAATTTTATAAACTGATCAATAGAGCCAAAAATTCTCACATAAGGTAATTCGGTGTTGACTTTTTTTTTAAAAGCCCCTTTCCCACATACACGAATTTTCGTACGGTCGATCACGATTTTGGAATTTTTAAAAATCGCTGTCTACCGTGGCAATTTGCGCGCGAATCACCAAGATGCTGTTGCGGTCGACCACGCCAACGCGCGCTACGGTGGTACTACGATGCTACTACGAAGGTGTTAAGTTTGTCTAAGAATTTGTTTGTGCTACGATGCACCATTATTTTTTGACATGTCAAAAAACATCGTGGTCCTTTCAGGTGTCGTCACGGTCCATCAAGGCGCACCACGAATTGCTACAGTCGACCACGAATTTCGTCCCGAAGTCACTGCGATTTTTAAAAATTAAAAAATCGTGATCGACCGTACGAAAATTCGTGTATGTGGGAAAGGGGATTAAGAATCAATGTTGTCTGAAATCTGTGGGTGTGACCATTCAAATGAAAGCTACTGGCCAGTACTTTCCTGTGGTGCTGTTTATTTTGCTAAATAAGGTGGTTCTAACTTTTGAGTCTATGGATGAAGTCCTAAAGTGTGACCATTCAAATGAAAGCTCCTGAGCAGTACTTTGCTGTGGTACTGTTTATTATGCTGTACAAGGTAGTTGTAACTTTTGAGTTTGTGGATGAAATCCTGAAGTGTGACCATTCAAATGAAAGCTCCTGAGCAGGACTTTGCTGTGGTACTGTTTATTATGCTGTACAAGGTGGTTCTAACTTTTGAGTCTGTGGATGAAATCCTAAAGTGTGACCATTCAAATGAAAGCTATTGAGCAGTGCTTTCCTGTGGTACTGTTTATTATGCTGTACAAGGTGGTTCTAACTTTTGAGTCTGTGGATGAAATCCTAAAGTGTGACCATTCAAATGAACAGTAACTGAGCAGTACTTTCCTGTGGTACTGTTTATTATGCTGTTCAAGCTGTCCTATAACTTCTGAGTCCGTGGATGAAATCCTAAAGTGTGACCATTCAAATGAAAGCTACTGAGCAGTACTTTCCTGTGGTACTGTTTATTACGCTGTACAAGGTGGTTCTAACTTTTGAGTCTGTGGATGAAATCTTAAGGTGTGACCATTCAAATGAAAGCTATTGAACGTTATTGAGGAGTACTTAATTGTGGTGCAGTGTTAGTTTTTCCCTTTTTTCAAAACAGAATTTGGAACTTTTATCACTTTTTAAAAATTTTACCAAGATAACTTAATAATTAGGAATTAATGGGGCAAGAGTTATCACCTCCTGCTTCTGGTTCAAGCTCAACTCTGTCCTTCCCAGCACATATGACAGTTTGGTGAGGGCTGCTTCAGGTGTCATATCTGAACCTGGAATCACTCCTGCATCTAACAGGACCTAGAGAAGGAAACTTTGCTTAAAAACTAAACATTAACACATAAAGATTAAATTAGATTCCATTAACAACTGACAGCACAAACTAAGTGTTACTGAGTTGCCATCAGAAATCAAACCCATGATCTTACAAAAACCAATTGGATGCTCTTATAACCAATTGCGCTACTTTGAGACTCATGCTCTTGACATGCTGAATATAACATCCTTCTTATTTCATGGCTGAGCTTTAAATTTACCATCTTCCTCCTCCCTCCCTCCCTCCCTCCCTCCCACTCCCTCCCTCCCTCCCTTCCTTCCCTCCATCCTCCCTTCCTTCCTGTAAGATATAACCTGCTTTCCAAAATAAACCTGATACAGTGGAACCCTGATATAACAAAGTGGCAGGGGACTGGGAAAATGCATTTGTTATAACAGGGGTTCATTACATCACGGTTCTAGCTCTGTTCCACACATGTTAATGCTATAACTGGGCTGAAAAATATCCTTCATTATACGGGGGTCTTTGTTACCCTGGGGCTTAATTATGCTAGGGTCTTCGTTATAATGTAGATTGTTATATCAGGGTTAATTGTACTGTATTAAGGAAGTGAGCTAACCTTGCCAGTAGCATACTGATCAACCACAGGTCCATGAAGGCATTGTGTGCAGTTGATAATTAGAACACCACGCCGGGTGGCTTTCTTTATCTCTGTAATCAGGTCATCACGATTGTTAGGAGCATTACCACACCCGTATGTCTGCAAGACCACACCCAACATGGGTGGTGTGAGAAATGCACGTACCTGTGGAATGATTGAAATAAATTAATCTTAGAATTGCTAATATTTCAGATAAATACAGGTGCTAAAAATTACTTGACTTTTCTAGGTGTCCTCAGTTTATAAGTCCTTGTTGGGGTGGGGAGAGTGCATGTCCCTACTGCTAGTCTGAAATTTCACAAAATCTTCTTGCCGTTTGTCTGGCTGTTTTGATACCATGTCGCTCGACAGAGTTTATCCTAACAGGGCCTCATTTATAGGGTTCTTAAATCCCAATTTAGCCTTTAAGTGAATCCTGGTTGCTGCAGGTGACATTGCCTGTAGGTCCATTAAGACTTGCAAGATTTATATTTGTCAACAGGTAAATCTGCCATAGAAATGAATGAAATTATGAAATTATTCTGAAAGGCTATTGTATAAGGGGAACCTCATTATTATTTACTTACAGTTACAGTTGCAGTTACTTACAGTTGCAGCAGTTATGCCAGGAAACAGCCGTAGCAAACCGATGTTAGGATTCATGTTGGTATGAACTCTGAACTTTAAACCATTATTTGAACGGAAAATCGCATCCCACTGAACTGTTAAGAAAAAAAACATGATATAAGTGTGCAAGACATCACTTCATAATAATATTATGTAAGGTAATAATAATTTTATAAATAATTTGTGGGTCTATGAAATACCCCCCCCCCCCTCCATCCCATGAAAAGTCAATGGAAATTCTGAGGTGGAGGGTCCAAAGGCAGTAGGCAACAGTATCAAGTGGATGGGAGGGGTGGGGGGGGGGGGGGGTCCTGCATAAGCCTCTTACAGAGAGGGTGAAAAACATGAAAAAAGAGCATAAATGACAAAATTGGAATTTAAAGGTTAAAAGATTCCTCAATATAATTATTATTAATACAATGCTCTTACCTTCAATTTTTACCTTCATGGTTACCAGTGGAGGAAGATTTGGAGAATCAAAAGCATCAAAACTTCCAGCACTCACTTTAGTGGAACGGTTCCCACGATACAAGCATCCCGCAAAATACAGGGTTACCTGAAGTTACCAAAACAAAACTTAAATCAGTGGGGGGGGGGGGGGGGGGATCTAGACTCCATCGTAAGGGGGAAGGGGAGGAGTGAATAATGGGTGGGGTGTGAATAATGGGGGGCGGTAAATACGGGGAGAAGTGAATAAAGGGGGGTAAATAATGGGGGGTGAATAAGGGGGCGGGGAGTGAATTAAAAAGGGGGCTTTGGGCCTTATTGTTTGGTAAGATTAGGTAGGGGAGAAGGGGGGGAGGGGGGCTCCCCTAGCTGTAGATCCACCACTGCAGTACTGATAATTTTAACTTCAAAAACCCATGTTGCATTTGTCTCTGCTTCTTAATCTCACTTATTAAGCCAAATGGATCACTAGTTTGATCCAATGTACACCTGTCCAGCAGAATAGTTGTCCACAGTTGCTTGCTTGAATATTAAGCAACTGTTAATCAGTTTGCTAGAACAACAGTTACAATAAGGTTGGGAGAAGAGAAATATCAAACGGGAAAGAAGAGAGCCTTAATTAAACTGACAACTGCAACCCCAACAACAACAACAACAACAACAACAACTTTATTATTACAATTCTTATTACAATTACAATTACAAATACAATAACCCCTTTCAAAGGCTCCATATGTCAGTGGCCAATTCATTCAAGAATCAGCTTAAATGAACGATATGATTCACTGTTAACAATCACCAATGCATGGTGACTTTACTAACCTCAGGAATAACATAATGTCCTGCAATAACCAGAGCACCAAGGAGATTATCTCGACCATCATTTCTCTGCTCATAAATTGGCACCTAAAAATTAAAAGCACCAGCACATGAGATTAGGTTGCAATACAAGTATCTGGCAAACTGACTAGAATTTTGCTCCTGAAAATAATGCCTCTCCACAAGTATCTCGTAAAAATTTGGTGGCACTATCATGGTGAACAATAATGGCCCAATGTGTTGTGCAGTGACTTCATGCCACAGCCACGGTGAAATCATGCTGTGATTGTGGAGAATATCGCATTGTGATCACAGTGAAATAGCGCAACATGAATTAATCATGGCAGCCAAAAACCCCGGGGGGTATACTCCCATATATAAGCTATATAGGTATGTGCCGCTGTGAATGGTATGGTTTTCAGGCAGTTTAGTCTGGGATAGGGTATAGTGATCAGAGATGTTTGGTCTAGAATAGGGTATCATTTTGCACGAAACTCAGATCAGTTAATGCGTGAAGAATTTAGTCTAGACAAGGTTTACTGGCAAATGGCATTTAAAAATCGGTACAGCGAGCAGCACGGCATTTTTACTGACCCCTGTTAACTAATAACTGTGATAGTAAGCGAGTTTCTGGAAAATAGTGATTCTGGAATAGGTCTAGGATAGGGTAGGGTTTTTTGGTGTTTAGTCTAGAATAGGGTTGCAAAATGTAGCTAAAATGGTCTAGTATAGGTTAAGGGTCTCAGAATACCTGTGATCCAGTAAACACAACTGACTTTCCAAGGTTCTCTAACATAAAGGACAACGCAGATACACTGTACGCCATTGTGTCTGTACCATGTATCACCACAAACCCGTCGTAGTTGGTGTAATTGTCTTTAATGTCCAGAGCAATTTCTATCCAGTCACCGATGGTCATGTTTGACGAGTCTTTAATGGGGCAATATTCTTTGATGTAATACAACACCCGGACCCCGTGGGTTGATATACTGTTGGTAAATAAAATGCCAGCTATTAGATAATATTAATTAAAGCCAGCAATACATTAGGAAAATAATATTTTATATGCTTGTCGCTGCAAAATTGATCCCCAGCGAAAATCACAAGCAAAGTATATTTGACCTGTCAGATATCAGTGATTTTGATCACTGGCGAAAATCGCTGTCACTATAAACTGGCACAGACTGGCAATTTTCAACAATCGCCACGATGAGGATATAAAAATGCCTAATGCACTGTGCTGCTGGTATTTAGTTACAATGAAATGACCCACACAGCAGAAACCACGAGGTTCCAGAAATGTCATCATTGGAAATTATAACTAAAGGGGAAGGGGGTCTTCAATGCCAAACTTTTGAAAGGATGAAGCCAAACTGGAATGTTCAGAGGGGTGGGATTAGGGGTTAAACCCTCTGTGAAACAGAAGACATCTTGTGGTTAAAAATGTTGTCGTTTTGATCTCTGATCAAAGTAGTTAATTATTTGCTCGATCGATTGCATCATAGCATTCAACCTTTAGATCTTATGTTCCATCACCTCGTGGTCAGTCTCGCTAGTCTAGCTTCGTTGTAATTTTGCACGTTTTTGGGGCTTGATTCTCATTAAACAATGATTTTAGCCCAAACGTGTGTCTTTATTGATTGATATGTGAATAATTGTACTGTTTTATGTATTTTTTTTTTAACTTTTTGTGAATTTTGAAAATTTACCACGGTAACCACAACATAAAAAACCTTCCATGGAAAAAGGTATGGATTTCTGGAACAATTAACAGGACAAGCTAGAAGCATTTTCAACAAAATGGTAAGTGAAATGGGATGACAATACAACATACAGGCAAGAATGGTTCATTTTAGATATACTAAAAAGGCAAATATTACTTTTCTAATACAAGGTTGGGCACACAAAGTTTATCTCTGACCTGTTTAGTATAAAAACAGGACGCTTGAAGTATCTTTCAAGATGTCTGGATGCTGGATGCAGGGCAGCCAAATGGAAGTTTAAAAACAAAGAAAACCAATATTTGAATTCATACCACGCAATAAAAATAACCATAACAATGACCCTTAATCTTCAAGTGATAACCTAATATTTAAACAAAGACGTTGTGTTGTTTTTGTCTTTTAAAAACTAGAAAGTTGACTAACATTTGCCTGCACTGAACTAATACAAAAAAGTATGATTTGTATTGAAGGTTTGCACGGCAGCCATGATGGCCGGGCCAGAACAATGAAATTTAGAACTAAGAATGTGTACTCCCAACTAGTGAGGGAATAAAGTTCGTTTTTCTACTGTTTATGATCACGAACGTGGCTGCCAGGCAAACAACAGGCTAGTTTAAAACTCACGGCATAGCAAGTTCCTCCAGCGAAGTGTTGTCGCTTGTATCACAAATAGGGGGTCTTTCGTCCATGTATTCATCGTCATATAACATAGGTAGCCGTTTGAGCTGTGACTGAAGAAAGCCTGTTTTGGGCTGATAACCTACAGAAACAGAACAGAAACAAAAACACTTCCGTGGTTCCTCTTCCCTCTTTCGGATTTTGAAGTAAGCTTACTGACCCCAATGAAGATATTAACAATCAACTCAGCAATGCACGTGAATATTCAAATCTACCTCCGTCAGTTTTCTTCATTCCAATTGTCCCTCCAGTATACAAGACTAAAACTCTTGTTTCTCGCACTTTTTTCGTGCTACTCGCTTCCATGATCGCTGCAAACCACAATGTTGTTTTCTGTTGGCGGCTTGGCGCGTTCAACTTCGATCTGTCACGTGCCGCTATGAATTACTAATATGCTTTTTGGCTGGTTGCGTAACCGAAAACCGCCACCCGTTTTGTTTTATGATTGTTAGGTGCTCGAAAGTTTATATATTTTCAATTGTACGCTATATATATATTTATAAATTGATTTTAACAACAAGATCACATTTTCATTTTCTACAAAATTATAAAAACCGCGAACCACATTCGGCGCGTACAACGGCGACCTGCCAAGGACTGCTAGCGAGTTGGTAGTGGGCGGGTCGGAGGTGTGACTGAAGGCGTGACGCAGGTGGAAGAAGCCTGACAAAACTGGCTCAGACTGCTGGACAGCCTGATCGTAGGCGAGATTATTACCGTCATCGTAAACGAGAGTCCTCCGACCTTCTCTTCTTCTTTTCCTCACAATTTTTGAATTTTGGATAATAATGCGCTTTTCCCATGAGTTTGAAATGAAACAAACGAAACGGCCCACGAAACGGCAAACTGATCCTTACGGCAGAAAACAGAAAACAGAAACAGCGTCGTTCGTGACCGAGTGTCCCTCATTGGATAGTCCATGATCCAGCAGGTGAATAAACCACGCGATCGGTGAATTAACAAACCGTGCATACAAAGGTAGACTACTAATAAGACACTGATAACACAAGTCACGCAAATTCATCTGCCGCAGTTCCGATCCTACCCACTTCACCCTACCAGGTCACTCCATTGCAGATATGAAACTCGTTCCTCTGGAACTATTGCCGACAAAAAATACCCTGCGTGTAGACGGCTAACAAAAAACAAATCATCAGTAAGAAGCAAAGGACCGCGAACGGATCTGTAACAGACCTATACTTTGATTGTCACAACAAAACACTAACACCTAATGGCCTAAATAGACGTGATGAACATTGAAGTAGGTGATATTTACGTACGATAACTATATGGCTTTATTTTAGAAGTTATCAGATTTACTAGCCATTGTTTTGTACCTACATTATATACGTCATTATATCTTGTAACAACTTAGTAAGATATTTTTCATGTAATCTCATATTAGCTCAATCATGTACTTGTTATCTATATTCAAATTAAGAGCCGTTGTATATTATTTTCACTCCCAACACTGGCCCTGTAGAGGCGTCTGTAGAAGACTAGTTCTACTAGTTGAAACCTTGGCCATAAAACCTGCCCTTAATTTCCGTTGTTCTAGCCTTGCATTTTAAATGGTGTATCTACACTTTGAGTGACGTCTAGTACTCGCATCTCTTTCAAGGGCGTAGCCAGGGCTTTTTCAGTGGTACGCACAATCAATTTTCAAACACTCCCCCTACCCTTCTCCCCCCACCCTCAAGTCCAAAATCTCTTAGCTTTTTTTTTTACTCTTTCTGGTACGCACGTGCGTACGTGAGTACAGGGAGCCACGCCCCTGCCTTTATAAAGGAGATCCGGAAAGAAAGTTACCACTATTTATCCGTGTTAAGTGATCCTCTGCATTTAAACGTTTCATACAAAGGCAGGAGCTTATGACAAAGGTCATGCATGCGAGCCGAGGGGAGAACTTAGGAGGTACCAGTCCCCGCTCGGCTCTTTCGCTCTGTTCAGTCTTTCGGGCTTGCATTCGTGATTGGCTCGCTCCTTCGTTCGCCTGACTGAGAGCAGCTATAGTATCAGGTCTATCATCAGAGTGCTGACATCAAATACATACTACGACATAACGCTGAAACGAAAAGGACACCGCACTGTTTCGTGTGCGTCGCTCTTATTTCTAGCTTGGTGCGCGTTGGGGCTGATGCAGAGAAAAAATCCTATCCTCATCCTGGCTGTGCGCTTTCCATTCGACCAAAAATTTCGGTTTTAAGTTTGGGGTATTCCGTGGGGCGAAAGTAACAGTATTTTCCGGTTGGTTGCACCGGAATGTTAGGTAACCTCTCAAAGTCCAAAATTTTATTCCGGGAAATGGAAATTCACTTCTCAACCCGGATTTTTTGGTCGAATGGAAAGCGCCCCCGTCTTCACACAATTCTCCACGTTCCCAGGCCCAATTCCAGCGTTTTTCCAGAACCAAGTTGTCGTATTTACAAGGCAGCTACAGCCTGCGAGCAAGCTCTCGGGGTTTCACCCCCTCCCCCCCCCCAAACCCCGAGCCCGGCCCGAGAGTTAACTCGCAGGCTAGGCACCTAGGGTCAAGTTAGCCCAGTGGGTGGGACCCCCTGACTCATCCCAAAGCGATGGGGAAGAACAGGAGCAGGGAGTTTGGCGCGCCTCTCGCTTAATGACGGCACCAAAGTATGTTTCCCAGTACCATTACAGCCCCTTTTTCATAATCACCAAATTATTTTGAAGGAAATATTTGGCATCGGAGTCAGTCACGCTCCCCTTATTCTCGAAATGGAGACTGTGACATCTTCCATCCCGTTTTGGTTTAACATCATTTAGCGAAAAGCAATGTTTTTTTGGTTCGCAAATCTTCATCGAATCCGAAGAGTTGCCGGTTCTCATTCTCTTTGCAACATCTTCGGAGTCTGTCAACCCCAGCATGGCTAAATCCTATCTTTACTTGAACAGTGGACCACTCCCTTTCATCCGGGATGGTCGAGTAAGAAAATAATCATGTACGTGTACGGGTGGGAAATTTCGTGATCGCTTGCTGTCCCTCCCTATCCTCGAGTAACTGCTCACGACAGTCTATTTTATGCGTTCTCGAAAAAGATTTTCGTGGTCCAAAATCGATAGACTGCGGGCAGTTTCTTGTATTTCTTCAAAGATGGTGTTGTCACAGCGATACGAGAAAGACGCTATTTACAGTGCCAGTAAAAAACAAGCGATGTCGGCCTCTCGTGCCTTTCTCGCACTGCTCTGCTCCCCTTCTGTAAAGGAGTTGACGCACACTCGAAATCAGGCAAGATAGTCGCTTGTGAGAAATGAAAAACGCAGACTTCGACTTCTGGGGGATGGGGAGGTCCTCTTTTAAATAAGCAATATAACTATGCCCAGCCCCAATAGGTAGAGTTCCAGTCCCTTTAGTCTGAAAATGGGCATCAATTCAGGGGTCCGGTTTTCAAATGGGTAAGGAAAATAACACATTTTGGTCTGAAAATAGTGGGCCGACCAGCACCAAATGAACTAAGAGTACAAAAAAAGGTTCACAACTTAGCAGGCCTCTCCTTGCCAGGAGCGTGGAAGGTGCGCGCTAAAGCTTTCCTTCCACAAGCGACAGAATCGGAGTCGAAATCAGAAGCTTATCTTATGAAAATCAAAAAACGGAGTCGTAAACACAGTTTCCGGAGTCGTACTCGGAGGGCCTTGGAATGGGCATTGTGACTGGTTTATCCTTCCGTTTTGGCCTGTGACTCCGACAATCTATTTTTCACTGGATCGTAAGCGGAGTCACAAGCGCAATCAGAAGAAAATGGCAAACTTACGATTCTTGCGACTTCAATTCCGTTCAGCTTTAAAAGACTCTGCTCACAACTACCTTGTTTAGTTAAAAGAATCAGAACGTTTTCTTCCAATTGCGCTTTTGACTCGTCGCTTACGATCTAGTGAAAATTACATTGTCGGAGTCGCAAGCGGAAGCGAATCAACCAATCACAATGCCATTTGCTGCTTACGGCTCCGACAATCTAGTTTTCATTAAATCGCAAGCTACGGAATCATAAACGCAATCGGAAACTCTGCTTATGACTCGATTGTTTGATCTTCACTAGGTACGATTTTTATTACAACTTCTGATTACAACTAGAATAATCAGACCACCCCAAATTGGCCAACTTTTTATCTATAAAAACGAGACCGATTTAAAAACACTCACAGATCATATTTATTCAATAATCAAACAGCTGGTTCAAACGACTTTAACTTGAAATTCTATCAGCTTCCTTTGACATGCATTGAACAGCACAGCTGGTAAAAACAACTAAGTCCATACATACCTGCAAGACAAAATTGTCTACAGCTTAGTGACATAATTTATCAAACCCGGAAGGGAAATATATTATTTTCAAGTTTAGTCATTTTTTCATCGAACTTCGCCGATGATCTATTCTTCAGCAGTACACCAGCTTGTCCATAAACTTAAGAATATGTGCATTTTAACTCAAAAGCAAATTTCTTACAGTGAAACCCCTTTATAACACAAACCCCGGTATAACGAACGATATTCTTCAGCCCCGCCCCAGTTACAGCAAAATGTACGGAAAAGAAACTCGATATAACGAATTCATTTTCCCAAGTCCTTTAGTATTCCATTATATCGGGGTTCCACCGTAGTTCCTTTTATCGTCAGTACCACCCCCGCGAGCTTCTCGGAGAAAACTGCTTACAAAATTCCTATACGAGGGCCGTACGCATGGGCGTGAACAGAGCAAGAAAAGCCAAGACACACACGGTCATGTGAGTTACATGTGAAACGAATGATGAAACGCTTCTTGACTGAGCTAGGTCGGACTGGATGAGTAAATACTTGGCTCTCGGTCATGGCGCATGGAACTCCGGCAACATGAAGTTAAGCCATATATTGTCCCATCCGGCCCTCCCACTCAGTCCATAAAATACATAGTATTTTTCTTGTTGCGCTAACTCTGTTTTGATGACACTTATCCTGTGGTTCATGGTTTGTCTTTTCGACCGATTCTAGTAAGCAAAAGCAACTGCGTCAAAACGAAGAGTTTCAAGCGTGATGTCGTGATAATCAACCCTTTTCAACCAAACTTCGTCACCAGAATCTATATTCAAACTTTAATATCAAAATCCACTTCGTGTCGCCCAAAGGACCCCTCCCTTGTGGCCTGCGAGCAGACGCGTCGCCCAGAAGACCCCTCCCTAGTGGCCTGCGTGCAGACGTCTATTTCTTTTGCTTGCGAAGCAAACGAAATATGAGACGCATGCGCGCAGGCCACTCCTTACAGACAACCGAAACAAACAATTTGCGATTTGTTGCCCAGAAAAATAGAGACCTTCATCGAATACCATCAATAATTAGACGCAATTAAGTATTACTCAACGAGGACAGCTGAAAAATCAGGGACGATACGAGTATTTGGCAAGTTAAATAAGTTCAGGGGAACAAGCAGCATTTCAGCGAATCCTCATTTAATCACCCGAAGTGTTCCGATTCTTACTCTCCAATCAGAAAACAACCGAAATGGGTCAAGTCAGCAAAACTACACAAGGATATATTGCGTTGCTTGGAAACCGTTCTCTGCGGGCTCAGCTCTAATGGAATGACCAATGGGGTGCTTGCCTGTGCGCACACGTCTCCAATGTTCTTTGCTACACGTGTGAAGCGACGGAAATTGGAGATGTCTGCGCGTAGTGCTGGCGCGGCAAAATTGAAATGTGAAACCGCGGGATTCGTTAATTTGAAGAACTAAAGGCAACTCACCTTTCAGTAGTTGACAGTGGTGTTTCCTGTACTGGGACATAATGGTTAACAAAACAAGTTACCTGCATTAACTTACCAAAACCAACTCATTCAATGATTGAACGAACGCTTAATAACTGGCAAAACAAGCACAGGCGAGTCCTACTATGTCCATGTGACTGGCACGTGATTAAATCCGGGATAATAGTGCGCGTGTAACTCAAATCATGCGATTTACACGTGATAACAGAACGTAAACTTATTCGCCTGTGCTTATTTCACCCCTACTTAAAACACAACTCAATTAATCTTCTTTGAGTGTGAGCGCACATACCTAAAAGTTAATAACCAACTCTTGATGCATTTTCCTGCTACAAATATGCATTTCATAACCAAGAAGACTGTATCCAACAAGTTCAACTGTTCGGAAATAGCCGCTTTTCCATTTAAAAGCGCCTTGCATTCTACAGCACATAATGCTATACACCAAATCAATGCCGACAAGAGACGGTAGTTAACGAGGAATAATCCGAGAGAAATAACGGTCAATTTACCAATAAAGACATCTTCCCTAGAACTTACAATCGTGAACATGGCATCTTCGCTTGGTTGTGAAACAATTGCTGGCGTAGAAATTACTTTTACAATGGCGTTGACAACAGAAAATAGGATTTGAGGTATACTCCACAATTTAACTTTGTTGTTATACATGCTTCATTTTTTTCGCTTTCTTGTTTAGAAGATTTCCTCAAAAATGATTTATTTCCACGGCATCGCATGAATTGGTAAGTCTTCTATCCGTTGATTACGCAGCTGGGACGTACAACATGTCGACAAATTCCAGTGGTACAATCAAGGGTCGCGGTGCTAGAACTGATGGGTTAGGTTATCACTTGTCTCAGCACTCAACTTTTATTGTACATGCAATCAAACAATACAACAATATAACTACTGTAAAAATAGCAATACATTACCTTCTAACCCTGTGGTTAAAACCGAAATTAATAATATTTTGCTAACAACGCGGAAATACTCGATTTGAAGTTTCTCTCAAAGTGACGACCAATCTTCATTATGTGCGATAACTTGGGAAGATCGTTTTAAAACAAACACTCTAAAATGTTGGGTTAAATCTTATCATTTAAAGGCTTTAAAACGGATTATGTAATCTGTTACGAATTTCAACCTAAAATCAAAAGCATTAATGTGTAGAAGTCAATGTACAGCTGATATTACGATGGGAACATCATCCTTATTAGCTAGTAAAAGTCAGAACGAAGTTGATAAGCTGAACGCAAGTCTTAACTAAAATCGTTAGCATTAATGTGAAGTCACTGTACAGCTGATTTGACGGTGGGAACATCTTCCTTATTAGCTAGTAAAAGTCAGTACACAGTTGATATGATGAACGCAAGTCCAATCTAAAATCGTTCCTGTTTACATGCTGCAGTCACTATTCATTAAAACAGGGTCTCAGTATCGGCGCATCATGCCCACACGGGGAGGTGCCTTGTACGGGTCATATCTGACATCGGCTGCTCCGGGGTGTCGCCTCTCAGGCCCAGGCGCTGCACTCCCATTATAGGGTCCTCTGGCCACAGGTGTAGCTAGCGAGGAGCCCCCTGGCTGGTTCCACGGGGCAGGGGCACTGTCACGTGCAGTTACTGTAGCACGTGATCTGTCATCCACAGTAGGACGCCCAGCATTGGACAAAACCAGCGCCGGGTTAGCAGCTTGGCGGGAATCCATTCCATTTCCCCAGGCTCCTCTCGGCGGCATTGAGTCGCGGCTCATTGGTGCACGAGTGTCACGTGCATCGTACATGGCTCCTGCACGTGGCAAGTTCTGTTTGGTCTCAGCTCCGCGTTCACGTGGTCGATCTCGTTCCCTGGCAGCCAAGGCATCCCGATCCCGTGAAGATAAATTCCCGCCGTGTGCGTCACGCCAGTCGCGTGCAGGCGGCTTGTTGGATTCCGCTCCTCCTCCAAGACCGACGGCGCGGTGGCTTGCTTCCATGGATAGTGAACCGAATCGCGCATCAACATGAGCAGATCTGATGTCTGCGAGTCCCGAGGCACCGTGAGTGAACCCGGCGCCACGATCAGTTTGCGGGATAGGAGGTCTGCTGTCCCGCGGGTCAGATGCACGCCAGGGCTCCTCCATCCCGCCCATGGACTTGTTCAGTTCAGCTCGTACACTGTGGCCCTGGGCGCCTGGTCCTGAACCCAGAATACCTCTGACACCAGCCCGTTCTAACAGGATGTTCAAGCTCTTCTGTGGGTCCATCCCAGCTCCGAGTAGACCAACATTAGCTCCAGGCAGGTCTGCTCCTGCCCAGGCCTTGCTCTCGTGACTTCCGCGGCTGTCATGCAAGTTACGGTCACGAGATCCTCTGGAGTGGTCACTGTCACGCCCTTGAGGTTTGTCACGCCCTCCGCGATGGCTATCGTCACTGCGACGATCTCGTTCATCTTTCTTCAGGCGTCGCTCATCAGCTCGGCTCCATTCCTCGCTCCTGCGGCCACCAGTAGCCTGCCTTGGTTCGTCACGATGACCTCCTCTCGAGTCACGCCTCTCAGATGTCACATCAGTGCGGTCACGCCTGTCACGCTCATTCACTCCACTGCCAAAAAAGTCACGCGGTCTTCCTTCTCCCACTGCAGCCCGTTTAGGTTCCTGCCAGAAGCCAACTGGCTTCTGAGCATGTGCAGGGTCGCCACGCTCAAACGGCGCAGCAGGGCGTTTCAAGTTACGCCGATCGCGTTCAAGACGTTCACGTTCTAAACGTTGACGGTCCATTCGCTCACGCTCAAGGCGTTCACGCTCCAAACGTTCCAAGCGTTCTCTTTCAATACGCTGTAAGCGATCACGTTCGATTCGTTCACGCTCAAGTTTTTCACGTTCAAGCCGTTCACGGCGTTCTCTTTCAATACGTTCACGTTCTTCTCGCTCGCGGCGTTCCCTTTCACGGTGTCGTTCCAGTTCTCGCTGTCTTTCCAGCTCACGTTGTAGACGGAGTCGCTCTCGTTCTTGTCTCTCGCGGATCTCTCGTTCCCGAAGCATCTGCAGTCTCCTCCTCTCGCGTTCTCTTTCTCGTTCACGCTCGCGTTGACGCTCGGCAATTTTTTCGCGCTCAAGTCTCTCACGCTCTCGTTTGAGCCTGTCTTGTCTCTCGCGCTCCCGTTGTTCTCTGATCTCTTTGGCTCTCTCCTGACGCTGCCTCTCTTGCCTGTCACGGCGAATCTCATCCAGAGATTTGATTTTAGGCGATGACCGTTCGCCGCTCTTCTCATCGCTGCTCTTCGCGGATTTCTTATCGTCCTTCTCCTTGCTTTTCTCCTTGTCCTTCTCGTTGTCTTTCTCCGCCTTCTCTTTGTCTTTCTCCTTGTCTGAAGACTTAGCAGATGACGAGTCACCTTTATCTTTGTTTGTTGAAGATGCACGTTTAGAATCGTCGTCTTTTTTGCCACTTGAAGAAGTGCTTCCTGCGATTATCATTAATTGTAAAACAAAACAACATTTTATACTCAAAAGTCAAACACAATCTGGATTATATAAAAAAAAAGATAGATCCAAAATCCGTATTGAGGGTTGAGATAAAAATGATGCTTCAAACTATATCTGGGCAACGGATACTTCCACTAGAAATAGAGACAAAATAAAGGGCAAAAGAACAGGGTGTTATCCTTAACAAAACCAGTAGAATGAAGGGAAGGATAGTTTCTGTTTTGCTCAACTTCAAAGAAGAAAATCCGGATTAAACTCAGAGTCATTATCTGCATGGTAACCATGGTAACCATCTTCAACAACCAGGATGCACAAAACTGTCTTTCATCGGAATAATTGATTAAGTCTATACGGACAAACTAGGCATGTTTCCATGTCATTTCCTTGTTTGGGATTAGAAGTCATCTTAAGTGAATGTTATAAATGAGTAGGCCTTCATTGTAAAAGTCGGAGCCATTGTTGTGATCATC
The DNA here is from genome assembly GCA_022457155.1 of Cladopsammia gracilis. Lineage (NCBI taxonomy): Eukaryota > Metazoa > Cnidaria > Anthozoa > Scleractinia > Dendrophylliidae > Cladopsammia > Cladopsammia gracilis. Next base: position 2,284,519 of record JAJGOT010000040.1, read on the forward strand.
TGCACAAGTGCAGCTTCAAGGGAGGTAATTCCAGTGATGTTTACACGAGCAGTCAGGAAATCAAACCGAGATGTGAAAACAAGAGTCCTAAGAAACTGGCTGCAGTGTGGTCAGATGGAAGTGTGGATTCAACAAGGAACAACAGCAAAGTGTTTCTCAATGTTTGGAATAACCCGATGTAGCAAGACAAACTACATCACAGCAGCCACAGCAGACGCTGCTATGGAATTTGTTAAACAGTGAAACAATTCCATGGTTCTCTGGGAGTTACATGTTAAGATGCCTGCTATGTCTCTAAATCATCCAAAATTCCACACAGAAAAACCACACACCAGAGTTGGAGGAGAGAAAAGACTATTTTACAGGACAATCCACTTCAAATGTACACAACACATTACACACACTTGTAAGGAAATACAAATCATACAACAAAGATAATCATAAAGTAAAAGCTTGTTTAAGAACTGACCTGACTTCTGTTG